>CM029666.1:1107940-1450770 GCA_017311315.1 Dendrocalamus latiflorus | reverse complement strand
TAGCGAAGTTTTCGTACAGGCATAAAGACTTAAATAGTGTTGTTTCAAAAAAAAAGACTTAAATAGAGAAGTTTTCGTAGAGGCAATAAAAACCCATTAGTTTCCGTTGTTAAACAAAAGAATTTCCTGTTCTTGCTGGTTCTAGATTAAATCAACACAATGTAAATCAAGGAAGCAAACACTTAGCTTTCTTAACAGGAAGTTTCATCACAAACAAATTGACAATTAAAGCCAATCATTATAAATCAAGCACCCGAAAAAAAAGTTCTTTCCTATCCATATTTACTCTCTGAAGTAATTTATGAATCAACTACCACAGCTAGAAGTATGCCAATGCTAAGCTTATACCAAACGATGGTTACAACAATTGAATCATTAGCTAAAGTACAAAACGATGTTAGCATGGGTTTCTCATGTGCAAGTATCTTGTCGATCTAATTATATACATCTGCAAGCATAGCTAGAGCTATCACAGATCACAATTTCCAGAGTACTTACACTCCCAGAAGAAATGGCCAGACCTATGATCTGATGCTCGATTCAATCCCCTGTCACAGAAGCATGTAACTGAATCACATAACTTTGTAAACTACATCAATTCATGAGATAGAGTGGAGAAACATCAAACAAAAGCAAGCTTTCTATCTTACTCCGCTTCGAACTTTCTTCAGAACTCAGAAGCTTCACTCCGCTTGAGACTGACCACAACAACAGCCAAGAGGAACAATGTCAGGGGGCTGCCCAGCGAAGCAAAACACCTGCGTCGCTCCAGTTTCTAGGTTGGTCACTATGGATTTGCATGCAGTAACAGGATTGTTGAGTCAAGCAAATCACAGCAAAAAAACTAACCGGACAAATCAAAACACGCAGGATTGTTCAGATGGATTAGTTGCTAAATCATGTAGAAGGGTAGGAGGAGGAGAAGTGGAAGGGTAGGAAAGGAGAAGCGGTTGAAAAGCATCCATAATCTCCATAAGAGAAAAAAGAAAACTGGACTCAACTTTAAGATAGACAAGATAGATGCAATTCGTTATTAGCAGCAAGACAAATCAAGATAAATACTATCTTGCTGAAAAAAAATATTGAATGAAAGGACATAACAAACTTACATCTTCGAAATGTGCCAACCGAATTACTATTTCACATATCAGATGGTTCAACTTTTTTTTAGTGTGGTTGTTGCTAGTTTCTAACTGTCAGGGCATGTACAATGCAAAGTGCTTGTGCATGAGTGCTAAAGAGAGTGTATTGCCACATCATCAAGCACTTGTATGAAAGTTCAACTACCTCGTTAGCACTCCAACAAGCACCTGTGATCTCCAACGCAAAGACCTTTTTCTAAAAAAAAAGAAATTGCAATATGGAATTTTAAAAAATTGAGCTTAACGTCAATAGTGCAGGCTTACAGCTCATTCTCATCCCATGCTTGCAGATACATATACAGCTTGGACTCCTCTCGTCTACATGCAGCGGCATACTAATTTGACTATGAAATTTGTATGCATGAATACGTACCTACGTTGTGTCTTGAGCAACTTCTTATATTGGACTCTTTTCTAATCTGATGCAGCAGCAAACTGATTTGACTAATAAATCTACATGCATGAGTACTTAGCCTATTGTGTGTTGGACTCCTTCCCGCACGTTAGTTACTTGCTTGCCGTGTTTATTTCCTTTTTCGAGCCATTCTTTTCTACAAGAGAACAGAAGAAGCCTCGATTGAAGTATCAACCAAACAAAAGGTGGTTACGTGCGTATAACGCTGAAAGGCATCAATGCCCATAGAATTCCTCTGTATAAGCACCTACACCATTTTATGTGGCAAAATAACCCGGTTTTTTATATAAGCACCCCTTAAACACCTGCATTGTACATGCTCTTGGAAGTTCATGCTGAAAAGATCAGTACAAGCACAGCATCATAGCATATTTTATGCATATAGTGATAGCCAGGCAACAATAGCTATAGTTCTATGTTTGATCTAGCTTTCATGCAGTTCAGTTAATCACATGGAAAATATTACAGCAAACACATAGCAAAAGTAATTGGATTTTGTTACTTACGCAATGCAGAGACAAGGTATTACCTGCAGTATAGAAATTTGTGTAGGGATAATAGGCGGCGTGTTCACCGATATTAGAAAGATTTCTGAACCGCAGCGACTCAAGTTGGACCATGAATACACCAATAACCGTAGACAGAAGAATCACATTAGTGTCCTCATCATACCCCAATATCATTACTCCTGCACTCTCAGATGGAAATCCCAATGAAAGGAGCTTGTCTAGTTGAACGGTTTTCTGAAGCAGCCATCTCACAACACCGTCAGAATTGGCCTTCCTCTCCCATAACTCGATGCTCAGTTCTGTCAAAAAGGCAAGGCCAAGCTCGCTTTCCTCTGTCCGCAAGATCTGAAAGCTGGGGCTTTTGCTGGCGTCTGTTGGCTTATCAATCACAGCTAGACTCTGCGTATCCAAATCAAACTCAAGGATGTTGCAATCCCAAAGCAACCAGCAAGTGCATTCCCAACCAAAATGACGGGCCTCGTGAAACGAATCCCACTTGTAATCGATGTTGAGATGATATTGCCCCAAACACCAGACTCCGATTCGTACAGGCAGACGAACACACATGTGTCATCTTCGGTGTATCCCAAGACCAATTTGAAGGGGCTCAAGTGGCCACTCAAGTGGCCATCGTTGCCGGCAGCGCGCATCACCGCGCCGTTGAAGATTAAATCCTTTTCGAACCCTGGCGGATAAGAGTTTTTTGCTATTATGGTACCCTCTAAGTTGGGCTTCGATGAAACGGTATCTACGTCGTGGGCTTCTCTAAAATAGTACTCTTGTATTTAAGACTTCTCTCAAATAGTATTATCAGGGATTTTAACTCAAATAATTTAATTTTTGGATTTTTGAATTTGTATTTCCCCAATTGACTAAACTGCCCCTGCTCACCGGCAGGGTCGCGCTGGCGCAGGTGAGCACCGCGTCCACCGTCCCGCTCGCCGCTGTCCTGCTGCTCGCGCTCCCCAACGACCCCTCGGCGGGGGCCGCGTACGCCGCCGCCTTCTTCGTCTTGGGCTTCGTCATGCCCTGGTGCCCCTCGTCCACCAACAAGTGAGATGACACGAAGTGTTCTTACATTCAATGCTTCTCCGCTTGCTGCCTTGCTCACCATGCCGTCTCTTTGCAGTCCTATATTCGTGGAGATCGTGCCGGAGAAGGCGAGGACGACGGTGTACGCGCTGGACAGGTGCTTCGAGGCGGTCTTCGCCTCGTTCGCCGCCACCCGTCGTGGGAAGAGAGTAGCAATCTAAAACAGGCTTGGCTACATGAACAAACAGCAGATTCGTGTAGATTCACTCAAATGAAATTACAGGCATACAACCGCATTTGAAATATTGTATATATGCAATGGAACTGGCGTTCTACTGCAGATGCATGTATACGTTCACAGAATATAAAAGTTTAATTTTTTTCAGCTATCATATGCGCAGCTTATGTTGCAACCCAACGCAAATGGGAAACATAATGAGCTTAGAGAACACTTCATCCATGACAATATGCTACAGAATCAGTAAATTATACACAAAAAATGAACTAGGGAAAGGATCTATGTCACATTGGACTAAATAATTTGAAGTACTTCAAACCGAACAACCTTCTATAAATCAAGATTCAACATGTTGTCACATAAATTATTCCCTTTATAAACCAATTACAGAGGAAAAAGATGGAAATGAAAAATATGCGCAACCATTCATCAAACCACTAAAATTGTTTCCAGTGATTACCCTGCACAAGACAAATACTTCCGTTAGAAAGCAGCTGTTTCAGTTACTGAAAAACCAAAAATATGTTCTGGCATCAGACAAGAAAACAAAGTACAGAGGAAATATAAAATCTCCAATAATGAATATACATGAGGGGAGGACTTGCTGTCCAGCGCGTCGAAGCACCTATCCAGCGCGTACACCGTCGTCCTCGCCTTCTCCGGCATGATCTCCGCGAATATAGGACTGCAAAGAGACGGCATGGTGAGCAAGGCAGCAAGCGGAGAAGCATTGAATGTAAGAACACTTCGTGTCATCTCACTTGTTGGTGGACGAGGGGCACCAGGGCATGACGAAGCCAAGACGAAGAAGGCGGCGGCGTACGCGGCCCCCGCCAAGGGGTCGTTGGGGAGCGCGAGCAGCAGGACGGCGGCGAGCGGGACGGTGGACGCGGTGCTCACCTGCGCCAGCGCGACCCTGCCGGTGAGCAGGGGCAGTTCAGTCAATTAGGGGAGTATAAATTCGAAAATCAAATTATTTGAGTTAAAATCCCTGAGAATACTATTTGAGAGAAGTCTTAAGTACAAGAGTACTATTTTAGAGAAGCCCACGACGTAGATACCGTTTCGTCGAAGCCCAACTTAGAGGGTACCATAATAGCAAAAAACTCACAAGCAACCCTCCATTCGATCAAAGAAATTAGAAGAAGCAGGGTTGCGCCTTACATTAGTGTAGAATTAGACCCTTTTGTAGTAGTATCTTTTTGGTTGTGTAAAACAAGTTGTGATGTATATCTTGTATGAATGGTATGTACTCAACTTGTATAATGAACTAGTACATTGCTCGTGCATTGCAACAGAATCCAAAAAAAGAGATGATTTATAAATATAAGGATCCTAAACCATACAATAAATATCAATATCAGCAAAACAATCATGTACATTTTCACTCGCTGCATTTCTCAGTGCTACCTCTTAACAAAATTTCAAAATATTCCCTACAACGCAAATGAATAGTGCCTTAACTCCCAAGTCCCAACAATCGTGATAATGTAACTCTTAATTCGTCCGACTGATAATTTGACTGAATTTCAAAACAGAAACATTTTATATAATCAAATTTGAGTACTTTTACAAGATGACATTGACAATGTTCTATTTGTAGGAACGCGAAAACAAGATGCCACATGCAATAGATTTACAATCTCTACTTCACAAGAATGGCGCAATCACCTTACAAACTTTACCTAGAAGGACAAAGAAAAACGTGTTTTTGGCTCTGCCAACAAAAGAACTTGTTACGTACATATTTCTTGAATTATCAAAAATAAATCATCCACGCAAAACAGGTGTATCGATCACCCAGACGGTTAATTTTTATATATCAAGGCCATCCATTTCCGAGTACGATATTATGGGGAGTCTCAAGGTTTTCCTGGTAAAAGCTGCCATGAAGGCTATGACCAGATCTTTTAAAACCCAAAGGGGTGAAGAGGGTCATACGAAATCTATGAAAAACCGAAGTGGCGGAGAGGATCATCCAAAATTGTTTGCAATTGTCTTTTGTTACGGTGATCTAATAGTCGCAATTGTCATATATGCACATGTATAGTCTCTTAATCGCTTTGTAATATGTCCTAATTTCTTGTTTGTTTCTTTTCAGTTTTTCTTTTCAATCTCTCTCAGTCGTCTTCCTTCTGTAATTATAACATGAAACTAGCTTTCCGCATGGTCTTCAAGCCATGCTTGTACTACTTTCTCTTAATGAATGAAACGCAAGTCTTCTACGTTTTCAAGAAAAAATATGCCCCGTTTTTTTCAAAGCCTTAGCAAATCCAATCAACTAATGTAGAATTACTAGTCTTGCCATGTATTTCAGTTCCCGTTAGATCACGAAAGCAGTTCTAGTTCTTTCAAAAGGCAGAAACAAGCATTACGAAGGAATAAGGGAGCAGCTCATCTAGTTCAGCAAGCCATCAAACAAAATAATTTAAGGTTACAAATTGTGACATTTGATTCCATCGTCCAACTAAAGCCTAAGTACTCCTCAAGGACTAATTGCATAGATGTTAAGAGAGAGAAGATCGACATGGACCCCCAGTCCGTAGTAAGTCAATTAATATCATAGCGCAAGAAAAGAATTGAAAAAAATACTAAATAAAGTTCAGAACATCATATATGAGAATCAATTTTCTTCATAGCTCAAGAAAAGGAAACCTTTGCTTTTACTTTACCTGAGTTTCAGATTCGGCTGAAATAAGAACCTTTTCTGCATAGGAGTAACGCTCGTACCGTTCAAGAATTTTGTCCATATTGTGAAAAAGGAGGAAAATACATCTGGTCACTGGAAGTAAATGTAAACAGGATTAACTATATGCTGTAGAATCGAAAATGGCAACAGAGGGGGGTGAATGGTGCCCTTAAAAATTCGCCCCCAAAGTAGTCACAAAGATCTCATCTCTCCCATAGCTATAAAAGCTATGAAGAGGATGACTTAAGCTCTCTGGAAACCAAGCACAATTTTGCTGAGAAACTGAAATTACTTGGTGCCTCGAGATCCAACTTGACCAAAGATCAAAACAGTTTAGACTTGACAAAAACTTCTCTGGAGAGCAAATAAGCAGACAAAGGACTGCTATGACTAAGAATTAAAAGCTTGTAACCTGGAGCTGCTACCGAGAAATAAATACTGCAGAGGATAGAAGGCTGAACTGAGTGCTACAAAACCAAAAGGAAATGAGCAGCAGAGGACAGCCGGCAACAAACTGAAAAAGAGCTAAAGTCTAAAGCAAGATGAGCAGTTCAGCAGCAGTAAAAGGTGAGTACTAGCTGCCGAAATCTGAGACAAAGTAAATACTGCAGTATAGGAAAGAAGGCACAGCCGAAACATCACTTGAAAGATTTAGACAGCAATCGGCAAGAGGAACCGAACCCAGAAAAAAAATACTGCAGACCAGGCTGCACTTGGACTGCACTGGAACCAGGGATTAGCCGAAACACTAGATTCAATGAAAGAAATTTAGTGCAAACAGGAAGCAGCTGAAAACTGCATACCCGAGAACAGAGGCATAAAAACCAGCCAAAAAGCAAAGCAATAGACCAGCTGAAAACTGCATACCCGAGAACAAGTGAGTGCACAACAAACAGTGATTTCTGAAGACACCCCAAAAGTGAGGAATTGAGGAATAATCTCTCCGCTTCTCAAAGCAATAGATTAGGGCATTTAATCCAAATAGCAGAGGGACTTTAGGAAGAAATAAAATGCAGGTAAAGATCAAATAAAATAGGAAATGTTGCATTTGTCAAAAGGAAGTCTGTAGGAAGATCTGAAATCCAACTTTCTTGAGTTTCTTGCATTCTTTCTCCATGAACTTTTGAAATCAGCAGGGAAATGATATCACAATAAGAAATTGCAGACCAAAAACAATCAATCCTCCAAGATTTCAAAACACCAATCTTGCCCTGACTCCAAACCCTAGCTTTTGTAGAAACAGAGGAAGTGATGCGCTTGTCTGAGAGAAAAGTGTTGGACCGAAATAGCGACAGAGGGGGGGTGAATGACGCTCGACACTCTCGAAAAACTCAACCCCCGACAAGCACAAATCAGACCGTTCCTTGGGCAAACAATCCAGAAACCTGATTTTTCAGAAGATAAGGCTTGAAGCTTCACAAAACCAAAGGAATTGAGACTTCCATTTGTTCTCTTGGTCCAGTATAACAAGGAAATGATTATACCAGCCCAAGGAACCTAAGAGACCACAAAAATCCAACTCAACAAGAGGAATTTCAGATTTGCACAAGAAACTGAAAGTTACTGGCAGCAGCTACAAAAACTTAAATTCCCACTCAATCCTTGAATCTTTGGCCACGAAACTTGAGGATAGCTACTCAATAGCCATAGGAATCTTCATGCCAAGTTTCGTCAAATTTCGACAAGGGAATTAAGAACAGTCCCAAAAAGAAGAAAGGACTGAAATCTGAAAATATTCAGAGAGGAGCACTCAAAAACCCAAATTTCTTCATGGTCTCAAATCCTTTGCTAATGAGACTTTCCAGATATCTCATAGATAGTCTTAAGACTCTGGATACCAAGTTTCAAGTCATCTTGCAAAGGGAATCAAGAAAATAACTCAAAACCCTAGAAAAGACACAATTCTGAAATTTTGCACGAGCTGAACCAAAAAGGCCAAATTTCTCCTAAACCCTTAATCCTTTGCTAATGAAATTTTGCAGACAAGGAAGCAATAGCCATGGGACAATCCAGATCAAATTTCATGCCATTTCTTCAAGGGAATCAAGAATGACATCAAAAACCTAGAAGCCCAAAAATCATGAACAGAGGAAGCCAAAACTGAAATCTGAGAATCAAACTCGGTTTGCTCTTGGGATTAAATAGCCAAATGGCTTTTGAGCATCACCCATATCATAGCAACCCATTTTGGCACTCCTTAGCAACAAAGAACTCAAAACAACGAAAGTCCAAAAATCTTGCAAAAGAGGAAAAATGAAGAACAGAGCTACGAACAGGGAAACTTAAACTTCAGAATTTCATTCATTGATTCACAGGGAATACAGATGAGTCCCGATACCCCGACTTGATACAAAGAAAGGATTACAAGCTCTCAATCCCTCTCCAACCTCTCAATCCTCACCCATGGATACTTGGAGGGGATGAACACAACACTCTCACCTAGAACACATCGTAGGTGGACAGAGGGAGCACGCTAACAAACTCTGTCTCTCCCAACAACTAAAGAGCCAAAGCCAAACAACCCTCTAAAGACTCTTTAGACTCAATCAAACCCTTGGAGTGCTCAAGTGGGCATGCAGCCCCTCAATCCTATTTATAGCCTTGGCTAACGGGTCTCCGCCCCCGTTACGCCTGCTAAATCCAACGGCGCCCGCTCCCGCTTGTGCAGCCACGCGAATTTCCCAATTCGCCCCTCCTGCACCTTCCGGGAAGCTTCCGCGCTCCTTGCCTCGCACGCCTCGCAACCACCTCGAGTCTACGTCGTCTTCGACACATCCCGACCGTTCTGACCTCAGCGCCACCTGCGCCTAGTCCGGTCCACGTATCTCGCCACGACTCCACCCGATGTCCTGCAGCCACACAGACAAAGAACACATCAAATAGCACCGCTCGATATATGAAAGCATAAACAACATCATACTTACCATGTCGAAGACCAAACCTGTCAAATCAAAGAATCAGCGTCCTAATCCCATATGACCAAGTTTGACCACAGTTCGACCGAGCCCGTTGCACCATGCAACGACTAGGTCTGAACCACCCAAACCAAACTCGACTTACCCAAACTAATGTCAATTACTCATCACGCACATGTGGTCATCTCCACATGGTTCATCAATCTCCCCCTTGATGAGTATATTGACAAACCCCGAAAGAGCACAAAGTTGAGTTTGAGTTTGAAGAATCCAACATGGTCCATAAGAAGGAAAATGAAGCTAATGACCATGTTGACAGAAGGAACACTAGAGCAACAACTGAAAGAGCAAATTGATCTCCAAAGCTCTAAATTGTTCCCAACAGACTCTTTCTTCTCTATTCTCCCCCTTTTGGCAATAAACACATCAAGATGCAATAGAGAGAATATGACATGTTTATGGAAGAATATGGCTGAAGTTTGTTTTTATTATGCATTTGGAGCCATGAGAATTATCCATAATGACCAACATGTAATACACCAAGCCATAACTCAATAAAGGCTATCTAGATCATGACAACATATATATAAGCTAGCTAGAGCACATAGATGACAAACTGAATTGTAATGCATTTTATGAGCAAGTCAAGTCATCAATGAGCAAAGTCTAACTAGAGATATCCAAGGATGATGCAGGCCATGTCAATAAGCTAAGCGCAACAAGGAACTACTATTGAGACCAAATAGAGTGCTAGAAGCTCAAGATTAAAGCATTTGTTAAAGTACTTGATTCTTTTTGAAGCTTAAACAATTTGAGCACAAATGATATTTTTTCTTTTGGAATTCATGGTTGTTTGCCAACCAGATTTTTTTTATCATGTGCTAGGTCTCAAGCCTTATGCGACTACTCCAAGCGATAAGCTTAAGAAGATAGTCTAGGTCATCCAAAACTCCCCCTAAGTTCATGCCAAGTGCAATGGCAAGCCGTCTCATAGGAGAGAATTGGTGAGATCAGTTTTTTCGCACATAAAAAGAGATCTTTTGCATTTTAACAAGTTGTACTAACTTATGCATTATCAAGAGACTAAAATAGCTCAATCTAAGGCTCAATATAGATTCAACGCTCTACTCAGCCTATTTGACATGGCATGAATCATACAAGGATAGCTAAAGATAGACTAAACTCAAATGCTAGCATGACAAGTTTTAATTTAAGTTGAGCAATTTTAATTAACTTATCATGGCATAAAGCTAGTCTACACATATGAAGTCATGATAAATCTAGCAAGCTAAGCACAAGTCACGGCAAGGTGTAAAGCATTGTAAACATGTCATAGTAGGATAATAATCAAGGCTCAATGTAGTTATATATTACAATGTTAAATGCTAAAATGCAGAAAAATCCAGCTCCCCCTCAACATGACATGCAACTTTTAGTTCAAGTTGAGTTAAGTCACAATTAAGCTCCAGAAGCTCCCAAAAGAACTCTCCCTGAACCAAAGCAATAAATCGAGAAGCTGGCAAATAAAACCAAAACAGGCAGTCCTTAAAGCATAGATAAGATATAGAGACAACTATGGCTCAGACTGACTCTCATCTACCCCATATGACTCCAGGACAATCAGCTGACAGTAAATCACACACTAGAGAGCAAACACGTACCCTGTCTACCCGAGGGTGGCCCAACCCTCGCTAGAACCTACAAGAAGTGAGTGAGCTCGACCTAGTGAGATAAGAAGCAGCTAATCCTGGAAGCACAAGATAAGAGTTAGAAGTCTAAGCATCTTGGCAAGAGAAGCACTCTAACCTATGCTGGAAGGACTAAACCCAAATGCACCCCGAGTGCAATGCAACAGAAATGAGACAGAAGCATAATCAATATAGTAAAGCAGTAAAGCCCAAAACTCCCCCTCACTACAATCCGTAAGGACACACCACCCCAAGCTCTCCCCGCAGAGCTGAAAACCTCGAACTATCCAAAGGCTTGGTGAAGATGTCAGCCAACTGGTGGTCACTATCCACAAACTGGAGCACTATATCACCCTTCTCTACATGGTCTCTAAGGAAGTGGTATCGGATATCAATGTGCTTGGTCCGAGAGTGCTGCACTGGGTTTTTAGCAATGTTGATAGCAGACGTGTTATCACAAAAGAGTGGAACACTGTCTAAGGCTAACCCAAAGTCCCGCAGGGTCGAAACCATCCAAAGTACCTGGCTGCAGCAACTGGCAGCAGCAACGTACTCGGCCTCTGCAGTGGACTGTGCAACACCGGACTGCTTCCTCGAAGACCAGGAAACGAGAGAAGTGCCAATGAATTGGCAGGTGCCAGAGGTGCTCTTCCTATCTATCCTACAGCCGGCAAAGTCTGCATCCGAGAAGGCTCTCAAGGAAAGACAGGATGAGGAAGAGTACCAGATACCATAGTCAATGGTAGCTCGAAGGTACCGAAAGATGCGCTTCACCGCCTGGCGGTGAGATACGCGAGGAGAAGCCTGAAAACGAGCACACAGCCACACAGAGAAGTGTATATCTGGTCTCGAGGCAGTGAGGTAAAGAAGGGAGCCGATCATACTTCTGTATTCTTTCTGATCAACTGGCTCGCCATCCCTCATCTGGTCAAGATAGGCCGTAGAAGCCATCGGAGTTGAACACCGGCTTCCCATCACTCATATCGAAGCGTCTCAGGAGGTCACGAGTGTACTTGCCCTGATGTAGAAAAGTACCCTCCCGAGACTGCTTGATTTGGAAGCCAAGGAAGAAAAGTCAACTCACCCATCATGCTCATCTCAAACTCGGTGCTCATGACATCCGAGAACTGAGAAACCAGAGCATGGGAAGAGCCGCCAAGATGATGTCATCGACATAGATTTGGACGAGCAGAAGGTCACTACCAAGCCTACGGATAAACAAAGTCTTGTCTACTTTACCCATCTCAAACCCATGACTCAACAAGTAGGACTTAAGCCTCTCATACCAAGCTCTGGGGGCCTGCTTAAGTCCATACAACGCTTTGGAAAGCTTGAAGACATGGTGTGGGTATTTGGGGTTCTCGAAACCTGGAGGCTGTCTGACGTAAACTTCTTCCTCAATAACGCCATTAAGGAAGGCACTCTTGACGTCCATCTGGTAGAGCTTGAAACCCTTAGAAGCTGCAAAGGCAAGTAGGATTCTAATGGCCTCAAGTCGAGCTACAGGGGCAAAGGTCTCCTCGAAGTCTAAACCCTCAACCTGGGAAAAACCCCTGAGCTACCAGTCTAGCCTTGTTTCGAATAACCACTCCATCCTCGCTCTGCTTGTTCTTGAACACCCACTTAGTCCCAATAATATTGTGACCTCGCGGGGGCTCGACAAGCGACCAGACCTTGTTCCTCTCGAAATTTTTCTAGCTCCTCATGCATAGCACTGACCCAAGACTCGTCAGAAAGAGCATGAGAAACATCCTTGGGCTCAAGGAGGCAATGAAAGCAGAATGGAGACAGAATTGAGATAAGCCAGATTTTGAGCGGGTAACACGCCTCGAACAGGTCTCCAATCATCTGCTCAGAAGGATGTCTTTCTGGATATGTCGGGGAGGTCCAGGATGAGATGAAGAAGTGGCCTCTACCTCGTGAGCTGACGAGATAGGAACAGAGCCACTAGCTCCAGAGGAAGCAGAAGGCATGGGCTGATCACCTGGAGGTGCGGTGGAAGACGGCACCTCAAGGGGTGGACAAGGGACTTGATCGGGTAGACAACCCTCATCTCCATCGTCCTCGTCATCCACGAAGATGGTCTCGGACTGCTCTAAAGAACCTGAGATATCAGGCCTAGTCCCCGGACTGGCCTCGTCAAAGGTCACCTCACAGGTCTTTACCATTTTGCTAGACTCGCAGTTCCAGACCCTATAAGCCCGCGAAGAAGGCGAGTAACCTAAAAAGATCCCATCACAAGAACGTGACTCGAACTTATCTAGGTTCCCGGACTTCAGAATAAAGCACTTGCAACCAAAAACACGAAAATGAGAGACGCTGGGCTTTCGCCGTATCTCAACTCATAAGAAGTGCGGTGCAAGTGTGCCCTAAGAAATACTCCGATTTGAGACATGGCACGCGGTAGCTATAGCCTCAGCCCAAAACTTCCGCGGTGTAGAGTACTCATCAAGCATCGTCCTGGCCATCTCGACCAAGGTACGGTTCTTCCTCTCCACAACGCCATTTTGTTGTGGGACGTGCGGAGAAGAGAACTGGTGCTCTACACCTGTCTCACCACAGAAACTCTCGAAGTAGGAATTCTTGAACTCCGTGCCATTGTCGCTGCGGATCGCTCGTAAGGCACCCGGGAGCTCAACAGAAAGCCTACCGAAAAGACCTCGAAATGTGAAAATGTCTCATCCTTCGAGGCTAAGAAAAACACCCAAGAATACCTCGAGAAGTCATCGACCACGACAAGAACATACCACTTCCCTCCTGCTGACTGCACTCGAGCTGGTCCCACTGTATCCATGTGGAGCAGCTGTCCTGGTGCATCGGTCATAGTCACAGTGACCGGAGGATGTGAAGCGGCAACCATCTTGCCGTGCTGGCATGGAGTGCAAACAAGATCTTTGACCATTTTGAGCTTCGGCAGACCACGAATGAGGTCGTGGCCGCTAACTTGGGTCAAATGATCAAATCCAATATGACCAAGTCTCCTATGCCAGAAGGTCAAATCACGGGACTCTGAGGCAACTAAAACACCTGAGAGGATCACCAGAAGACTCAGAAAAATCAGCACGAAAGATCCTCCCAAAACGAGAAATCCCGCAAACCAGACTACCCGAAGAATCAAGAATTTTGCAATTGTTTTTCTTAAAGCTCACCTCAAAGCCGTCATCGGTAAGCTGAGAAACGGAAAGCAAATTGTACTGCAGCTTACTAACCAAGGCTACATCTTTCAAAATGAAGAGTCATTAATGCGCACTGTACCTTTGGCGATGACGCGCCCAGATGAAGCATCTCCGAAAGTGATCGTCTCATCACCTGGAGCACGGGCAAGGGAAGAAAACCAACGGGAATCTCCGGTCATGTGTCGTGAACACCCGGAGTCTACGAGCCAAACCTTTCCCTTCCCTGCCCGGCGAACCTGAGTCAAACAGAGAGTAAAGTCTCAGTACTGGGGTAAATCAAGAGAGATTTTGGCACCCAATACTGAACAACACGTCGAGCAGATGAAGTAGTCAAGCACGACTGACCTCTATCTACCCTACGCTCTCTGTCACTCAAAGCAGAAGGTCTGTGAGCAGACCTGAAGCTGTTGCGGGGTCCGACTGCTACGAGAGAGCGAGTCGGAACATCGGCAACACGCTGAACACGCCGTGGGTAACTGTCTCGATGGGGGAAACGAGATGTACCCTCAGGACGGCGGAAGTCACGACCCGGAGCAGCATGAGGACGAAAACCAGAAGACTCAGAAAAACCAAGTCCTCGATGCTGCCCAAACCTGTCAGAAGCAAACCTGGACATCGTGCTAGTCTTAGGTGCACTCAGGATCTGGGGCTGACCCTGAATACGCCTAAGTGCCTCCGCACGGTCTCTACGCGCAATCCTAGCGCGCCTGAAGCATCGATCGACTGTGTGTCCATCCTTCTGACAGAAGGTGCAGTGGTACTTCACCTTCTGAGAGGTAGAAGTAGCACGGGGAGGCTTCGCCTTCTGAGAGGCCGAAGCTGCAGGTGGACTCACCTTGCTGTCAGAGATCCCTTGGACAAAGCCCGCTGATTTGAATTTAACCTCATCAGATCTAGGCTCGACCTCGATCACACCTCCCACTATGGGTCTGAGAATAGCAGGAGGATGCTTCCTCATATCCTCATAGAAATCATATCCTAGACCTTGATTGAACTTACAAATCTTGGATTGGTCTAGAATAAGATTAAGCTTCTTCTTGCCTCCTACAAATCTCTCGAGAGTGTTCATAAGATACTGACACTCCGAAAGAGAGAGGTGCAAGAAGAGCAGGGAGAAGAGGGAACAGCAGGTGGTAAGGGAGCAGAAGAAGAACCAACAGTAGAGGAAAGAATGGCTTGTGCACGCACAGCCGACTCTGAGGGGACAGTCCTACTACTAGCAGGTTGGTTCGCGTCTCTAAGCGTCTCATCCTTACCCTGGGGCTTCTCCCCCACACCATCAATCACATCACAACCAGATTGTGGCTTCTCTAGTAAGTCCTTAGTTAGCTTCACACATTTGTCATTCAAAGCAACGAGTTCAAGTTTTAGTTTATCACAACTAATGCATGGTGAGCTAACAGGATCCTTAGTCGCATACTGAGCTATTTTCTTGTTGTTGTCAATCATTTCTTGAAACTGTTTTGAGACAGATTCAAGTTCAGCAGTTAACTTTGGACAATTCAAACATGAATCAATAGGCTCAAGTAAAGAAGCACTCAACTCAGCAATCTTGTGATCTGCCCGTTTTAGGTTCATCTTCAAGTTATTGCAATTTTCACAAGACTCGGGCAGATCAAGGAGCATGGCATAAGGTCCTCTAGCAGCAATGTCCTTATCCTCACATGAGGTGGGAGAAGTAGTCTCATCAGTAGTAAGTAGGGTAACAGCCATCCTACTCAACTCTAACTCAGCAAGCAGACTAACATTCTCCACCTTAACAATATCAAGCTCGGAGGACACACTATCATGAGAGGTCCTTAATTTCTCCATGTCATCAAGCAAGGCACAGCATGTATCACAGTCGTCACGGGAGGGAGCAGATGTAAGTGAAGTAATCTCCCGTGACAGTCTATCTACTTCCTTCTCTAACTCGGAACACCTAGACCTAGCTCTAGCATGAAATCCACCTAGCTTAAGAAAAGCATCATTTAGCTGGTCATAAGAAGGGAGTACCTCATCCGAGTCGGAGTACAGCTCGCTGTCGCTGAGTTCGCCCTCGAGGGCCATGAAGCACATGCCGGAGAAGTCGTTGCCGCCATCCTTGGGCTCTTGGTCACCCGTCCCGTCTTCGTCGCTCCATCCCTCCACCTCGCTGAGGTCGAGGTCGTCGAAGGCGGTGAGGACGCGGTGGAAGAGCTTCTTGGCCTTCCCGAAGTTGCGGAACTTCTTCTTTCCCGGCGTCGGAGCTGGAGGCTTCTTGTTGCGGTTCTTGTCGGTGTAGTCGATCTTGCTCGAACCGCCGTAGTCGTTCTTGCCCTTTTCCAGCTTGGGGCAGTTTGCCCGAATGTGGTTGGGGCCACCACACTCGAAGCAAATCACGGGTCCTCCTCTCTTTCTGTCTCTCCTACCCTTGTAGGCATGTGAAAACCTTCGGGCTAGGAGGGCCAGCTGATCATCCGCAAGCTGCTCTAACTGATCATCAGTTATGTCACAGAGAGCAGCGAGGGAAAAACCGCAAGAAGAATCAGAAGAGAGACCAGAAGCAGAACTGGGATCGGTGACCAAAGCCATCGACTGTGACTTCGACCGACGAGAGACAACGTCAATCTCGTGAGTCTTGAGGCGTGAGTACAGCGCGTCAAGAGTCAGGGTCGAGAGGTCTGTCGTGTCTTTGATGGTGGTCACTTTCATCTCCCACACGCGCAGATCGAGTGCCGCGAGCATCTGACGAGCGTTGTCCGAGTCGGGGTATGTGAGACCGACCGCTCGGAGGTTGCTCAAGATTTTGTGAAATCGCGAAAAGCACTCGTCCAGGGACTCACCAGCAAGCATCTCGAATTTGTTGTATTCGCGCTTGAACTGGTCCTGTCGAACCGTCTTGATCTGGGTGGTGCCCTCATGGTATGCGTCGAGGGTCACCCAGATATCGTAGGCGGACGACAGGTGAGATATACGGTCAAACTCGCTACGACTCAACCCCTGGATGATGATGTTCCTTGCCTTTGCATTCGCCTCAACATCAGCCATGTTCCCGGCATTGATGTTCTCATCGGCAGGAACAACGAATCGTACCTTGACCTTCCGCCAGATGGCATACCCCTGGGCCTGGATGTATGTCTCCATTCGGCTCTTCCAGAAGGGGTAATCGATGCCATCGAACACGGGCGGCTTGGTCGAGTACTTGTCCGTCGCCATGGCTCTTGAGACCGGTTAAGATCTATGAATTAGAGCTAACCGGCTCTGATACCAATTGTTGGACCGAAATAGCAACAGAGGGGGGGTGAATGACGCTCGACACTCTCGAAAAACTCAACCCCCGACAAGCACAAATCAGACCGTTCCTTGGGCAAACAATCCAGAAACCTGATTTTTCAGAAGATAAGGCTTGAAGCTTCACAAAACCAAAGGAATTGAGACTTCCATTTGTTCTCTTGGTCCAGTATAACAAGGAAATGATTATACCAGCCCAAGGAACCTAAGAGACCACAAAAATCCAACTCAACAAGAGGAATTTCAGATTTGCACAAGAAACTGAAAGTTACTGGCAGCAGCTACAAAAACTTAAATTCCCACTCAATCCTTGAATCTTTGGCCACGAAACTTTGAGGATAGCTACTCAATAGCCATAGGAATCTTCATGCCAAGTTTTGTCAAATTTCGACAAGGGAATTAAGAACAGTCCCAAAAAGAAGAAAGGACTGAAATCTGAAAATATTCAGAGAGGAGCACTCAAAAACCCAAATTTCTTCATGGTCTCAAATCCTTTGCTAATGAGACTTTCCAGATATCTCATAGATAGTCTTAAGACTCTGGATACCAAGTTTCAAGTCATCTTGCAAAGGGAATCAAGAAAATAACTCAAAACCCTAGAAAAGACACAATTCTGAAATTTTGCACGAGCTGAACCAAAAAGGCCAAATTTCTCCTAAACCCTTAATCCTTTGCTAATGAAATTTTGCAGACAAGGAAGCAATAGCCATGGGACAATCCAGATCAAATTTCATGCCATTTCTTCAAGGGAATCAAGAATGGCATCAAAAACCTAGAAGCCCAAAAATCATGAACAGAGGAAGCCAAAACTGAAATCTGAGAATCAAACTCGGTTTGCTCTTGGGATTAAATAGCCAAATGGCTTTTGAGCATCACCCATATCATAGCAACCCATTTTGGCACTCCTTAGCAACAAAGAACTCAAAACAACGAAAGTCCAAAAATCTTGCAAAAGAGGAAAAATGAAGAACAGAGCTACGAACAGGGAAACTTAAACTTCAGAATTTCATTCATTGATTCACAGGGAATACAGATGAGTCCCGATACCCCGACTTGATACAAAGAAAGGATTACAAGCTCTCAATCCCTCTCCAACCTCTCAATCCTCACCCATGGATACTTGGAGGGGATGAACACAACACTCTCACCTAGAACACATCGTAGGTGGACAGAGGGAGCACGCTAACAAACTCTGTCTCTCCCAACAACTAAAGAGCCAAAGCCAAATAACCCTCTAAAGACTCTTTAGACTCAATCAAACCCTTGGAGTGCTCAAGTGGGCATGCAGCCCCTCAATCCTATTTATAGCCTTGGCTAACGGGTCTCCGCCCCCGTTACGCCTGCTAAATCCAACGGCGCCCGCTCCCGCTTGTGCAGCCACGCGAATTTCCCGATTCGCCCCTCCTGCACCTTCCGGGAAGCTTCCGCGCTCCTTGCCTCGCACGCCTCGCAACCACCTCGAGTCTACGTCGTCTTCGACACATCCCGACCGTTCTGACCTCAGCGCCACCTGCGCCTAGTCCGGTCCACGTATCTCGCCACGACTCCACCCGATGTCCTGCAGCCACACAGACAAAGAACACATCAAATAGCACCGCTCGATATATGAAAGCATAAACAACATCATACTTACCATGTCGAAGACCAAACCTGTCAAATCAAAGAATCAGCGTCCTAATCCCATATGACCAAGTTTGACCACAGTTCGACCGAGCCCGTTGCACCATGCAACGACTAGGTCTGAACCACCCAAACCAAACTCGACTTACCTAAACTAATGTCAATTACTCATCACGCACATGTGGTCATCTCCACATGGTTCATCAGATTGTTAAGGAGTCAACTAGTTAAAATTTTGAGAACACTATGTCTTTGTTAAATAGAAGAATGTGAGTTTCAACTCTGAAAATCACTCTTCAAAAGGTATATTGGATTATGTTCACTATGATTTATGGGTAAGTCGCACGTTCCATCCCTTAGAGGCACCAATTATATGCTGACCATCATCGATGACTACTATTGAAGAGTTTGGACATACTTTATCAAGCACAAGTCTGATATGTTCAAAACATTCAAAGAGTAAAAGATTATGATCGAGAAACAAATTAGAAAACATGTCAAGAAACTTTGAACAGATAATGGCCTAGAATTCTGTTCCAGAGAATTTGAAGCCTTATGCCGATCGAAAGGAATTGTAAGGCATTACACAGTACCGTGCACACCTCAGCAAAACGGTGTACTCAAGTGCATGAACAAAACCATCATAGAAAAGATGCATTGCATGCTATCTACATTTGGTCTATCAAAGAGTTTTTAGGCTGAAGTCATTTACACTACTTGTTATCTGATAAATCGATCACCGAGTACTGCCATCAACAAGAAAACTTCGATCGATATGTGGTATGGTTCCCTTGCAGACTACTCAAGTAAAAGAATTTTTGGATGTCCTCTTATGCTCATACTAATAAAGGTAAACTTGAGCCAAGAGCAGTAAGTGCATCTTTCTCGGCTATAAGCCTAGAGTTTAAGGCTATAAGTTATGGAATCCTGAGACCCGAAATGTGGTCATAAGCAAAAGTGTTACTTTCAATGAATTTGCTCTGTTGAAACGAATTGCGACCATTGATGCTCCCATTGAGAAGTTGTAGAAGATCAGCATGCAAGTGGAGCACGTCATTGAGTCAAGACCCTCACCAGAGGCTAATAAGGAGAACACACAGGATAACCATGCTCAAGCTATGACCAGCAATCCTCCGACTGGAACTAGTCAGAACTAACAATCCATTGTAGCTGGACAGAAAATAAGGAAAATACAGCCTCCGAAGAGGTTAATTGAAGAAGCCAACATTGTGGCTTATTATTTGAATATGGCAGAAGACATTGAAGGCACTCATGAACCTTTAACTTATTCAGAGGCCATCCGCTCTGATGAGTTAGAAAATGGATAACTATCATGCATGATGAAATGAAATCTCTTCTCTTGAGAAAAATTCCACTTAGGAGTTGGTCAAGCTCCCGATTAAAAAGAAATATATACGCTGCAAGTTGATTTATAAGAACTAAGGCACATCTTCGACTGATCAAGTCAGGTACAAGGCAAGACTCATTGGTAAAAGATACAACTAAATTCCAAGTATTGACTTTATAGATATTTTCTTCCCGGTCGTGAAGCATAGTTTCATTCGGACCTTACTCGGTATTGTAGCTATGCATGACTATAAAATTGAACAAATAGATATTAAGACCATGTTTTTATACGTGGAGTTGGAAGAAGATATCTACATGAAGTAGCCGGAAGATTTTGTTGTTCCGAGAAAGGAGAATTTTGCATGCAAATTGAAAAAGAATCTATATGGGTTGAAGTAATCACCCAGACAATGGTACAAGAGATTTGAGTCCTTTATGATCTATCAAGGCTTCTAGAGATCCAATTATGGTAGCTGTATTTATTTTAAGACCATCAATAGTTCAGTTATCTACTTACTTCTATATGTTGATGATATGCTGATTGTGGCAAAAGACAAGATTGAAATATCAAAGTTAAAGGCAAAATTAAGCAGTAAACTCAAGATAAAAGATCTTGGTGTAGCAAAAAAGATTCTTGGTATGGAAATCATAAGAGATCATCGGTTTGGAAAGTTATACCTGAGTTAGAGATAATATATTAAAAAGTACTTTGTCGTTTCAATATGCACAAGACCAAACTAACCAGCACTCCATTAATTGCATACTTCAAACTCTCTTTAGCATCAAGTCCACAAATAGTTAAAGAAGTTGAATACATGTAAATATTTCGTATACAAGTGTAGTCGAATCACTTATGTACACCATGGTCTACTCTCACCCTAACTTATCTCATGTTTTGATTGTTGTTAGTAGATATATGGCCAATCCAGGACTCTGTTCCCTCATCTAGGACTCTTGTTGCTAAGGTTATTTATACCCCTATAAGCCTCATGATAGATAATGTACAACGCACAATGCACGCAAACCGTAACACACTACAAGTTATCTACACTTGTAATACGCGAAGAGTATTATGTAACTTCTTCTCCATATAGTGATTTTGTTAATTGTGCGGCCATGATTTTTTCGTAAAAGTTTTTCACGTTAAATCTTTATCTCGTGTTACTGATTATACTTTATTGTTTAGTCAATTTCATAACAGAATGTAATTGCCTGTGTACGTGTGTGTTGATCTTTCTCTACTTCTTTCTTTCTTCTGCTTAATTAAAAGGCAAGGTGGCTTAAATTAATTTGTTGGGTTTAATTTGAGAGAGATACGTATATGGAAGACAGCTAGCTCGATCGATCGAGAGGTCGTTGTCTTCAAGTGATATCGTTTGTACTGGTGGGCTTGTGTTGTAATTACACCTGGTGATGTGTGTGTGATGCTTGCCGTGCATGCGTAGCTAGCTAGCCAGCCAGGTCTCGTGCTTGCCAGGGAAAATCGGCAATGACATGTCGCTTCGAGAATGCTTCTCGCTCGATCTGTGGTTGGAAAGGCTAGTGCTGCTTGGCTTTTGCACGGGAGATCGATTACTCATCACTCCGTAGGTCCTGTGTAATTCCTTTTTTTCTAAACCCTACACTATAACAGTTATTAACATTTTCTAAATTATTTAATTAAAAAATAAAAACAAGGTTATATATCTGCATATAATACAAAGGAAAAAAAGCTGTGTTAGAAAACCAACGCAGGTGAAATGATTTTTTACTTCTAGAAACTAGATGCTAGGAGTCAAAAACTGCTTGAAACAAGGCCTTAATTGAGAAAAGGAGATCGTTATATATGGTTATGCCTTATTAATCATCAGAAGTTGCCACGCTACTTGAAATAATTTATCATACCCGCCCTATTGGTATCGTAAGCTTTGTATTGATGAGCGCAGTAATACAAATAACAGTTTACAAAAAAAAAACTACTATTTGCATACAATATGTATACTGGAATTGCATTCATAAATCAATTTGCAATGCATGAGGCGTGATTTGAGAAGCTGACGCTTTAAATTAATTGTCGAACAAATATAAACCAAAACTCTAACCCTTTATTTTGAATAAAATAAATATGAATTTTAACAAAAAAAATATTTGCTTGATTTTTATGTATGTTTGTTTACATATTGCTGTCCTAGATCGAGAATATATATAGGTTGCCTTTAGAATTTTTAGTTGCTACATATAAATTAGGAGGTAATTATTGAATTATATATAGGACGCTGAAATGGGACACCTAGGGGACACCTAGGCTCCCTGCCGTTAGATTACTTTTAGATACGTGCTAGAGCAATGGTATGTATGGTATGTAATATATTAGGCATGCTAAATCAATCATGGAAGGAAAGTCTTAATCATGGATGGAAAGTCTCAATCACACTAGCACGCATCTAAAAGCAATCTAAAGGTAGGGAGACTAGGTGCCCAGACACCTAGGTGCCCCTGTTATTTATACTATATATATATATATATATATATATATATATATATATATATATATATATATATATATATATATATATATGCGGATTATTGTACTTTTTCTGAGAAAAATGCCAATCGTACTCTGACCGGTAAAATGATGTAACACATATCATCACATCAAATCTAGTGGGAGAGGGAACCATTAATTTTACATACATGGCTATCATTTTTCTCCTTTAATATTGTGTTTTTTATGGATGGAGAAAGGTGGAAAAGAAAATCCTAGCTATAGATGATTCCAACTTGAAAAATGACTTGATACGACTCATGGAGCTTTCAAGGACACTGTACTAGTAGACTTCCGTCTTAAAGGAAGTGGGGTATGGCATTTGATAGAGATGACAAAAATAAAAGTGTTGTGATCGAATGGGAAAGGAAGGGTGTTGATAGGAGCATGCTAAAGATCAGATATTCTTTTCTTTTTCTTCTCTTGAAGACCTTAGTTTATGCATCATAACATGTGTTAATAAAATTAATCTATTTACAAGGGAATTGGAATTCTTTGGAGCGACAGAAATCAGAAAATTGGTTACAACTGTGAAACACATAATACACACACACATACACACACATCAACAACTGTTGAATAATCAAATTTGCTTGTAAAAACTTCGTATTATATACAACACTGCTAGATATAAAGCCCATTTGGAACGCGGGAATTTGAAAAAAAAAATCCCGTTCCAAATAGGGGCTAAATGTTTTTATTTATAAATGTGATACTTCGGAGTAAGTAGTTGCTTTCATGCCAACAAGAAAATGACAAAATAATTTTCAATATAACAATATGATGATTTTTTTTAATATTTGCAATGACACTCCAACAATTAGCTGATTTACATTTGGTATATCTAATTAAGATTTAACATTGGCATATATTAATCAAGTAGGGCCGTACCCATGAAATCATATTCTTTTTTAGGAAATATTATCATAATCTGTCATGGTTATATTGTTTCTATATATCAATTAAGATTACTTTTAGAGCTATCTACTTTAGAAGATCGGGCGAGCGAGTTGGTCTTTTAGGGTTCTTAATTGTCCATCAGATTCCCAAAAAGGCCCCACGTACAGAGATGCGCGCTGACAGGATTACTTGCGCAAACAGTGCTGACTTGCATGCCCTACCCTTGGCTACTACACACATAGGATGTAATGCATGCATGCTTCCATGGAGACACATTATTGATCTTTCACACACACACACACACACACAGAGAGAGAGAGAGAGAGAGAGAGAGAGAGAGAGAGATCGGCAGGTCACAGAACCTGAGCAGCAAGTAGATAGCTGATCTGATCTGACAAACACAGAAATATTCCGCGCATGCATCAACTCTAGCTCCCTCGGTGACTGTTTGCAGAATGGACGGAGCAAGAGGCTTCAAGTCCGGCCATGTCCTTGCTTGTTCATGTTGACCCCCACGGACAGACAAACATACATGTCCAAATTTTGCAGGACACTGCTGCTAACTGCATCCAGCAGCTGCGCTGCATATATGTTCATGCATGCCCGTCTTAAAAAAAAACTCCATATAAATATTGTTACAAAATAACCACAACGGAAGAGAAAAGATTTAGTGAAGTCAACCGTAAATTCGTTAAGCACACCTCAAAAGAGTATAAAGTATTATCGCTCTCTTACAACCCTCTCGAATCTTTAGAACCCTCGAATATCTCCCGTGCACTTCTACCTTTGGATGAGTGGCTTCTTTGCTTGGTTGTTTAGGCTCTTTATGACCACCCCTCATGATTTTTCACTTTAGCGCTCCTCTAAAGTGAAGTATGAATCTTATTCTAAAAAACATTAGAAATTCTAATCGTATTAGGATTCATCTAGAACTCCTTAATTATAACGCATATTTCTAAATTATAAAAGACTAAGATATGAATCACCGTTCTCAACAAACATGAATGCATAGGTAGACCATCTTACACCGAAAAATTAGCTTAATATATAGCATCCTATAAATAATTAAGATTAGAAGAGTGGCATCGCAAACGTGGTTTACCGTGTAAATATGTAGGCACAAGATCCGAAAGAAAGCAGCAGCAGCAAACAACACAGGGAGAGTTGTTTCTCTCTCTCTATGTTTTGTGTGAACGCAAGAAAAAAATAGCAAAAAGAAGATATTCGCATGCCTCTGATTATAGTTAGTGTTGCATCAAAGCTATCTATACTGTACGTACCATAGTGTATATAGTAGCATGTATTGCAGCATGACAAGGAGACATGACATTGCACCCAAACCGAAAGTAGAAAAAGAAGCTAACTCATTTTTGACAATCAAGCAAGTTTTTTTTTTTTTGTTTCTTTGTGCGGAGGAGAATTATTTTGAGGTCTTTGTCATATCAAATCCATCTACCTCTCCTCGCAAAAAAAAACATCTAGCTCTATAAAGTCAAGATTTCCACTTAGCACATGCCTGCAAGCAAAGGCAGCAGCTTGCTGGTTCTCCATTATGTTGTGTTGGGAAGTTGCTAAGAGCAAGGCTAATAATACAGCCTTCAGCTGGCTGTATAGACACTTACAGCTCACTTATCAGCCCATTCATATAGTAGTTTACAACTAACTGAAGGCTGTATGACGCACCCCTTTCTCTCACAAAGTTTCTTGGTTCTTGTGCTTCAGCTGGCTGTAAACTTACAGCCCACCTCTCTTCTCTCTCCTCCTCTCTCTCCTCCACCTCAGCATACAGCCTACTAACAGCCTCTTATTATACCTGCTCTAAATATAGAAACAAACAACCAATTGAACTCTTATTAAGATAGAGTTCGATGTATCGTTTTCCACTTCCCATTGTTGTCAATGTTAAGACTAATTAATTAATTAATCCAGTTTTGCTGCACCACAGTTCGTAGATCGATCTACCACATGCATGACTCTTTTAAGAGCAAGTTTAATTTAGGGCGTCCGCAATTGTAATAGCTAGTACTAGCTATATAGTCAGCTGACGTGGAGGTGAGAGACAAAAGCAAAGACTATTTTATACGGTTGGACCCACATGCTCCTCTCTCATGTTCTTGGACTACGTGAAATAGATCAGCTATTTGCTCGTCGCTAGTGACTACTCTCTCTCCTACTTTTTCCTTGCCACATCAGATCTAGCTAACTAAATAGCCAGCTGTTGGAGACGCCCTAAGGCTGATTGTGCTAGCTACAAGGGAATCCATGTCAGCATAGTCCTATGTGGAGGGGAAAGAAAAGGAGAGAGAGAGCTAAGCCGACTCCTATGCAAGAGTCGGGCTATAGCACAGGAAAAGATGCATTATCCATGCATGTACCCATAGAACTAATTGCTATACACATGCATGTATTAAATTATCAATACCCATGTATGTATTAAATGATTGAGAGCTCTTGTGGAGACAACTTATAGCCAGCTTTATTGTATGAGTTGACTGCATCATTATCTTTTGATGATATGGAAATGTATTGGAGGTAGCAGCTATCTGTACTATTAAATTTGCTCTAAGTACTTACTCTGTTCTTTACTAATGGCATTGGAGGGAGCAAGTTTTTTTTATGTACATAAACGATCGATGTTCTACGTTTTCGAGATGAAGCATAAACTATTTAGATTATACGTGGAATTTGAACTTAATTTATTATCATCCGTCGCATCGATCGATCAGTAGCTGCTAGGCGCTAGCTACGAGGAACTACAGTACGTACGTAGCATGCAAAGAAATGCATTGCATGCCTCTTGATTTGCAGATCGAATGCAAGATTGGAGAGGCGTGTTCCACTCGAATTAGTTAGAAGCTAACCGAAAAGGTGGCTAGCTCAATGAGTTCGATGGCCTTTGACTTTGACCCTGCGTGCGATATTATTCCATGTAATGGATCGGTCCGTACCTATGTGCAGCATACATTTCGCAACGTGCTCATATATGGGGTGAGCTGAGTGTAGATGTGTTGGGCCTGTTCTTTTCCTCCGAAGCCGGTGACTTTTGGCTTTTGTTACAGTACCTAACTTTCAAACGGAGTATTTTCTCAAGACGGGGTCTACAGGTTAAACGATCTACACGTTAAAAGCCCAACATCTATACTAGCAAAAATCGCAAGTGAGTATCTGTCTCTCCGTAATCTGTACCGTAAACAGCCAAAATTCAAAAGTTTCAGCCAAAAGTCATAAGCCGCAGCCGAAAAGAACAGACCCGTTACCCTGCTTGTATAAGTCAGTATAAATCTTCATATGAGTATGTGACAAAACGGGGTTATTCTCTGCGGCTCGGTGAATGGAGAGGAGATGCACGCATCGCATCCACAGGGAAACCATGCAGCGTCCCATCTCGTCAAGTCAGGATCATACCCAAAATCGACCATTCCTTGTCATGTTGCTGATCGAGACCTGGCCTGGACTTGATTTGAAACGACTCGACTCGACTCGACCCTCAAAATAATGGGCATTCATTCATCATACGTGGGCCACACCCAAGTCTTCGGACCTCCTTCGCAATGCCTAGCAACATAATCCAACGACTTGACATGTACATAGGCTAGCTAGCTAGCTGGCCTCTAGGAAATTAGTATGCATAAGTAGGGAATCCATGACAGCACTGCATAGATTTTTTTTAGAAAACACACGCACGCACGGCCCCCCGCCCCCCCCCCCCCCCACACAACACACAACACACACACACACACACACACACATATATATATATATATATATATATATATATATATATATATATATATATATATATATATATAACAGGGGCACTATGGTGTTCAGACTCCATGGTTGAGACTTTTTATCCATGATTAAGGCTTTTCATACATGATTGATTTAATATGCTAAATCAATGACTTTCTTTCCAAATCGATTTTTTTCGCCTGATATATTATATATAATTGTACTTACACGTATCTAAAAACAATCCAAAGGCAGGGAGGCTTGGTGCCCAAACACCATGGTGCCCCATTTCAGCATCCTATATATATCAGCACAACACAGTGCTGAATTGAGATGTGCGTGTTGTACCTACCATATTTATCTATATGTTTTATGGGGGAAATCAGCCTCCAGTTATCAATAGGGACTATCTTTAACAATAGGGACTATCTATACGGTAATCAATTAATTTTGTTTCAAAATCAGTCGAATTCTGAGCCGTTTCGAGATCCCACCCACTCAAATTGGGACACGTGTAAGTGTCCTCAAACCCTAGAAGACAACCTCCAACACCTTATCCTAGGGACTTACCTTCAACCTCACTTCTTTAGATGCAATGAAGCTCCATCGCCACCCTCTCCAACAAGCTCTGGCACCTCTACCACCCCCACCCTCACCCAGTGACCCACGTCCCGCCGCAAGGTATTGCTATGCCGCTCAACACCCTCCTCCATGCACATGGCCGGCAACGCAACGCCACCCCACCACCTCCACCACCCACCGCCCCTCCCTCCCTTCCTCTGTAGCCAGCTCCTAGTGAACTCTAACCCTAACCCAGTGAAACCCCACCCTAAATCGTTGCCCCAGTGGAGAAGATGATGAACTGCCGGCCAGAGAACGAATCTTCAAGGCGATCGGAAGATTAGAATTTTGACTGATTTCACAAAATTTTTAGCTGATGCATAGCAATTCCGTTATCAATATATAAACCTAATAGGAAGTGCCTAAGCTTCAAGTGAAAGTGAAGCTTCGGGAGAGTAAAGCGCATGCAGCAATTGACAAAGTTTATTTGCATCCAAACAGTACATGAACATACTTTTGGATTAGTGCAACTTAGCACTGCTACATAGTGGAGTAGTAATCTATCAATCTATGAAACCACTTGTGCTGCTAGCTTGTTGCCACTTGCCACCAGCTTGGTCTGAGCCTTTCAGATAACTGTATAAACAGGCTGGTCAGTAGAGAAACTAATTATGTGTTGTTATAACTACCCTTTTACAATAATCCTAACGACAAGAGTCAACTCTAGAATAAAATGAAGTCATCTATCATAACAGTGTGCAGAGCAACAGCTTAGTCAAATCAAATCACACGCTGATCAAGTGTGTGTACACTGAACCTGCGGAAACATGCATTAGGCACGATACTTATGCTATCATGCCTGTAATACGAAAAAGAAATACTAACACAGTACCGTTCCACTTCAAACTAGCGGGGTAGACACCTCTCTTTCTCTGCTCCACTTACTCCACTCGCTCTCTCTTTCTCCACTGGGCCTTCCCATTCCTTGAACTTACTCCACTCGCTCTCTCTTTCTTCGCTCGGCCTTCCCATCCAGAGTCCGTCCAATGAGCTCATATTTGGCAGCGGCGACTCCGGCGAGCTCGTATCCAACAGTGGTGATTGGCTACGAGTTCATCCCCTCAACTCTCCTCCACCACTGACCCCGCCGCGCGCTGGATCAACTACTACAAAAAGGATCATCACAGACAGTTCAAAACCATCATATAGATAGTTTCTGATCCATTTGAATTTATGTGTATGTGATAACAAGTGGTTATCATAGATGGCTTTCGAACCGTCTGTAATAAGATACAATACAGACAGTTTTAGTTAAGAACCATCTGTAATAGTCTAATATCACAAACGGTTCTAGTTAAGAACCGTATGTGATAGTCTATTATCACAGATGGTTCTAGTTAAGAACTGTCTGTGATTGCGTTCTCACGTCCTTATAAATAGGGCTCCTTCAGTTCATCAATATTCTCTAATTGCACTATAAAATGACGCAATCAGAGAATACATATAAACCAAAGCATGCTTATTTATGAGAATAAGATCATCGTGCAATAAACTTTATCATTGTCTTCATCCTGCAATAAAACATGAATTTCAACAAGGGCTGAAATTCTAGCCATCAATCAATCATCACAAGAAGTAAGTCATCAACAATTAATTTTCACGTGCACGAGCATCAAGATTATCAACAATTAATTTTCACGTGCACGAGCATCAATATTTACATGGCCAAAACCCTAGCCATCCAAAAATTGTGGATGGAGGATATATCACCGGCGATGAAGGAGAGACGGCAACAGCGTCACTATTGTGTCACGACGGTGATAGTGCACAAGACACTCTTACGACACTTAAGACAAGAGTGCCTTGTGCAGTGAATCGTGGCATCACAACCGGAGGTGGAGGAGCTCATGGCGGTAGTTGGTGTTGTCGAGGGGACGGGGCGCTTTGGTTTGGGGGAGGAAGTAGGAATAAGAAATGCATGAACTAGGAGTGGAGGAAATGTCATCATCGATGTTGGTTCTTAGAGTAAAATTGGGGGAAAGGGAAAGTGGGGTAAAAAGGGGCAAGAGGTGGGAGAAGATTGGTGCCTGTTGTTCGATGCAGAGAGGATGGATGGGTGAGATCGAAATCCTGAGAGAGATGCCACGAATCAGTGATGTGGCATATCACAGACGGTTCGGATTAAAAACCATCTGTAATATATGCTATCATCACAGACAGTTTTTAATCCTAACCATCTGTGATAATATTACGGACGGTTCGAAACAAAAACCGTTTTTCGATAAGCACAAACATCATGGACGATTTTTTCTGAATCGTCTATGATAAGTAGGTCATCACAGACGATTCTTTCTATCACGATGAACTTAGACGGTCTATCTTATAAAACCGTCTATGTTAACTTTTGTCACTGACAGTTTGTATTGAGCCGTTTGTGATGAGGTGTCTAGGATGACCCTTTTTGTAGTAGTGATCCATCGGCCTAAAGGGGCGCCGCCGCCAGATCTGGCATTGGAGGAGGGAACTCTGGCTCCCCTACTATGGGTTCACCCTCCCCCAGGCATAGAAGGAGGTTGGGGGGAGACAGCAGCCCGGTGGTGGGCGGCGGCAAGGGCGATGGACGGGGTAGGTGGACGATGGGCGGAGTCAGAGGGCGGTGGCAACGGCAACTGTGGTAGTTAGGTTGGGCGGGGACAACACAGCGAGGAGGGGTTGGGGGGCTGTGCAGCAAGGCGACGATGGTGCTGCCGGCCATGGGTGGTGGTGGAGGGGGTGGGGCGGCGGAGGAGGCGCGCAGAGCGACCCGGGGTGGCGTGGCAATGGCAGCCGACAACGAGGTACATCTTATACCGTTGAAAGTGCTCCATTTTATACCGTTGAAAGTGCTCATAACGGTATACCATTCACTAGTTGCTCTTAATATGAAAACGTACTGCTTATATTAGTTATAGTACGATGATAGCTTCCATTTGGTATTTTTGCACGTTTGCCTGACCCTTTAAAGTGACTCTTTACTGCTGGCCTAACTTTGAACGCTCAGATGATATACACCAAATAAAAATTGCAGGGTACTTTATTGTGTTAAGCAAAAGCTCCAATTAGTAGATGAAAGCTTGTAGGCGAAGCTCTGGGCAACTACCCCTATCCAACTCATCATATCCTAGAGGCTAGATCTCTAGACCTTGGTGATCTTTTCCCTACCAGGATAGCGAAAGCTAGTTTGAATAATTTTGAGATATCTGAAGCTAGCTTTGGTCATTTGAGAGGTGGCAATGACACCGATTGCTCTGGTACTCTATGAGAACAGTCCACTCTTCTGGTAACCCACAATCTTCCACAGATACGATCAAACAAGATCTGTATGTCTTCCACACATGCTGGAAGACAATAGGCTGCTTCACTTGAGTTTTCCTGTCAATACATAGACATCGGCGAAAAACAGAAGCAACAAAATTAACCAAACGGCCGAGAAGTCCAATACTGCGACATGACCATACATATTAGAGCAGAGTTCCAAGCTGTCTTCCTTGATGTGCTAGGTAATTAATGTTATCCCAAGACAAAGAGAAGATTATGCTACTACTATTTACACTCCTTGGCTGTCTTCACCACCAACCATTCCTAGTCCCTCAGTGTTAACTGTTAGTAATGAGTAGGAACAACGTAGTAGACAGGAAGAAAAGAAGAGAGTAGAGAGGTTGTTATCTCTAGCCAGCTCTGCTCTGGTTGCTAGCTTTGCTTCAGCTCGCGAAACTCTCTTGAGTCTTGACCACGGGATTGACGGCCGAAATACCGCACGTTTGCCGAAAGTAACTAGAAAAGCGTAGCAGCAAAGGCCAGGGCACCGTGAAACTAGGGGAGTTGTTTGTCTCTATCCTTTGACGAGACAAGGTGATCGGCACGCGGGCAACTCCCAGCTTTTGACTTGTTTTTCTTCCAACGATCGACGAGATTACGCAACTCTGGTTAAGCCAGGCAGCCATCCGGTGCAGGACAAGGACTAAAATTTGACAAGGTGAGCTGTGACAAAGAGGCCTTTTGGTACTGATGTGGATCCGGGACGGCCACAGCCGACGAATGGCCAGCCAGCCTCGTGCCGAAATGCGCCCGACATGTTGTGTGTACGTACCTGAGTCCACGCCATGAAGGAGAGAAAGAGCGAGCGTTTTCGCTAAACCAAATCGGGCCATAAGAATCGAGGGACTTGAATTCCGGCGTCCAATCCAAGGTTGCTTCTTCTTGGAAACAAGGCCCACTGGGCCTCGCACTAGGCACCAACAGCTTTCACTGAAAGCAACACCAGCAAGCAAGCAACAAAACAGCAACAGGGCGTAGAAATCAACAAGCACTAGCTACAACAATGGAAGTGTGTTCAGATGGAGAATCACAGTGTCCAAATGGTGTAAGCATGGATAGCACTGCTACAAAATTCACACTCAGCTAGTCCAGCCTGGTAAGCAAAGCGAACAAAACAGTGCACCTATGTGTGTAAGCAATTCCAATTATCTTCAGAATTGGAGGGTTGGACAATTTACATTTGCATTATGAGCTACAGGGCAAAAGGAACGGCTGAAATGTATTCACTAATTTCATTCATTTCTATCAGATGATTCCATATGGAAGTCTACAATATAGATATCTTTGGAAGACACCTTATTATTGTCAAGATATGAAGGGACCGATTTGTTTTCTTTCATTGGCCTATACACTATATGAGCACTTTAGCTAGCTAATCCTTTCACGTATATTTTGTAGCTGGGACCTCTTCCCTACAACAACAGTGTGGTACACTTGCAACAATCCTACACCAATTAACTGAAGAACCTGCTGTTGACCCCAGCCCTGTACAGCTGCATGCACTCAGGGCCACAAGCAGAGAGCTTAACCTCAGTATATGCGGGTACGAAGAAAACATCACCTTCCTTTGCCTTCTCACCATCTGACAAAGAGTCTACCTGAATCTCGCCTTCCCCAGTCATCACAAGGAAGATGGATGGACCTGGTACTGGGGATATGATAACCAGTTCACCTGGAGGTAGCAAGCAGCAGTCAACCTCAAACTCATCAAACGGAGGGGTGTAGCGTCTTACATATGGTTGCACCAGTGTCCCACGCAAGATTTCCGGGAAGATCTGCACAAAGGAGAGTCGATAGTCACACTCCCAGCTTTGTGAAGTAGAATTTGGTATTCGATAAAGGCTACAGAAGCAAAGCGCAGAACATATGTCAGTCCTTCTCTGATTAATAGACTGAGACAACTGATAGATTTGTTTATGTGTTTAAAATCTAGATATTCAGAATTTTCACTTTTTCCATGAAGGTGTAAAAGGGGCATAAAAGAAAACAAGAGCACTTGGCAGAAAGTATGCCTGTTTGAAGACCAAGGAGAACAATAACCTACTGCATCTAAGTTCAAAGGTTCAACATCAAAGCGATACAATATGTGTTATCCATGGATCACAGTCAACACAATTTTAAAGTAAAACTAAAGCCAAGAGATGACAACTGGCTGCATGGTAAAGGTGATAAAGGTATACTTGTCAAGTTACACAGCATTAGACATTTCAAACAAAATCAGACAGCTCTACACCTGAGGAATGGAAGAAAGAAGCAAGGAAGACTACACAAAGCAAGCAAAATACAAGTGAAGCACCAGTAAGTAACAGTGTAATTCACCTGTTTGTATGTTAGCATAGAGCAAAGAGTTTGCACATCTCTGTATTTAGGTGTCAAACCAGCACGGACAACATTGTCTGAAGTGGCCATACATTCGATGCATTCCCCGGATAGGTATGCATGTGGTTCATTGGCACCAATGTAAAGTGCTTCACCAGGACTAAGCTTGACATAGTTGAAGAAAAGTGCTGATAGAACACCAACGTCCTCTGGATATTGCCTCTCCAGAAACAAAACTAGATGTTCTTTCTCTGTCAAGGTCCTAATCTGAATAAAGCAAGACATTATCATCGGTAAAAAAGATAATCTCAAGCTTGTCAGATACCAAATGGTATCCATTAAAATTTTTTAAACATATAAAAAAAACATATTAGTGAATAGTGATGCATCATATTCTTGATGGGAAAAATGGTTGTTTGGCTAGCTGATCACTCAGGGATTGTTTTATATAATGGGGATAACACAGCAGAAAATGTTACTATCTTAAACAAAATGGATAATTTAAATATAATAATAGCATTAAGTGCTCATCAGCTTCTACTTGCTTTACCTTCCCTATTTGTTCTTAGCAACTTTAAGTAATCTAGCAACTCAAATCACAACAAAATAGTGGCAAGAATGTAGACAGGATGCCATATTTTGTAGCTTTCAGATATTTGAATATATCTGTTAGTAAATGCTCGCAGTTTCCAACGGTTCCAAGTTCAAAATGCAATATATCCAACATGAAGATGGGCTATCAGGCTTGGTGAGCAACAAATCAATTTGTCAGCTATGCTCATCATGTGTGCTACGAAGTTGGATCGAAGTCTCATGTTAATATCTTATGCCATCTTAAATTCAATTACTTTTATCTTTGGAAGCAATGATGTCACTTTGTAAGTTACAGCCAACCCTATGTACTGTGTGGTTGGACCTATTTTCATTCCCACATTGATCAGAGATCTCAAGGCAAGGAGATCCCATGTTAGCATACTAGATATGACCCCATCTACAAGAGCATTGCAAAGAGGGGCAACCAACATTCAAACCATTTAAACAGCTAGTCTGTGTTTCATCATCTCTTTAAAAATTGACTGTTCTAGAGCTGTATTACAAAAGGATTGCCCTCATGGCTTCCAAGTTGGAACAGAACTGGACCCGACTACTAGACAACTTTAGCCATCATTTGGAAAGATAAAGAAAAAACTTTTCATGCCACGTAAAGACAAAGTAAATGCACCTTTTTCATATTACCAGAAAATATAGGAAAGTTTCAATAACCGATGTCATAAGATAATGTAGATGTCCACATCCATTCTAGCTTAAGAAAGTTTTTACCTTGCTCTCAGCATTCAGGCGACTCTTCAATTTAGCAATAGTTTCAGAAACTGCTTCATTACTTGCTGTCATTAGCTTAGTAAAAGCTGACTGCAGACTGGATTTTACTTCATTACCCCCATGATACTCTCTGATAGTCATAAGCTTGCCAGCATCTTCATGCCCAACCAGCCCTTCGACTTCAGGTACAGTCCTTAAAACATCCTTGAGCTCCTTCACCATGGTAGATATAGTATGTTACTTTACATGTAAATGGGGACTTGCAGGTATTTCAAAAAATCTCACTGCCAATAAATCCACACACACTCCTGAAACAAATGGCAGTGATTATGCTAGGAATAACGTGCTACGACTACAACCATGGCCACGTATCAAGGGACACCTATACTGACTCTTACACACATATGCTTACAGACTCTTACACACTTTGGGTCATAAGATCGAGTCTTTATTTAGAATATATAGATAATTATACACACATATGCTTACAGACTTACATACTCTGACTCGTAAGATCGAGTCTTTATTTTAGATACATAGATACACACATAATTATACAAGACACATATACTTACTAACTCTTACATATTCTGACTTGTAAGAGTCTGATACTACTTATGTACACTACATCATGGAGTGATAGTGAAGGGACTTTGATGGAACTACGACCATGGCCACAGGCGCTACTACTATAACCATGACTTCTACGACCACGGCTACTCCTAGTCGTAACGACTACACACAAATTGCGGTCGCTCCGACAACACACACCGATCGTAACGACTTAACACACATCGGTCGTAACGACTTAACACACACTAGTCGTAGCGACCGCACACACAAACTGGTCGTAATGACCACAGCGCATCAACTCGAAGCTTTGACCACAGCACATCTAATCAGCTCGAAGTTTCGACCACGACTCATCATCTCGATGCTTCAACCATGGCTTCTCACTTACTCGGAGTGTTCGACTACGACTACCGCAGCTTGGACTGCTACTACGACCATGGCTTCGGGGACTGCTTCGACCACGCCTTCAAGTGTCGCTTCGACCATGGCTTCGGAGACTGCTTCGACCACACCTTCGAGTGTGGCTTCAATCACTTACAAATCATCAAGATTAACAAAAACCTCACCTTGCAAACACACACAAAACACAAAGGAATCATCATCGTCGTTGTAGCAAAGTCGCAAGGCATATGCACCAAGTAGCTAGTTGATCGAGAGAGGGAAAAATATGCGGGTCTCCAAGCAGAGCAACGACCAGCTTGGGAGATCAAAATCGCCAGACAGCGTGACGGACTCCGAGCAAAAAGCGGGAGGAGGTAGAGAGGCTCACCGTGCGAGCGACCGCTGGGCGGCAGGGGCAAGGGGAGAGCCACGTGGGCGGGCGCAGGAAGAGGAAGCCGCCGCGTGGCACCAAGCAACGGCAGTAGCAGGGGCAGGTGCGGCAAGGGAAGGAAAACCGTGGTGACGCAACGTCGTGGGGGGTGGAGCGAGGAGGGAGCAAGGGGCGGCCACCGGATCCAATGGCCGCCGTCTACGAGCACCCGTCTCTCGGATCCACCGGCCGCCATTGATCGCTGCCTTCTAGATCCACCAGCTGCTGTCGCCGAGCATGCCTCTCGGACCCACTGGCTGCTATCGCAACCAAACCGAATATTGCGGTTTGTTCGGTTTTCGGTTCGGTTTTTATTTTGTAGCTATTCGATTTTCGGTATACAGTGCAGTTTTCACTCTAGGAAACCGAATAAGCCATATACCGCAACAAAGTTGACACATATGCAAAGAGTTGTTAGCTTTGTTATGTATGGATGTTCATGGTTGAATTTTCAGTTCATGGTTCATAGTTGTATGCAAAGAGTGTGTTAGCTTTGTTATTATATATGGATGGTTCATGGTTGTATTCTGTTCATGGTTATATAGTGCAAAAAATGTCTATCTTGCATTAATTCTTATTTGCAAGGGACAAAAAAGCTCATCTCGGTTTAACTGAACACCAAATTAACCAACCAAATTAATTCGGTTAATTCGGTGCGGTTTTCATTTTTTGAGTAGTAATTTCGGTTTGCAAGTCCTAAATACTGAATTTTAAAAAACCGAATAACCACACCGATATAGTCGAATAAACTGAATGCCCACACTACTTACATTAGTCAAAAGTTCAAACACACACGTTTGGCTGATAAAATATGGGGAAAAAATTTAATAAAAGAAACTTCGAGAAGAAGGGGGAAGACCAACGGGTACGAGTAAACATTTGGAGTTTTCAACACGCACCTCAATACCGGCAAAGCCGCAGAGCGCGCGGAACTCGGTGACGGCGATGGCCATCTCCGGCTTGTGGTTGCTGTCCTTGTAGGTGGCCGGGCGCAGCGCGTGCAGCACCTCGGCCAGGTCCTTGTCCGGGTGCGCCTGGATCGACAGCGCCTTCGCCACCGACAGCACCTGCAAGCACCCAGCAACACAAAATCCAGGCTCGCTCGTAAGCACACCATTTCGTAGTGTTTGACGCGGCAAAACCAAATAGGGAGCACGCAAAAGCGCAGAACTATTAGCAGTTAGTCAGTTACCTTGAAGAGGAATGGGAGGTCGCCTCCCCAGCGTGCGGCAACGGCGGGACCGAGCGCGAAGGGGTTCCGCGCGAGCCAGTCCCTGAGGAGCACCCCGTCGGCGAGGAGGGAGGAGGGCGCTGAGGGGTGGGTGCCCATCCAGAGCTCGGCGTAGGGGCGGGCGGGGTCGGGCACCGGGTCGGCGGCGAGCCGCGCGACGAGGGAGGCGTCGCCGAGGCGTCCCCACTCGTAGTGCTGCACCGCGCACCGCAGCCGCGGCGATGGCGATGGCGTCGGCTCCGGCTCCGCGTCGCGCAGCGAGGAGGCCTCGGGGGGCGGCGGAGGCGGCTCCATTGGGCGGAGCCGGGAAGGCGGGCGAACCTTTGCGCGGGATTTGGGGAGCGGGTGTTTGGGTGGGTTTGGGAATGGAGGGGGTTCTGGATTTTAAAGGGGAGGTGGGGGGAAGAAGAAGAAGACGACTCGATCGATGCCGTCGGGGCTGCGCTGCGCGGTTTCGTTTCGTTTGCTTCGGGTATGCGACGCACGGGTTGGGCGCAGCGGTGGGGACGACTCGCTGCTCTTCTTTATCTTTTTTTTATTTTGCTCTTTTTTGGAGCGGACCTTGTCAGGTTGGGTATTTGCCTTCTTTGAGAAGGCCTTGTAAGAAAAAATTGCATGGAGTACTATGTTTTCTTTATTCACATCACACATAAGGTGATGCCAGTAAAACTCATGAACCCCTTTACATTAGTAAGGTATCCTATTCACTTTTTTCAAGTCTGTTTCATTTGCTAACTAACTGATATGTGAAACTTAATATGGTACTAAAGCCAAGCATTCTAAATTTGAGAGCTGATTGGCATAACGTTAAAAAAAATAATTGTCGCTATATCTTTAACAGACTATACGTTAAGTAAACTAGTTGGTGTATAGAACATAATAGCTTCCATATTATCAAATAGAGTTAGTAACTTGCAAGTTAATATTTTAAACTAACGAAATGTCCACACGATCTCGACCGATCGTACTCCGACACTGACAAGGTACCAGCCAATGCATCGAGGCGCCATGATACAGCCCCATGACATCAATTTTATTGAGATGTCCACGGCTCCCTTGCACCTCCTTTCCGTGATATCATGAATCTGTAATACAAAAGGTTCTAATACACCTAGATACTACAACACTTAATCCCAAATACTTCTTTCATATAAGCTATAGCTTCCAGTAACTGAATCTATCTATACAACATTCGGTTCTTTAAAAAAAATAATTGAATTTTCAACCATTGAATCTTGATCCTACTGTCCAGAATAGATTTAGCACATGTGACCTTTTCCATAAGAGAGGCAGCGCTGCCGGCTTCTCAACTCGCATGCACGTGAGCGCCACCTGTCCCCATCGCCACCCCACGCATTGCTGCCCTGTCACCTCACTAACGTCACCTTTGATGCCAGCAAGCCCGCCGACGACCCCCTTCCTCGCCACGCACCTCCTCCTCCCCCCACCCTGTTGTCGTTTGCCCCTCCTTCCCTATCGTCGTCACCGCCGATCTCCATCTCCCCCTCGTCTTCTTCCCTGTCTCCTAATATTCTCTTGTTCTTGTCATCTCCGCTGGCCTCCACTGCCCTCCTCCAAGCTCGCGGGCAGCAACGCCACCACTTGCACCCACCGCCTATCCTTCATTGCCCTAGCCACCCTCTAAATTCATATCCCGATGAACCCAAATCCACTGAATCCTAACCTTAATCCGGTAAACCATTGACCCGACTTACTGTCGTCGCCAGAGAGCAATAAGATGTTGGTCAGAGCACAAATCTCCAAGTAAAATTGCAAAGTCAGAAATTCGACTATTTCCCCCCAAAAAAAATATGTTGCATTTTTTTAGCAATTCTGAAAAATAGTATATTTCAAAAAACCACCTTAGTTTTCATAAAACTATCACAAAACCATAATTTTAAGTATCAATTTTAGAAAACCACATTTCCCCTTGTGTAAATATTTCACAAAAATGCGCTTTAAGTATCCAATAGGCTAGCCCACTTGTCGGTCTCACAAGCCTGTCTCGTTTCTGTTTGCTAATATGGATAAGCTTGTGAAACCAACAAGTGGTCCCAGCCTGTTGGATATGATAGTAGAATATATATGTGTGGTTTTGTGAAATGTTGTGCAAAGAAAAGTATGGTTCTGTGAAATTATTACCTAAGAATGTAGTTTTGTGATAACTCTACAAAGGTAATGCGATTTTCCGATATGTACTCATACGAAAGAGAAAAGCACTGTCATACTGAAGTACAAAAATCCAAATAGATAGGGGTGTTCTGTGAACTTTGGCGAAAGAGGGCCCATTTATAACTGTATGAAGGACGAAGTAAACGGCCACCGCTACCACCAGAATCAAACACCGAGGAGAGAGAGAGAGAAGGAAACCATCTTCCACACTGCCCACGTATCCTTGACCAATACCAGCGCTACACGAACTCACTCGGCACGGCGCAGCACGTACGCCGGCGCTTCAGCCTTCAGCTCGGCCGAAATCGTTCGCCGCATGCTTTCGCCACGGCTTAGGCTTTTGCATTTCCCCTCTCGATACAGTACCTGATTTTTAAAATATATATTTTTAAAAATAGAATCTATAGGTTAATTATGATAGATACCAATATATAATTATATAAATCATATGTAACTGGTCTTTCTCTTTATAATTTTTATCATTAACAGATAAAATCTAGTCACAACCAAAATACACACCAAAGTACGCATTTCGGCCGCGCCGCGCAGCCCAGAAAAAAAAAAGCGACGGGAGCAGTAGCCGACGTGGTGTCATGGCAGCACGTACTACGCCCCCTTGCGTGTGGGCTGATGTGTGATCCTTATCGATCCATCCATCTCCGCGCCTTGCTCACTCCTTGCAATGCCAGTCTCTCTCACTTCCATGAACAGCTCGATCGTCCTTCCTCTGCAAATCAACACCTCACGTGCTGCTCTGCTTCGCAACAGCGCTAGTTGTTCGGAATCGAAATTGACCATCTGTCTCACTACTTACAGGACTTCCTTGCTCTGCTTCGCTAGGATTCATTCCCCGCCGCAGTCTTGCGTCCTCGCATGGACGGACAGCACCCATGAACACAAGCGCACATGCAAACTGCAGTGCAAGCCTGATACTACATGGTAAAATCAATCGAAAACTGGATTGTTCGAGCGGTTTCTGATCTAAATAAGTAGAAAGTATATAAAAAAAAGTCAGAAGCTGGTTTAGAGCATGGTCCAGAAGAGCTGCGGTTACAAGCTAGTGTCAATTGCACGCGTAATTGACTTCTAAGATCCAGAATTAAGGCATCTTCAGTTCCGTGCGAGGAAGCCGTTGACGCCCTATATTATACTAATCCACCAATCACTTCTACACAACACGGGCACACGAGAATCTTCGAGTTTGTTAAAGGGGCCCCTTGTATAGAGTAGCTTTTTCAGTTGTACTCTGCCTGTTTTGGACTTCATTTCTGGATCCAGAGTGCCGTGCTAGCACCACATAAACTAAGTCTGCCTTACGTAAGTGTGTTATTTAATCTTCGGTTCGGATCGACGGGTAAGAAAAGGCGAAGGGCATGTTTGGCAACGGTTGTGGTTTATGGTTTTTGGCTGAAATTTTAAATTTTGGTTATTTATGGTACAGATTATGGAGAGACAGATACTTACTTGCGATTTTGGCTGGTATAGATGTTGGGCTTTTAACGTGTAGATCGTTTAACTTGTAGACTCCGTCTTAAGAAAACACTCCGTTTAAAAGTTAGGTACTGCAACAAAAGCTAAAAGCCGTCAGCTTCGGAGGAAAAGATCAGACCAGAAATCCAGCTGAAGAAAGTATTAAGCGTGCATGGGAGACGGTTTGCAGACACTCATCAAAAAAGGCCTGCAACCTTGCAATGAAAGATGTATGTATCTATATATAGCATTAGCATGCATGTGTGACATCCTGGAATGCAATACCTAATCGCGCGCACAATACCGTAATACATACAAGATGTACTTAATCCGTATTCTACTACGGACAGCAGTGTCTACGTCGTCTAACTAGCTTCCGATCGAATATCAGGGACCACTTGAGCCAGCTTTTGTTATTCCAAGATTGGCACAAGAATTCTTGCAGAGGGATGGAGTGCACACATCACAGTTCGCAAGTGATGCGATCCAACAACCTTATCGCATATGTTGCTACCTTTCGTTTCCTCCCATTCAATTTACAGTTCGTGTAGATGAGAAAAAAAGAGAGAGAGAGAGAGGAAAAGTTCCTGTAGATATATATGCAGCTGCATGGGCGCATAAAGCCTACGTGGGCAGCTCCCAGTCCATGAGCTTTCTGAGTAACCTTTCAGAATTCAATTCGGTGTATAACCTCTCCCTTTCAAGCTGAATTCCTTGCAGAGATTTGCAGCACGTTCAAAATCGCATAGAATTGTGCAAATTGCAGTGGACAAATGGATGGATATACCTTAGCAGAATGGTCTTACCTGCATGTGCGATCAGCAGCAGGTCTTACCTGCATGTGCGATCGCTATATGGATCGCTGCTTTGAAAGAAACTCCGAAGATAAAAACGATGCTTAGAGTGCATGCTGTGTGTTATTATTCTCGCGAACCAGCAGAATGCCTTTGATCTGCGTGCAAGGTCAGGAAACCAATTAATACTACTAGTTGATCCATTGACAGTGACAGTGCTGACGACCATTTGCAACATACAGTTGCCAAAATATAAGAGCATGAATGACGGTTGGAATATCTACTCACTGACAACCATTAGCAACATACAGTTGCCAAATCTATGAACCATACATGCGTCGAACAAGTACTGTAGGATCGTATAGTATAATTAAAGAGGGTAAATGATTGTCTCTGTTTTTTTATACCTAAAACAAATCTTAAATCAGACGAAAAACAATCTAAATTATCAAATATAAAATACGACCTCAAGATGCTAGTTCATTTGCACGTGCTCGATGAACGCTTTGATCGTCCGACTGCTCGCTTCGACCGCTCGGTACGACCGCCTTTGCACGTGGTCGAAGCTTCCCTCCGTTCAGAAGCTTTAGCCACCCGAACGCTTTGTCTGCTCGATCACTTCGACCGCTCGAACGAGAACAAGCCAAAGACAATGCTGAGTTTTGATCGGTTGGATTGACTTGACACCCGAAAACACCGAGCTCGTGGCATGCAAGATCGTGATGTGTTAGCACGCTGCCAGAGACAGAAGGAAACGATGATCAGAAAGCACATCGCCGACGTCGTCTAACTATTCTTGAAATAGATTTGATCTATTATTTCTGCATAATAGATGTGGCTACAAAGTGCCCTCACGGCACCCCTAAAACCCTAGTGCAAAAAGCCTCGCAAAAGTCACAGCCAAAACATTTGGCCTCTCCCTGCTTTTATATGCTAGAGTCCTAAACCGTGTTCACCTCAAACACAGACATCTCAAACCGTGTTCTTATCCCATGGACACGCAATCCTATCTCTTTCTCAAAACAATGGACCCGAAACCCTTCCAAGCACGAGTTTGATTATATCTCTAAATCTTCCCATTATGAACTCCTTCCATAACGCATTCAATCTTACCACATGATGAAGCCTCCAGAAACACATATCCCGTAGCTTCACCTTGCATCATCAACCTCTATGTAGAAGCCTCTAGGATCGCACCGTCCATAGCTTTTTCACGCATCACCACCTTTGATCTCCATGTACTCTAGCTTTAGCTTGACCATCTCGCATGACATCCTCAACCATCTGGACCTCAGATCTCTCCATCCTAATCCCGGTCCTCCTTGTCACTAACCATGATCGTCTCCACGCCATCTTGCACATGGAAAGGCCAAAGAAACATTTTCCAGCACAAGTTCTCCACAACTTGACCGTCATCAGTACACACACTACCTTTGTCCATCCACAAATAAGAACCAAACTAACCACGACCATCAACCAGGTTGTCTACGACCACCAATTCCATCGCTTTCTACTAATCAGACTTAGATCACTCATTACGACCACTAGCTCAACAAGTACTTGAAAACCATAAGTACTCGGGAATTATCATCGCTCCACTCTAAACACTCAAGAATACCATGCATTGCTACCGACCAGAACCATCGAGTACTGACTACTGAGTACCGATCGCTATTAATATGACTACCAACCAATCACTACATCATTGATCATCAAATTCCGAATATCACCGACAACCGCTACCGAGTACTGAGTCCTTCCGACTATGAGTACCGTTCCTTCAAACACTATTCACCGATCACCGCCAGCTAGTTCTATTGTTGGCCTAACACGAGTACTCAAAGTACTCAAAGATAGCAAGAGTGAAGCACTTGAACCAACAATGAAGTTTACGAGTACCGACCACGACGTCTATGGCAACCGATCGCAAAGCCTTCGACTAAACCCAAAGACAATGATAGTAGTCCATAAAGTCTACGACTATGATGATAAGACTGCGAAGTCTATGACTATGACAGCAAGACTGTGAAGTCTACGACTATGACAGCAAAATTGCGAAGTCTAAAACTATGACAGCAAGACTACGAAGTCTATGACCATCGACCAAAAAGCCTTCGACTATCGACCTGAAAAATCTCTGACTACCAAGTATGACTAGTAATTCTACGACTATCAAGTATCGAATACTGATCAATAAAGTTTACGACTATCGAGTACCGACTATTAAAGTCTATGATTATCGACCAGTTACTGTAAATCTTTGACCAGGTATGGTTGTTCTGCAGTAGTCGATGTTCCATGGTCGAAGCCGAACGTCGTCAAAGTAGAACGTGGTCATAGCTGAACATGGTCATAGACGACTCTGAGTGAACATGGTCATAAACGACTGTGGTCAAAGTCTGCTACAGTAGAGCTTTATCTTTCAGACTGGTCCGAACAGTCGCAACCAGCCGATCGTAAATCAACGGTCGGAAATCAAGTAACTCTTCGAACTACTCCGATCGCGCGAGCTGATGTTCGAACTAGTCCAAACGTTCCAACGCTGATTAGACCATCAAACTACTTAGATGAAGATCAAATGGTCTGAATGTCTTCGCTGATCAGACTGGTCCGAACGTTCTGACGCTGATCGGACTGTCAAAACAACTTAGATAAAAATCGAATGGTCTGAATGTCTTTACTGATCAGACTGGTTCGATCAGCTTCTTCTTCGTAAGTAAAAACCACTCAGAGCCAAAACATTTGACTGCGATTGATCGAAACTTTTGTAAACACAAATTCCAAGCAATCCAAATGTCAATTATTCATCATCACTTTTAATCACGACCACACATGGTCTAACAAGTCCCAAAAATAAACACAAGAGATCCCTGAAAATAAATGGGGTGTCTCTCTAATAAAATAAGTAATATAATATTAAACTAGCTAATGGATCATGTGGGACAGTTGCCCTATTAATAGACTTTGTTTTGGTAAAGTGTCCATACCATCGAGTCGTCTAGAAATGGGCCAATATAAAACACTTCCCCTTGGACATTTTACCAATAGCATGCTTATGCCTCATAAAAATGCCTTCCAAACATCCAATGAGAAAAAATAGTAAGAAGAAAAGATTGCATAGCTCACGTTGTTGCCATTGCATATGTTGGCTCATTAATAACCTTCAATTGAGAAAACTCAATGGGACAAAACCAACTTAGGAAAAAAAAGAGTACAAAATTAATCCTTCCCAAATTTGATTGTGACTTGCGTAATCCCAATGTTTTTGTGAGATCATGTATGTGATGAGTATTTGACTTTGTTTGTACTTCGTTGTCAAAGTTTGATTTTGATTTTGAGTGTTTTGAGTTTGTAGTGTTATTGTCAGGTTCAGGCAGTAGTACTGGCCTGGCATTAGCAGTAATACCAATGTTGAGCGATGGTACTACTGCAATACAGTATGACTTGCTTTTAGTTGGTGGTAGCAATTTTTCAGAGAGGGTAATTTTGGAGGATTTGGATTGTGACTAGGTCTGGTAATACCAAAGTCGAAACCGTAGTACTACCGAAGAACGGTATGACCGGGCTTTGTATGGCAGTACTAATAGGGTGGTAATGACGACTTTGTGCTAGCAGTCATACCGCTCCCCTATTATTGGGAAAGAATTAAGTCGGTTTGCAACGTTCGACTGGCCGTTCGTTGGCAGTCAAACCAGCATATATTGAGTTGAGTAAGTTGAGTTGGTTTTTGATAGTGTTAGTCGTGGTAGGAGTCCATATATGTGTTGGTTATGACGGGAGTCCATTCATTGTGAAAATCTTGATGTAGGTGTAAGGTGCATGTTTGCATCGGTTATGTTGATGAGAATCAAGTGCATTTCACTTGTGCTTAGAACGGTTGCTTATTCTTTAATGTGCAAGGCGTTTGGTGATTGTTGCAGTCAATGGCAAGACCGAGGCTATGGAAGGTGCCCTAAGGCCTTGACGAGTCGCGCAAGTCTGGGTAGAGCATCATCTCAAGCGGAGAAACACGGGAGAAAGACAAAGATCTTGATAAGGCAAGTTTTTGCATGTGGTGTGCCATTGCATTTGAGCATTTCAAGTGGTGATAGTCTTCAAAGTAGGCATACGAGTTTAACGGCAAGTCATTGGGAATCACGGACTTCATGTGGAGGTTGCTTCGAGGAGAAATACCGTAAAGATCAGCGAGTATCAATTGAGGATATCATCTAATACTGGATAGAAAGTCATTTTGAAAAAATGTATTGGTGGCCTAAGTGGTTTAGATCACGTCTTGGAGGATGGAACATCTTATCGAACTATTGGAGCCATGTGGAAGTCGCACTTTAAAAACATGCAAGTGTGCATGAGTATAAGACTCGTTTGTGTGTGGGTTACTGGGTTTCTCCATTTGTAAGTAATTGTATCCACTAAGTGTGTTCTGATTGCTAAGGTTTATTGGTAGGTGAGAGCCTTCAATATTTAAGCTCTTATATATGTTGAGAGATGTATCAAGTATGAAGTAGGAGAGAGAGGATTAGGGTTTCCTTGTATCGAGATGGGGATAGACAGCGCTGCAGCCCTACCCGTCCTCGGCCAATATCTAGAGCGATGACTGCAACCGATGCCCCATTCTATCCTCTGCCCAAGGCAAGAGAGACGGTGATGGTGGCATGTTTGCATTGGCAAGGCCCAATGGCGATGACAACATTGGTGCATGCAACCCCACCCATCCCTCCCCCTCTTCCTTCTCTTTCTTCAGCAAGAGGCAATGACGTTGGTGGTGGTCACGAGACCTCCCACTCACCCGTGCTAAGCACGATGGTGGAGGCGGCGGCATGCCTGCCCGGCCCTCGGCTGATGCGGTGGCAACGTCCTATGGCGACCCCAGTCCCTCTCCTCGCTCAACGGCATAGGCAGGCAGCGGTGGTTCTCACCGACAACCTTGGTCCCCTCCCCTTGCGTGACGGCATAGGGAGGCCATGGCAGTCGGTGTTACCCCGCCCCATCTGTGCCAAGGACGGCGGCGAGGGCTCGTCGGTCCTGTCCTTCGCACAGAGGCGGAAGGAGGTGGTCGGGTCATCATCTCCCTTTGCGCGGAGGCGCATGGTAGCGGCAACAGGCTTTGGCCCTAGTCCGACCCAGTGGTGGGCGCAGAGGCAGCAACGACGGCGATGGTGGCCCGATGCCACCATGGAGGCTACGACAACAGGAGGTTGGGCGACGATGGCCCTAGTGCGGGAATGTCATGGTCTTTGCGGGCACAATGTCCATGCGGAGGCAATGACGACCATGTCCGCCAGCGCGAAGGTGATGTCAACAGGGTCCCTTTAGGGCATAGCGCACGCAGAGGTGTACGGCTTCTTAGTAGCAACGATCGACAGTTTGCACATGAAAGCGTGCACCTATTCCAATCTATTATGGTGCGGCGGTGCGCCCACGGAGGCGTGCACCTGCCACTTGATGACAATGCAGCCATGGCATGCATTCGGGGGAATGCGGCCGAAGGCTCGTCAGTGGCGACACCGGTGGCGCACACGCATGTCAGTCGATGGTGGTGCGCAAGGGCGTAGTGCCGAACATTGACATGGAGGCGACCAGTGTGGAGCACCGTGGAGGCGAAGCGCGAAGGTAGCATGAATAGTAGATTGATTCTACGGGGTATACAAATAATCTACTAATTAGATTATGCATGCTACTCACAGTACTTTAGATCAATTTTGATCTTTGCGGTTCCTGCTTCCAGCCAGCATGCGAAGCGTGGCCGGCAGCCTGTTTCCTGATCCCTTACTTGTTGCTTTCATGTATCGTGACCAACCGGAAACATAGAAGACAATAGATTAGTCTAGCAAGCAAATAAAAAACAAACAACAAAGGAGATGTGATCTTTAGTTGCCGTCCGCGACGGCTTAGGTAGATGACGGCTTCGGCTTCCGCGACAGATTGCCTCCGGTGAGTTTGAGCACGGACGAAAACCTCGAATCAGTTGCACGGACGAAAGCCCATTTCTTAAATAAACACCTCCCTAATTTAGGTCTGAGAAGATGGCACTTTTGATGCTAGGGACAGTACAATTTCTTTTTGAAAAAAGTGAATGATACTGCAATCTGAGGCATGGGTTTTGCCAATATTTAGGATCAGCTGCTACGGATGGGCACAAGGCCGGTGTTTGGAACATTTCCAGGCCACACCAAAACTTTTGCAGCCCAGTTCCAGGCCACCCCAAAACTTTTGCAGCCCAGATAGAATGTATATCTGGCCCAGTAACATCCCTTAGTAAATGGGACGATTCTGGACCATCCAAATGAAGTCCTAATAAGAAATGGCCCTCCACCCATGGATTAGGCAAACTTTGGTCACAGGATCTGCATTCCGAACGGACCTGGCCTAATGGGACACGGTTCAATTAGGCTCGGTATAACTGGCACGAATAGATTACCATGCCATGCTATGCTAGGTCATATGTCTGTCTTTTGATCCATGCACGACATGTAGAAGGGTCGGGTCATGCCGGATCAACCCTAGCACATTTAGCACTACGGGCCATCGGTGGCTCGTTGAGCATAGTGACCAGTTACAAGTAAGTTTACTGTCAACCACAAGTAATTTTACTGTCAGTTGCAAGTAGCTTTACTACCAATCACAAGTAATTTTACTACTAAGTCACCTGTCCGTGCTCATAAGAGTGCAGTAATCCTAACATAAGTAATTTTACTGTCAACTGTAAGCAATTTTACTGTACTACCATAGGAGAATTAATGCACTCTTCTAAGTAGATCTGACCTCCTTAGAGGGTTGGAGGGGTAAATAGTGTGCCGTGCTGTGTTGGGCTAGATCGGGCCTCAGCACAGTACTGTGCATGCCATGGTAGGTTGGCTCGCCATGCCGAGGTGCCGGCCAAAGCACAGCACGCACGGTCGGGCCAGATTGACTTGCCCGTTTACTATTCGTGCTATGTCGTGCCTGGGCTAGGTGTGACGACCTGCATTTTTACAGTGGGGTAAAAACGTTAGTCAACTGATTATTATTTGTTTTAACCGATAGAATATCGCTCTAATGAATAACAAGCCCATTAAAGTGTTGTAGAAGAACAATAATTAAAGATAGTACACTACATTCATCCAGATAGCCACGCAGGGCTGAAGTTCCTCCCCACACCCATCTCTTCCTCCCCCCTTTCTTCCTGGTCTTTCCCCCACTCATGCGCTCGATCCAGCAAGCCCTCGTCTTGATTCCAGCCAGCGCAACCATCTCATGTGCCTCCGATGACTTCCAACTTACACCTCCCAGGCTCCTGGCTGCCTCTCCTCCTCTTGCATCACCCCAGCCATGGTGGCTTGAGCTACCCCCTAGCTTCCCCTGCGCCTCCCTACCATCTCCAACCACCGGATTTGTAGCCCAAGGCTAGGATCCGGCTCCCTCTCTGCCTGGATTCGATTTCCCCCCGTGTCCCCTTCTTCTTTTAATTTACTTCTATTGTTGAGCATGATTTACTTTTCTAATTTAGCTCGGTTTTTAGCTCAAGAGGGTGAGAGGAAAGGTGCTGGGCTACCTTGGCTAGCTACGGCGGGGCTCGAGGGATCCTGCATGCCGGGGAAGTGTGTGGTGGCTATCGGGCATAAGTAGCTATGCCAATGGTGGTGCGCCGCCTTCGGTATACCTTCCTCCCCTCTTCTCCTCTACTTCCTATGCATACTCTTTGTGATGGTTAAGTGATACCCTTGTGATGCTATGTGATACTTGGATGAATGCTTATTGGGTATGAGGCACTCACAGTTTTCTCTCAAGAAAGCGATGCAATTACTAAGAATGGGTTTGTGGGCTACCTTTGTCTGATGTTGGTCAGGTCGATTTGGGAAGGGATGGAAGGGTGCCTTCAGCAGTTGCTTTCCTAGTCGACTTTGTAGATATTGCTTGTGGGGGCTATGACCTTCTCCTCCTAGGATAGGATGTCCTGCTGCCTTGCTCCTTGTCGGCTTGCCTTGATCTTTGCTTTGTGGTGGCTGACAGAATGTGGCTGTGTGGAGGTGGATTTGGAGAGGAAAGAAGAAGTGGGGAGTGGTTCTCTGGTGCCTTGCTTGAATGCTTTCTCTGTCTCCTCTAGGCTAGCTCAGCTTGTCCTTATCACCTTGCTATGTGGTGTTGTGCTCTCCAGTGCCTCATTATTGTTCTTGCTGTGCCGTGAGGGTTGCATATAGATATATTTGGGTGGCTGGCTAGAGAATGGCCTTCTGGGCATTGTCAGGTTTGTTTTAACGCTGGATGACGACCCTATGGTTGTGAGAGGTGCCGACTGGCCCTCGGACATTCAGGTATTTTGTGAATGGATTGCCCTGCCTGAAATTAACCTTTAGGGCTCTGATGATAATTTTTTCTGTTTCTTTATTTTACTTATTTTCGTTGGTTCCTTTTGTTTAGTCTTTTTCGGCATTTGAATACCATTCTATTCACAATTAAGATAGCAGTGCGGTGGTGGTTTGAAGATAGGTACTAACGTATGAGATGCTATGCACATACTTTATTTCTTTCCTTTAGCTCTTGATTAATTGTAGAATGCATGAAACGGTCTCACTATAACTTTTACTCTCTATTATTCCGAATGTATTTGTGTATGTAAGAAATGATCCCCCTATAATTTGATTTCTCTGTTATGATCTATGTAATAATGAAAATGGACTATTCAGTTTTTGATTTGTAATAAAAGATACAAGTTATATTTGTTTATTTGGTTGTATGCAATTTAGTTGGAAACCCAATGAGATGTTCTAAATTGGAGCGTTTGATTCCTAATGTTAAACTAGTAGTTTAATTATTATTGTTAATGATGAATACACTAATTAAGTTAGCTAGAAAATGCGAGCTGTTACACTATGCCAACAGTACTGTGCCTCGGGTCGACACGATTGACCCGTCCCATTTGGCCGAGTCTAATTCTAAAGCTCGAAATTTTGATATACTCAAGCTTCAAAATTTGATATACTCTACAAAAAAAAAGTGCAAAATTCGATGAATAGTGTCAGATTACTCATGCTCTAGTGCTCGAGAAAATGAGAAGAAGAAAGCATTGAAGAGTGTATGAATTAGTAGTTGGCAGCTTATTAATTCTTCCTTTTGTTAGCAAAGCAAGACACCACATGAGATATATCAGTAAACACAATATCTACAAATCAGACTAACTATACACCCTTCACAACTTACTCTTATTTAGATCACGCCGTAATAATCTATTGAGTATGGTGACTCATATCTGGTCTTTTAGTATTTGGAAATATGTGCCATAAAGAGTTCTAGATGAATCCTAATAGGATTAAGATTTCTACTTTCTTTTAAAAGTAGGATTCCTATGCCACTTTGGAGGAGAGCTAGAGGGGACTATATAAACCTATGGCGGATGGTCTTGGAGAATCCAAAGAGCAACCAAGCAATAAAGCAAAGAAACCATTCATCCAAAGGTAGGGGTGCATAAGAAGATCAAAGACTAGGTTATTCTTTAGCATCAGATTCTTGTATAGGGCAAGGATCCGAGGGTTCTAAAAGATTCAAGAGAGTTATAAGAGAGCAATAATTTGTTGTACTTTTTGAGGTTGTGCTTAAGAAATTTACAGTCGGTTTTGCCAAATCTTTCCTCTCTCTCATCATAGTTGCTTCAACGTCATTATTTTAGCTCTCTCTACGAGATGCATCTTTTTTATTCTTGATACTGTGCACGTTGTGCCATATCTCATAAACTTTGATCTGATCTGGAGGCTGTTGCGCATAAAAAAGGGTATGATTGTGTGCATAGCCGATGCCAACAATCAGAGAGGATGAATGATTGTTCAAACTTTTCTCCAACATTATTCAAAATCTTCACTCAAATAACTATAAGAGTCACCAAGTTCAAATAGCACCAGCTATGCTTTACTAAAACAGGGCTAGAGCCCTAAGCTAATAAAAATCAACACCCTTCAGCTCAAGGTCGGTCAGACCACCATGGATGGGCCGATCTGACGCCACGACTTGTCTAACCATATGCACAAGGCTGGTTTGACCATAGATCTAAGGTCAGTCTGACTAGTCCCTTGTTCCCAAACCTAAAAGCCTCTCAAGAGAAAACTCAAATCTCAAAAACTTTCTCAATTCTCATCCAAACATTTTTCAAGTTTTGCGTGAGACTTGTTTAAGACATTAGAAACGTAAACCAATAAAGAATCATAAGATTCTTGGTCTCGAGTTTACTGAATTGTAGATAATCAAATCTAGGTCACAAAAATTTAAACCCTAGAATCTTTGGATCTAACACATCCTCTCTTCCCTTTAATAACAAGCAACAATCCTTAAGTCTACTGGGGAAACCGTTAACACCACTAACACGGATTTTACACACACATGCTTCTCAAAGCGTTTGCACGACAATCTGCTAACCCATTAGCGATTAATCTAGTTAGTAATTGTAGCTCTCCTTGACCTAAACCATTTCTACTTTGTGCCTCCATGCACTGTGATTTTGATCAAGGCACCAACTCGGTATTTGGTTAACTATCAAAATACCATTGATGAAACTTATAGATACCTTCCCTTGACTATGTTTTCATCTTCACTTCAAAGCATCTCTACATGCTTTGACACGTAGCATGTAGTACTCAATGACTAGCAACCACGCCTTCACACATTCGGTCTCCTTGAACCGTCTCTACGTGTATCGGCCTTATCACTTGGCGTACCACATGCACCAACTCGCCTCTTCACCATCCTTATCTTCTATACTTTCCACTTGAGCCATATAGGCACCCTGATATTTGGATAGTGCCACAACATTTCAAAAACCGGCAACTATCTTAATTAGCATTAAAATGAATTGATTACCTTCCTTAACTGTGTATGAGAGGCTAATTAAAGCGCTCATTTCCTTTCTCCTTGCATTACTTCATTTCCTCATCAAAAGGTTTGCATCTTCTCTCTCTCGTGTCTCCCTTTCTCTCCCTCTTGTCCATGGCATGGCACAACACGATGGGCAACCACAGGGCGCAATGGTGTGTGGGCGAGGAGCAATAGCCGTGGCCCAGGCTGGCGTGGGCCGGAGGCGGCGGCGCGGCCAGGCACAGGCGCGAGCCGAAGGTGGCAGCACGGCCAGGCGCTAATGCGGGTAGGAGGCACGGACCAGAGGAGGCGGCGCAGCCAGGAGGTAATGCAGTTAGGCGGTGGCATAGCTGGCGGTGGCGTGTGGGGCTGGGCGCATGGCAGTGGCATGCGAGGCCATGGGCGCAGCCAGCATGGCTCAGTGGCAGTGTGCAGGCCAGGCGATGCAGCTAGGAGGCGGCGCACTGGACGGTGGCCGGTGGTGCCCGTGCAGCTGATGCACAGTGGCCACATGTTTTGGCTGGCCGGGGCATGACCGAATCAAGTTTTGTGTGGGGATTTGCTAGATCAAGCATCGTGACGTCGTTCACTTGGCCGAATAAGTGGTTCGCTTAACCAAACAGCGATTCACATGGCAAAGACCCAACGAACCCATTCCTTTTCGATGGAGCAAATCTTTTCCCATCTTTTGCCAATTTTATCTTAGCCGTCTCTAATTCACTTTTGTTCCATCGTGTAGGTTCGCACGCGGCCTTTGAGGAAATGTTCGGGCAGTTGCGCATTCCAGATCCTTTGTACAGCGAGTCCGCCGAACGTGTTTAAGGCAAATACCTCGTGGCCGTCAACCTTTCCATTCCGTATAATACATCATCCTTGATTATTTGTCACTATTGCCTTGATTACATTTACCATGTTACTATTGCTGGTCTGGTCATAGTCTCTTTATTATTATAATCATACCATGGTATTTTTAGGTTACCTTGTTTTGCATGTTTTTATGTGTATTAGAATACTCAGTTGTTAGTGATTCAGTATAAATGCTAAAGTTAATAATGGGGTAGCATATGAACATGTTATAGACTTAGGTTTAAAACATCGATAATCTATAACATTAAAGCTGCCATTTTATCTGCCATGTTATATATTCTTGATATCATGATCCATTACTTATAGGATTACCGACATTAGTCATGACTATTACATATCAATAACTGAGAATTTGACTAATAAATACTCATTACATCGTAAAACTTAGTTGGTTGTCAACCCTTGTGTGAGCTATACTATATTACCTCTATTATAATGATTCCTAGACCTCTATAGCTATATTACATTCCACATCACCTCTTACTGAGATCTAATGCTTCTCCATTTCAACCCTTTGGCAAGTCCTTTCTAAGCTTTGCCTTTTCCATAGTTTTCCTTATTTCGTACTAACAACTTGTTAACAATATAACAGTTTCTAGGCCCCGGGTTATCCACATATATAGGAGATTTCTATCCACATATATAGGAGATTTCTACCCACCTAGTAACGTACGGGGGGCCGTATACTTTCGTTACGTAGGATATTACATCCCGTCTGCGGTTATACAGTCGAGGACAAGGATGTCCCTGACTATTCTCGTATAATCGGGTATGTAGAGAAGTAATTGCCGGTGCCATTACCATAATTTCGTAAATAATAATTATCTTTATTTCACTACTCTTGTTATCTCTATCTCTAACATCTATCAGTATTTCCTGTAACGAAATTACATTGCACTTAACCTTTGTTATCTGCTTAGTAGCATTGCTTAGCCTTTACTCACTTTTCTTGTGACTGTTGTTGGGTACTTGCTAAGATTTTTCAAACCTCACGCTTGCTCTTTCCATTCTCAGGTAAATGGCCAGTGGAGTGATTGCAACATGCATGGGTAAGAGCACTCGAGTTTTCAGCACCGTGGCTTGCCGCCATTTATTTTATCTTATTACTTTTTATTTGGTTGGAATTGGATGGGTCCCATGTTTCAAACATTTATTTACAGCTTACGCTGGTTCTCTAATAAAGTGCCAATAAAGCTTTAATTAGCTTAACTTCTTTGTAATTTCTATTGTTATTTTTTTTTACTTTGGCGATGATGTTCTATAGTAATATTCATATTGGTATGTGAGGTGTTACATATAGCCTCACCTGGACTTACACGTCCACTTGAACCTTAGCTCCCCACCTAGTCCTGGTCCATTGCTGCCGGCCGCTAACGTTCTCCAATTCACCTGCATATCCAAAGATTAAGTAACCATCTTGAGCACACGTTCTATATGCTTGACTCACGTTAGTCAAAATCATGCATCATGCAACTCCACACAACCAACCAATAGCACCCACACCGTGCACAAACTCATCCAGCTCAAAACCCATTTTCAGTGGCCTCTACCCTTAGCCATCGGTCTCACCACACTCCCCCACACCGGTCAGACTGCAAGTCCACCAGAAAACACCATCTCTAAAATTTTGGTTAAATTCTATCTAATTTCAGCTTCAGTTTTCAATTTCAGAGGCACTTAGTACAAACTCATCCCTAAATAAGGCTATAAGTATTTGGTGTTCGTTTTTCTAAAAGTTCATGGCCGATCTGATCACACACCCCATAGCGGTCAGACCGCCAGCCATCAGCTGGTTTAACCGCCAGACGTCAGCTGGTCAAATCGACTGAACTTTGATAATATATTCTGAAATATCTGAATTTTCTGAAACTTTTACAAAATTCAAAGTCAACTCAACCAAATAGTCAATTGTTCATCATACATATATTCTAGCCTAGACCTTCACATGGTCTCTCAGAGTGTAACATAATCAATTAAAAACCTCTGCAAAAAAAAACGCTAATCTAGCTCTTTTACTTGCACCGTCCTTGAATTGTTTATTTTTCTACCGGCCTTCCGTGGTGAATGATATGGAAATGGAGTTCCTGGAGTCGTCCTCTGCAATGCCGCCCAACATAGAGGCCTTCGTCGTGTCGGTAGCAAACGTGGTGGCCATGTTCGTGTTGGAGGTGGTGGAGGCAGAGGCAGAGGCCGTGGTGCTCATCCACCGGCCGATACGGCCGTGGATCGCCGGCTTCCCGGGCTTGGGCAACGTGAACGAGTCGCTCGACAGTATGAGGTGCACGTTGTACATGCCCGGCCGGTCCGACACGACGGCCTGGCAGCAAAGCAGGCCAAGCTGGATGCACAGCAGCACCTGATCGGTGTCCCAGTTGGAGAGAGCCGGGTCGACGATCTCCAGCGACCTACCTTCCTCTGATAGCTTCCATGTCTGAAGTTTCAGAATGATTGAGCAGATCAGGATGTTGTCAGTTTTTGCGTTCCAATATGCAGGTCATGCAGGAATTATTTTCTGAGAGCTTACGTAATTCAGGAGGTCGATTTTTTCGTCGTCCAGATGCCGATCAATGTTCTTCCTCCCGCTCACTATCTCCAGCACCAGGATCCCAAAGCTGAAAACATCGGTCTTTGCAGACAGGTAACCGTTCATCGCGTACTCTGGAGCCATGTAACCACTGCAATGCATCATTTATGGAACTTACGGAGGTACATATTATATATATGTTGTGAATGGAAGTGGGAGATTAAAAAAAAACAAGATGTTTTGAGACTCACTATGTGCCGGAAATCCGGAAAGTGTTTACGTGTGTAGCATCTTCCAGGAAGAGCCTTGCCATGCCGAAGTCTGAAATCTTTGGGTTCAGTTGGTCATCAAGGAGCACGTTGCTTGCCTTGATGTCTCGGTGGATGATCTTTACCGGAGATTCTTCGTGAAGGTAAAGGAGGCCTCTTGCTAGTCCAATGATTATCTGGTAGCGTTTTGGCCAATCTAGTTGTACGCTCTTCTTCATGTCTAAAAGTATCCAAGGAACATAGTGCAGTTAGAAAACAGAACTGTTATACTAATCTGCTTTGTGTTATGCAGTTGGAATTAAGTAACACATGCCTATTTCATAGTTCAGTATAGTTATGTCTAAGCTGTACAAGTGAACATTGTACAGAACTACAATAGTTGCTTTCTGCATTCCTTTTTACAAATTTTCAGAGCATTGTAAACTTAGATAGCTCATTGTTTGAGACCACTCTTATCATATAAAGATTACAGAGAATTTAACCTATCATGTGTAATTTGTCTATCCTAAAGACTACTGTCTAACTTGTAACTGAACTTATTTCCACTTCTCAATTTTGTATATATTCACACAATACTGTATTCACATGCTTTCTGATGATGAAAACGCTAATCGAGCTCTTTTCAAAAAGAAATCCTAATCAAGAATTGGTCAACGTGAGGATATCATGCGTCATAACTGATCTGTTATATAAAGACGCCAAAGAAACTGCTATTGACGCAGCTAAGGTCAATAAAATGCTTGGAAACAGCTGTTATATAAAGACACCAAAGCAAACTTTATTACCTGACATCAGCTGAAATACTTCTTACAGAATCGATGCTCTGAGCCTCTGACTGAACTACTCTGGGAATATGACTTTTACATAGCTACCTCATCTTTTGACTCGTTCTGAAACCTACCTTTCAACTACCGCTAGGTTAAAAATAGAGGAATTCTTCATATTCCGGTATCAGAAACAACAGTTTTCCGTAACTAACACCATTTTTTCTTATCTGTTGTTCAGCGCTCTAGAATATATCGCCCTCAACTCCTTTATGAAGATATAAATCTTGACCACAATATATAGTCAAGACTGATTCAAACTAGTCGCATAGCCATAGTGCAACGCAAAAGGGCAAATTGTCCAACTAATGTTATGGTTCCGAGGCTACATGTGTGATTTAATTACCAAGTGCGTTGTCAGTATTGAGTTGCATCCACCAACCAATTCACTCAAAAACTTAAGTTGTTAGACAAAGATGAGTAATTTACTTATACTTTAACACTCCCCCTCACGTGTAGTCTCTCACATGCATAAGATGTGGAATAAAAATGTATTGCAATTATTTTTTAATTGCACCAACCAAGTTTTGAAATCTAAGACCTCTTAGCTCTGATACCATATTGAGTTTCATGCACCAAACAATTCACCCAAAAACTTAAGTTGTTAGACAAAAATGGATAATTCACTTATACTTCAATAGCAATGCAATATTGCTGACAATCAATTACTGAGAGCAGTCATGAGATAAATTGATCCAGTAACACTATTACTAAGATGAGTTTCATGAACATACCATTTATCCTGGAAGAATCAAACTGTTAGATAATGATGACAAATTCTACTCGTAATTCAGCAACAGTCTGATGACTATGAGTAACGGGCAATATATATAGTAGATAGAGCTCTGACCGAAGAGAATGTGGTCGAGACTGCCATTGGGGAAGTAGGGATAGACGAGCATCTTCTGACCGGAGGAAGCACAGCAACCAAGCAAGGACACCAGATTCCTGTGCTGCACCTTCAGCAGGAGCCGCACCTCGTTCAAGAATTCACGGACTCCTTGTCGCGACTGCAGCGACAGCTTCTTCACAGCAATCTCCTGGCCGTTCTCCAGAACGCCCTGAAGAGATCAGCGAAGTTGATTCAGCCTCCTGAAGGTTTTAATTCCTTATCTTAACCGATATAATTTAGGCTATCTAAATAAGTGGTGTAAATCTATCTTTTTCTCTCAGTTAATAAGAGAATTTCAGAAGGTTTTTTTTCTAATTTAAGGATAATTGTGAGATCTTTTATACCTCTAAAACGAAGAAGGGTTTTTTTGCATATCACTAATTGTTTATAGATATAAAGATTAACCACAAGAATGTGAGAACGAGATGATGCAGTAAAAGACATTTCCGTTATTTTAGTTTGGTTACTGAATTGTAGTCCTGAGTCCTGAGCTAGCAGAAGTAAAAATTGATTGTAGATCGAATGCTTTACTTAAACAGGCTATGGTAACCATGCATGTCAATTAACACGGCAACACGCGCGGCCTAATTGAATGAAGCAAGTGGTTAAGCTTGCAACACAGGGATGATGGTATGTAGCAAGCATCAAGGGGGAAGATACTAAGCTAATTAATTAAGCAACAAATTAAGCACCGAGGCAGAAGTAACTTGCCTTGTAGACCGGGCCGAAGCCGCCGCGGCCGAGGAGGTTGTCGTCGGAGAAGCCGGCGGTGGCGGCCTCCAGCACGGGCAGGTCGATGAAGAGGCTCCACTCCTCCCGCCCCGACGCGCCCGTCTCATCTCCGCTGGTCGTCCTCCTCCTCCCGCACCACCCGCACGCCCACGACCATGGCGCGGAGGGCATGGTCGCCGCTCGACTCGATCACCTCCTCTCCTAGCTAACGTATACGTACCCGGCCCGCCGCCGCTGACAATCAGCTAGAAGCTACGCGCAAATGGCGTCAAACACGTAGACTTACTTTTGTGTGGAGTGCACCCGACCGTGGCTGCTGTTACGTAAACAGAGAGGAGACGAGACATGTAAGACTGACTTGTGTGGAGTGGATGGGTTCTGTCTCAGGGTGTGTCTAGATATTATTTAAATTTATAATTTTTAAATTTGATTTTTTGAGAGAAAAAGATAAAACTCAAGGGGAAGTGAGAAGAATTTATAGCTATTATATATCTAATCTAATAATTCTAAATCTACATAATAGTTAAAAAATATTCGAATGATGTTTAACAAAAAAAAAAACCTCTGCCTGTAATTGGAGAGTAGCTACACCAATTGTGTCTGGCTCAAGCTAGTCGTGCCGCGTGCGCGTTTGTGTGCGGTGGGGAGGGGATGGAGTGGGAGTTGGAATTCAGCCTGGACGACGGCCAGCTGCGGCCGTCCGGCAGCTCGTTGGTGACGGAGACGTACGGGTTGGACCTGGACGGGTGTCACTGCTGTTGCACGCGACATGTGTGCGACCGTCCCTGCTGCTCCTGCCCCGCCGTGCCCTGCTGCGGTGGACTCTCCCGGGCTGGCTACCGTTCCGGCCGTTTTGGTTTCTCAATGGTTCGTTCGGTTCCTGTCTCGGTCGTTGACCTGGTGGTTAGAATTGGGCCCACGAAACAAAGGACTATTTATTTCTAATTTTAAAGCATGGTATGTTTAGTCATATATTGCCTAGGTAAATATAAAAGGTGAAGTCTTTATCACCACATAAAACATATAAAACATGGTATTGGGTGGTACAAGGACTTTGGCTAAACTTACGCGCACATGTACGTATCCGTGCATTTTCAAGTGACTTGAGACCGCCTCGTGCAGGAGTGTAATTTCTAGCAAGTCAAATTTATCTTTTCTATTTTACTGAATTATGACATCATCTCTCTTAATTCTATTTAAATGTGAATTCAAATGTCTGAATTAATTTGGTTAAAGTTAATGGCATCATTGGCTCCTCTCATTTTAGCTTCATCTTCTGGCTTTTAATTCACTATTTTTTAATCTCGTCTTTTTCTGGCTTTTTGGTTTGGGGGTTTTTTTTTGCCTTTTCCTTTTATTTCCGTATCCCTTTGCATTATCCGTAATAGGCTAATATGTTTTTTATTTTTATTTTTTTAAATTTAAGTACGCCAAATAAGTCATCATCAGCTACAGTGACAAATAAACCAGATACAGTGAAAAAAGCCATCGCCAAACTGAGCGCCCCCAACATCTATAAAAGATGGTTTTGTCATTTCATCTGATACGATTGGTATATGAGAAAGGCAGGCCCGCCTGCGAGCATATGGAGAATTTTTTAAAATAATCCATTTTTATGCAAAATTACGGAAATATACCGGATCAAAAATTTTTACAAGAATGACCCAACGGCCACGAGACAGGCATGCAGTCAGTGGCCCATTGGGCGACAGGTTCCAGTTACCCCACTGCTAGCCGACTGGGACCTATCGCAGAATAGTCGATCGACCAGAAGTCCAGTCGTCCGACTGTTCAGTGATTGCAACTGAGCCCATTTTTGCACAACTGGCCCCCACACACATGGAGGTAAATGACAATTGTTGTAAATAAGTAACATTTATCAAATTTTATTTATGAGTTGTAGTTTTTTAAAAAAAGGGAGACAATGTCGGTTGATCCATTTATGATTTTCATAGATTACGAATGGTACAAAATATATTAGATTCGTAATAACATTTTACGATCGTCATATGTTGTTGTAGTGCAAGAAATTTTGTGAATTTTTTTGAGGACGATTGAGATAGTAACGATTGGTAAGTACGAAGATAAGTGACATTGTGATACAACCGAGAATTCATACTTGGAGGAGAACTTGTTTTTTTATGTTGTTGGATGCCTTGCAACGCGAAGAATTGAATACGAAAAGACGAGGAGATGTGTTTTTACGAATTAAAATAGACTTCATAATAAAACTGGGAATAACACGGCGCACAGGGTTTGGTTACATGCATAAGAAAGAGTATCATGCACGATACAACAAACCGAATTACTCCTACGATACATATGCGCCTTTTTAGAATAGAAATAAATTCGACCTTCGGGGATGTACCAGAGTAGCTTGCGCAAAACTGGTCAAGTCAATACCGTTCAGACCTTCACAAACGGTGCCGATACCGTAATGCACTTTTAATATAGTGGGTATCGGCATTACTGATGTCTGCCTACAAATATTTTAAATATTGCAGCTAGTCAAATCGTATTACACGTTATGCAAGTATCGATATACTATAATTTACATTTCTATGACCGTTCGCCTATCATGACAACTACACTACCCTCATAGAGTAACCCATAACCATTCACACTGACAACGCTCCCTTTCATCCGACCCAATACACATCAATTCCCTATCGGCTCCCACATGCACCAACATCGTGCCGCTCTCACTACTTGAGCTCTCTCCTACTGTAAATAATTCCTAATGGGTTTTGACAATTTACGTGACATACTAATTTAAATGCCAATATATCATTTCTAACGGCACGTGTGAATTTTTAATGTACTAACGGCATTATATTCATTCATAATTAATCATAATGTTACATAATAATATTTTGCACAAAGCGAGCTGTTTACTTTGTACAAAAGTTTTGACTTAATTTTGAACAAATATAATTTTCTACAATGCTTGTTTTGTACATAATATTGATTAAATTTTCAACAACTACAATTTTCTTCATATGCTAATTTTCTACAAATATAATTCTCTACGAATGCTAATTTTTTTACAACTATATTCACTAAATTTTTTACAATTATAGGTTTCTATGGATGGTAATTTGCTATAACTATTTACTTTATACCAAAGTTAAACTATTCTTTTCTGCAGCTATAATTTTTTACGGATCCTAATTATACACTAAACAAACTATTTATTTCATACCAAGAATATTAACTACAGCTTACAAAAAATTTTACCTTGCAGAAGTAGCGGAACCTCTCCTTCTTCCTCTCGTTCTTCCTCTCGTTCTCGCTCTCCTCTCCTTTGCTCTCTTTTTCTTCCCTCTTCTCTTCTCTTCTTTCTTTCCCTTCTCTTTTCTCTCTTCGCGCGGCGCGACGTCGGCAGATGCAAATGGCCCACCGGGTGGGGGAGGGGGGCTCGCCCGAGCGGCCAATTTATATGTGCGTCCAGTCGGCGAATGGTTCGGTGACTGGTCCTTGTAGTCGCCCAACGGTTGGACGATTAGACTGCTCAGCGACTGCAATTATCTCACTCAACGGTCCACGGACTGCTTGCGTATCACGCAACCGTCGGGCGGTAGGTTCCAGTTGTTCAATGGTTAGATGACTGGAGGTCATTCTTGTAAAAAATTTTACAGGGTATATTTCTGTTATTTCAAATAAAAAATAGATTTTTGAAGAAAAAAAACTCGCATATGGACGGGCCTCGCGGCTTGAGTTGGTGCTTTTGCGTGCAGGTGCTAAGAAATCTCCGTGGGCTTCCCGCCCTTGCCCAATGTTTTATGGGCCTACATAGCTATTCTAGGCGTGTCTTCCCAATTTAACCAAGAACCAACGATCCAGCTTGTTGGGTATCTATATATATACGGGTCTACTAAATCCTTCTTGTCGCTACTGGGTTGTCATCCTCGCCTCGCCAGTCTCCCTCGTCGTATCTGTGCTAGATTTGTTGTATATTAGCCCGAATGTTGACTCAATTACGTCGACACTTTACCTAAACATACCAATTAGCATCATAAGACCTATTAATTAGGTTTATTAGCATAGTTTAGCACCATATGAATCAATGAATGGCCAGCAACTCTTATCTCCCTATTCGAAGTGGGTAGGACGCTGTCTTTTGTACATCACGTCACACCAATCAATAAAAATCTAGATATCTAAGACTGGTCGGTTCCAACTTCCAAACGATTTGTACATCACGTCACACCAATCAATAAAAGTCTAGATTTCTAAGACTGGTCGGTTCCAAACGATTTTAACACTTTCGACTTATTTAAATTAGAAACTATTTAAAACACGTAGATTTCTTAATTTTACCTTTTTTGTTTTTTTCTTTTTTCTTCTTATTACTTTGCATCATCCGTGACTAGGGGTGAAAATGGATCGGATAGTTTCCGACCGATCTGGATGAAAACGGATACGGATTGTGTTAGATCGGATTTTCTTCGGATAATTCTCGAATCGGATACGAATACAGTAGGCCTAACATCCAGCGAATACGGATACGAATACGGATTATCCGGATAATACGAAAACGGATATCCGGGATTTCAGCCCAACATTGCCCAACCCAAGTCAGCCTCTCTCATCTCCTTTGCCACTAGCCCAACCAAGCCATAAACCTTCATTACCATTAGGCATTAGGTTCCTTAGTCATATTAAATTACAAACACCACTAGCAAATATTTATATTTATTAAAAAAATAAATTTAATATTATCGATGGATTAAAATTTGTACTGATTAAATTGATGTACTCCCGTTTAACTCATTTTGATGCAAATTTAAATACTTAATTAATTTATTAGTCACATGTAAATGGTAGAAATCCATTATGAATTATTTAGGACTTTAGAAAAAATTAACTGCCACTTGAAGATTTAAAATCTGCACAACGGTATGACTATTATGGATAAAAAGGCTTATGCTTGTTTAGATTTTATGAATGTTTTGACAAGATAAACTATTTATGTATTTTCATTGATTTTGGATGTATAATTTAAGAGGGTTTTTCATGTTCCGATAAATATTCGTGACCGTATTCGTTTCGTATCTGTATTCGATATCATCCGAGGTATCCGTATTCGTATCCGCATCCAAGAAAAAATATGAAAACAAATATGGTAGAGACATTATCCGTCCGTATTCGATCTGTTTGCTTCCCTATCCGTGACGATATAACAGGTTTTTCATATTTTTTTCATTTTCCCTTATTTTTTCTCAGAAAAAGCTAACAACCGCTACAGTGCAATATCAGTCATAAACTAAAACCATAGCTAGAAACTAAGGGGGTGTTTGGGACTGCTCCACTCCACGTTTTTCAGCTCCGCTCTATGTTTTTTAGCCAAACAGGTTCAGCTCCACGCACTCTATTCGAGGAAAAAAGGTGGAGTTGTGAGAGCACCTAAAGGGGTACTCCACAAACTCTAGATTTTTTGTGGAGCTGCTCCACGGTAGAATTCGTGGAGCAGAGTTTGTGGAGCAGTCCCAAACACCCCCTAAGCCATGAGCCAGTTGAAACGGGCCAGACGTCTCGTGTCTGTTGTTCTACCTTTATTCTTGTAAGTTTAAATGCTTGACTGTCAGCAACGCAACCACCAATGTATAACAATTAATCACAACATAGTTACATATTTGCGCTACATTTCTTTCATGCACGTGCTTCATGTCTGCCTACTACAGTAGTACCTTTCCGTCGGGTTCAATTCCTCGGCTGATTTTTATACAAGGATTGATCCGTCGAGTGCTGCATGCTAGCGACGCGAGCACGCGATGGTTCCTCGCAGGCGGGGGCGCACGCCTCCACCTCGTCCCGGCACTGGCACACCGGCGGGTTCGACTTCGTGCACACCGCCTTGTCGCAGCAATCCCCCCACGGGGGGCTATCCTCCTCGCCGGCGGCGTCGCTCGGGAGGCGAACGCCGGCGGCCGCGCGCGGGTCGGCAAGGATAATTACAAGGGCAGCCAGGGTGAGGAGCACCATGATGGTGCAAGTCATCCCTCTCTCCATGCTCATGTGTATTGAGTTTTATGTACCAACTAATTCACTCAAAAACACCATGATGGTGCAAGTCGTCCCTCTCTTCATATTCATGTGTATTGAGTTTCATGCACCAACTAATTCACCCAAAAGCTTAAGTTAATGATGAAAGATGGGCAATTCACTTATACTTCAACACTCCCTCACGTGTAGGCTCCTTTAGGCCTAATACGTGGAATAGAAGTGGATTGCAATTAATTTTTTTAAATTGCGTCAGCTACACTACTACAGAAAGGCTAACAGTAGACGCTAAATCACAGACGGTTTTGTGAAACCGTCTGTAATGTACACTATTACAGACGGTTTTAATTTGAAGGCCGTCTGTGGTATTTGTGGCGGGAAAAAGGAGTATCACAGACGGTTCTTTATTAAAAACCGTCTGTGTTGTGTAAATTATCACAGACGGTTGTTGTTAAGAACCGTCTGTGAATGTTCACAGACAGTTTTTAACAAGAACCGTCTGTGATGTCCCTTTGTCTGTCATATTCTAGATCAGAGTTTAATATATAAGTACACATTGCTTCTAATAACTTAACTACAGAACAACTGAGACAAGAGATCACAAATTAAAGGCAAATTTATTAATTTCAATTAGAGGCAAATTTATTACAAAAGTCGCACAGGTAAAGAGTTTCCCAGATTGTAATCTTTTGGGCTTCGTACGCTTCTTCTTCGACTTGGGGACTTGGAGGATCAGCCGCTAAATTCTCGAACGCCGTTAAGATTGCCCTTGTCCTTAGCACTTCCTCCTCCAGCCTGGGCAAATGATCAGCAACATCCATAATGTCGTAGAGGATAGCATGAAAAGATTCCTCAGAATCTGCCGTATTTGCTTGATCGGCAAGGCTATCCATCAGTCTCTCCAATGCGTGTAGATCTTCTTCTGCTTTGCGCACATTGTGGAGAAGAATCAGGGTGAGGGATGTTTCCCTTTCTTGAGCGGCAGCGAGACGCCTCCGTCGACGGCGGATGATGAGGTCGAGCTGACGGATGCAAGAAAGTCGGGGAAGGAGAGCAGGGCGTGTGCGGAGAAGCTGCTCCAGATGCAAATTGCTGGCCGCCTGTGTAAGGTTCCGGCCGTACAATTCGTGATGAACAGATGAGAGGAAGGAGATGATCACAAGAATAGTAGAATCCATATTGTACGTACGTAGAAGAGACCTGGATTAGGCGCGCATATTTAACCTTTAGCATCGTATACCCAAAAATTAATGATATAGACGCTTCGTATAACAATCGAGAGATGTTAATTAGACGATCGAAACACGAAGCGTTCTGGCAATCGAAACACGAAGCATTCTGGCAATGGAAACACGCGCGAAGCATTAATGATATAGACGCTTCGTATAACGATCGAGAGACGTTGTCTTAATAACTACAGTCGCAAAGGCTTATCACAGACGGTTCTTAGTTTAAAACCGTCTGTGATAGTATAACTATCACAGACGGTTCTAAACTTAGAACCGTCTGTGATAAAATATCACAGACGGTTCTAAGTTTAGAACCGTCTGTGATAACCTCCCTATATATACCCTTTGGCTAGGGTTTTCCCTGTGTGCTGCGCAGTTATTCAATCTAGATCTAATTAAAACCGAGCCCGTCGTCGCCTCCGCCTCCCCGAACCCTCGTCGGCCGCCTCCCCGAGCCCCTCGTCGGCCGCCTCCGTCGAGCCCGTCGCCGGCCGCCTCCCCCGAGCCCCTCGCCAGCCACCTCCCCTCGATTACCGTCTGCATTGTGAGCACTTTCTGTGATGGACTAGGGTTTTGAGTATTGTGAGCAGTTTCTGTGATGGACTATGGTTTTGAGCATTGTGAGCATTGTTTACTACAGTAGCTTAATTAGTTTGCTATTTGGTACATATTACATTGGTACATTGTTTACTGCAGTAGCTTAATTAGTTTGCTATTTGGTACATTGTTTACTGCAGTAGCTTAATTAGTTTGCTATTTGGTACATACTACATTGGTACATTGTTTATTGCAGTAGCTTAATTAGTTTGCTATTTGGTACATTGTTTACTGCAGTTGCTTAATTAGTTTGCTATTTGGTACATATTACATTGGTACATTGTTTACTGCAGTAGCTTAGTTCAATTTGCTATTTGGTACATACTGCATTGGTACATTGTTTACTGCAGTTGCTTAATTAGTTTGCTATTTGGTACATATTACATTGGTACATTGTTTACTGCAGTAGCTTAGTTTAATTTGCTATTTGGTACATACTACATTGGTACATTGTTTACTGCAGTTGCTTAGTTTACATTGGTACATATTACATTGCTTGTTGTGTTAGTATATAGTATATAGTATAGGCACATAACCCCTCTCTTTGTCCACATCACCCCCTCCCTTCTCTCCCTTCCCTCTACTCCTCTCCTCTCTTCCTAACATTGAACATCATGTTTCACTTTTCTTGCTTCCTCATCTTATCATTTAGTAGCGGGACGACCAAGATTAATCTTGTGCAACCCTACAATTTGAGAGCACAAATTAACCAATCAAGAACCACTCTAGTGTATATGCCACATAGACCTTCAAGGGGCATGAAGTAAGTGACACACTCGAGTGTTCCCGTTCAATGAACCGGATACACTAGTTTGTGTCATTTGCTTCATAGAACTTTGTTTAGAGACCTTGTAGTAATAGTATATGCCGACTACTGCCGAGATGTGATGTCTACTCCCACAATCCATCTTTTTTCCTTCTTAAATGCAAGGTAATTTTATTACAAAAGTGCAAAAAAAAGACATTCTCAGATTCTTCGTGAGCAGCCAACATAGCCGACTTTTTCGGTGAGCGACTATCCATCTGCTTCTTCCCACTCCTTTTCTGCATCTCTGGTCTCTGGATCACGTACGCCAGTAACGATGATTCTGAATCATCGCTACTGGCGTACGTGATCCAGAGACCAGAGATGCAGAAAAGGAGTGGGAAGAAGCAGATGGATAGTCGCTCACCGAAGAAGTCGGCTATGTGGCTGCTCACGAAGAATCTGGGAATGTCTTTTTTTTGCACTTTTGTAATAAAATTGCCTTGAATTTTGCGGGAAAAAGAAGGATTGTTGGGGTGGAGAATGTTGTGGATGAGGTTCCCAGATAAAGAAATCTTGCGATTGTTGCAAAAGATACATGGACCATTTGGGTGGAAAGATGAACTGTTTCGTCAGGCGCATGACTGCCAATTCGAAGCATAACATAGCATCCGAGGCACATCCGAGGTCTGCTGCTGTGTCTTGAGGAATGCCAAGAGCTGGTCTTCAGATGGAGCATAGCATCCGAGGCACATCCGAGGCCTGCTGTTGTGTCTTGAGGAATACCACATCTGAAGACCAGCTCTTGGCATTCCTCAAGACACAGCAGCAGACCTCGGATGTGCCTCGGATGCTATGCTATGCTTCGAATTGGCAGTCATGCGTCTGACGAAACAGTTCATCTTTCCACCCAAATGCTCCATGTATCTAGCCAAAAAACAGCAAATGAAGCAAGTGACATACTCTAGTGTTCCCGTTCAATGAACCGGATACACTAGTTTAGGGATTTTGCTATTTGGTTTATAGTATTACCAACTAAAGTAGGGACTCTAGTGTTCCCGTTCAATGAACCGGATACATCTGAAAATTTTAAGGTATTCGCTATTTCACATTAATTAATCCTATGCAACAGTTGGTACTAATGCCTCTTGAACTAACACATTCTATTTTTTGCAGTGCCACCAGCAGCAGCCGGGCAACACATGTGGATACTACGTTTGCCAACATATGGAACTACTCGATTCCTCGAGGCTCACCAATCCCAAGGTTTGTCACTCTTCCCATAATTACTTCATACTTATCACGTTACATATATACGCACATTGATATTCCTATCGACAGACTGGGTCCATCCCGTCAACTGCATTGAAACAGTCTGATCTTGGAGGGATTCAAGGAGAGTTGGCGTACTTTTTGCTGACTCAAGTCATAAAGTCAGGAGGACGGTTCCACTGCGCACCATGATTTCTTATTGGTCTTATCACTGCAAATGCAGTGTAGATCTTTTGTAACTGTGCATTTGTTAATGGATATTTCATTTCAATTCAATTAATCGATTTGCGAAATGGATGCATGCTTTATGTTTGTGAAATGAAGTGCGATGTCAATTGGATGTTTTATGTCTGTGAAATGTATCTGAAAGGAAATGAGATGTGTGAATTGTATGTTTTTGTCTGTGATTATCAGCTTGTTTCAGAGGGCATGGCTAGCATTTCCTGAGGCTAGCCAATAACAGAAATGTATGTAGGGGTCGAAGGGAATATCACAGACGGTTTTTGAGTAAAAACCATCTGTGATAGCTGATAATCACAGACGGTTCGAAAACCGTCTGTGATGACCTTCGATTATCACTGACCCATAAATACAGACGGTTCACAAAACCGTCTGTGATGACGTTTTCGAACCGTCTGTGATGACCTTTTCTGTAGTAGTGCTAGGTCTTGAACTCGGGATCTCTTGGCTGTGATATCATATTGAGTTTCATGCACTAACCAGTTTATCCAAAATATTATGAGAAAATATGAGCAATTTACTTGTACTTCAATAATGTGTATATGGCCGGCCCGGCTTTGATCTGGTCAGTCGTCGTTTCAAGCTACTCTTTCTCCTGCATGCAGTACTGCTGCTAGACACGGTGAGGCTCTTGCCTTTGCAGCCCTCTCCGACCAATCAACACGTTGTATGAATTTTTCATTTGCTACTCTTATACACATGGATCGAGCATCTGTGGATACTTACAGCAGCATTCGATCGTGAAGTGCAGTATGGCACGTACGTAATTGGATCGTGAAGTGCAGCACTCTTGTAGGCCCTTGAATTGATATACTTCTGCACTCAATTGTATCATTGTGTTGTTTTGTAGAGTGATAATTTATGATAATTTTGGTGGTTCAGTTTGGCCCGAATATCCGGGAGTGCCAATACTACGTTAATACGGTAGCGGTGCGACAGGAGCTCGAGGCCCAGCGGAAGAATAGAAGAAGACAAGGAGGGAGGGCGGAGGAAGAAGGCGTCGGAGGCAAAACAAATTTTTTATCTACTTCTCTCTCATCTCTAGCTTAGTGAAATATTATATTTGAATAAACAGAATGTTTTATGAATAAAAAATACTAAAGCTTACTGCCTTTCAATAGACAAAAAATCTATCCTAAAGCAAATACCACAGAAATTGAATGTCTTGTAACCAATTTTACCAATGATTAATTGGCCGAATAATCCAATTAATCGACTGTTGTCCGATTAATCACGACATAGTGTATTTTTATTCACTGATTATGATAAATTAGTTTATAATATTGTGTCGTTGTGTTGTTTTGTAGAGTGATAATTTTGGGTAAGTAAAATGTTTCTAGTTAATTCTAAATATAAATAAATATATTAATAAGAACGCAAAAGCTTTCGTTAAATTTCGATTAATTGTCGTGTCACAATTAATTGTTTAGCGGTCCCCATCTATTCGACGAGCGCATACTGTTTTTCATAGCGTTGGCAATGACTCGGCGCTCAATCGCTCTACAGGAGGCAAGGGAACTGTCAAATTGCCAAAATGACTGGGGTATTTCCATGGTCTTTATCTTCCTCTTGCACTATTTCTGTGGTCCATGCATGTTCGGCAGCTTATGCCAGTGGCCCTATAGTACAATTAATTCTGTTTGGATAGTTTCTGGTGCTTCTTCTTTAGTTGTCTAGCTACATGTTCTGCCGGGGTGTGATCGTTTTGTTCAAACTTGGTTTTGTTAAACATCATCCGGATGTTTTCTTCCTAACTATCATCTAGATTTAGGATCATCGGATCAGATTTCCAATGGCCATGACTTCTTCCCCCTCCCCTTGAATTCTACCCTTCCCCCTTGAAAAAATCCCATCCCTTTAAAAACAAGGGCCCCTTGATTTCTAATCCAAAGGTCACAAATTTGGATGACAATTAGAAAAAAAAACATCCGGATGATGCCTATACACTCCCATTTGTTTTAGAAGGATTCTGCAAGAGAGTGTTTTGTCGCGCTGTTGGATGCTGCTGTAATCCCCAGCGTCTTCTTCCCTCCATCTGTGTAACTGGAACCTGATGGCTTTCTAAATAAAGTCGGGCTTAGCCTTGTGTTGAAAAAAGTAGCCTTGTGTTAAAAAAAGAGATAAAATTATGTAAGGTAGTAGATGATAAACACAAGCAAGAGGCAGTTGGTTTATTGATCCGATAGATGTTCATCTTACAATAAAGAGAGCCTGCAGAGCGTAGCGTAGTACTCCTTGCGGAAGGAGTAGGTACGTCGTTTATATTGCTCCCCGTTTATTAGAGAACTAAAACATGAGGCAACCATACATAGCATACCGGAGAAACAGCCGGCCGAGGGAGATCGAGATTCGAGACACACACAGAGACAGTCGACGTACAATAAGTAGAAAGGGAATACATAACACATGCAAACGTGCAGCGACACCAAATGGCCGGCCGGGAGCTGCTTAATTACGTGCACTTGGGAATTCCATTCTCGAGCCAGTCTTCAAGGTCGAAATCGTACAAGTCACCGCAAACGTAGCGAGAAGGGTCCGAGGACACCTTCTCGCAATCCTTGCATGCGCTGGAGCACGACTCCACCTCGTCCCCGCAAGTGCAACCCGGTGGCAGGCTCCGGTTGCAGATGGCCACGTCGCAGCAGTCCCCCCACGGCTTCTGCTTAGCACACTTGGGAATTCCGTTCTTGAGCCAGTCTTCAACGTCAAAATCGTACCAGTCACGGCAAACGTAGCGAGGAGGGTCCGAGGACACCTTCCTGCAATCCTTGCACGCGCTGGAGCACGACTCCACCTTATCCATGCAAGTGCAACCCGGTGGCCATTTTCGGTTGCAGTCGGCCACGTCGCAGCAGTCCCCCCACGGCTTCTGCTTAGCACACTTGGGAATTTTGTTCTTGATCCAATCTTCAACATCGAAATCGTACCAGTCACGGCAAACATAGCGAGGAGGGTCCGAGGACACCTCCCTGCAATCCTTGCACGCGCTGGAGCACGACTCCACCTTATCCATGCAAGTGCAACCCGGTGGCCATTTCCGGTTGCACTTGGCCACGTTGCAGCAGTCCCCCCCACGGCTTCTGCTTATCACACATGGGAAGTTCGTTCTTGAGCCAGTCTTCAAGGTCGAAATCGTACCAGTCACGACAAACGTAGCGAGGAGGGTCCGAGGACACCTCCTTGCAATCCTTGCACGCGCTGGAGCATGACTCCACCTCGTCCTCGCAAGTGCAACCCGGTGGTAGTCTCCGGTTGCAGAGGGCCACGTTGCAGCAATCCCCCCACGGCTTCTGCTTATCACACATGGGAAGTCCGTTCTTGAGCCAGTCTTCAAGGTCGAAATCATACCAGTCACGACAGACGTAGCGAGGAGGGTCCGAGGACTCCTCCTTGCAATCCTTGCACGCGATGGAGCACGACTCCACCTCGTCCCCGCAAGTGCAACCCGGTGGCAGTCCCCGGTTGCATAGGGCTAAATCGCAGCAGTCCCCCACGGCTTCTGCTTATCACTTCTCTCCCCTGCGGCATGATTCCCCTCACCTGTATGTATATATACATTATTCATACTTCACAAACTAACCACTTTATATTTGCACCTATATATATATAGAACCAGGCGTACGTCACCTTTGGCGTCGCTTGGGAGGCGAATAGCCGGCAGGTCGTCGGCAAGCAGGGATTGGGTTCCGGCGAGAAGAAGGGCCAGCTGGAGGGCAAGCATCACTAGGATGCTGCTGCTAATGCCGCCTTTCTTCATCTTCGTGGTTGGTTTGGTTGCTAGCTAGTTGGCAGTGGTGATTGACAATCGGGTACCCCGGCCGGCTATATAGCCCACTCGGACCAATCAGCAAGCTAGCGGGCATGGTTGCAATCAGCAAGTTGGCAGTGTGTGCTACGTGCTACCAGGAGCCACGAGTAGGAGTGCAGAAGTGCTACGTGCTACGTACTACGTGCTAGTAGGAGGCTGTCGACCGTCGGAAGTCGATCGGCTGCGGCGCCAAAGCAAGAAAAGAGCCCACAAGCACAAGGTGATAACCCCATCCCTTCCTTCCCCAATGTCTAGGCTAGATTTTTTCTGGCTAACTACCTCGCCACCAAATCCGGCCGTTCCGTCGTCTTCGTCCGTCTCCGTCGACGTATCTCTACCGGAAATCACTCCTACGTAACTCTGTGCACGTGCTCTGTCTGTCCTACGTGCCATATACTTACATATAAACGTACCTTTCTGTCAGTGTCGTCTTGATGTGCCCGTCCATGGACCTTAGCGTTAATTTGCACAGGACTGATCGCCATGGATCGAGTGAATGTACGTGCGCCACAATTAACATGCATGCGCCGCGCGCATATATTTTTTTAGATAAAGGATATAAAATCCGGCCTCTATATCCACTTGGGATATATACAGCCAAAAGTTAACGAGCTCTTAGGCTCAAAGCCTCAACACTGAGGATTACACAACCGACAGGATTGAATTGATCGAGTAAGAACGGAACGACAGCATGTTCACCATAGGTACCTTATATTATTCGATTTTTTTTACAAATAATTTATATTTTATTTGAAATAACAGTAATATATCTATGCGAATATTTTTTATAGAAATGGGTTCCAATCATCTAACCGTTGAGTAACTGGAACCTATCGTCTAACGGAGCGACCGATTTATATACGTGTCCAGTCGCCCAACGGTTCGACGACTGGACCTTGCAGTCGCTCAATAGTTGGACTGCTTGGTGATTGCAATTATGTCGCTCATCGGTCCACGGACTACTTGCGTGCCGTGTAGCCGTTGGAAGATAGGTTCTAATCGTCCAATAGTTAACCGAAGACCATTCTTGTAAAAAAATTACGTGGGTATATTTCTATTATTTTAAATAAAAAATAAATTATTCTTTTAAAAAAGAAAAACTCGCATATGGACGTACGGGCCGCACGGCGTGAGTCGGTGGTTTTGCGTGCAGGTGCTAAGAAATCTCCGTGGGCATCCCGCGCTTGCCCAATGTTTTATGGGCCCTACATAGCTATTCTAGGCGTGTCTTCCCAATTTAACCAAGAGCCAACGATCCAGCATATTGGGCATCCATATATTATACGGGTCTACTAAATCCTTCTTGTCGCTACTGGGTTGTCATCCTCACCTCGCCAGTCTCCCTCGTCGTATCTGTGCTAGATTTGTTGTATATTGGCCCGAGTGATTACTCAATTACGTCGACACTTTACCTAAACATACCAATTAGCATCATAAGACCTATTAATTAGGTTTATTAGCATAGTTTAGCACCATATGAATCAATGAATGGCCAGCAACTCCTCTCCCTATTCGAAGTGGGTAGGACGCTCTCTTTTTGTACATCACGTCACATCGATCAATAAAAGTCTAGAGATCTAAGATTGGCCAGCTCGAAACGATTTTAACTTCTGACTTATTTTGATTTTCAGTTTATTTAAACCAGAAGCAACTTAGCACACACTGGCTTCTTAATTTCGGTTTATTTTGGCTTTATCAGTTTTTCTTTTCTTTTTTCTTTTATTCCTTTGCGTTGTCCGTGATGATATAACAGTTTTTTCATATTTTCATTTTCCCTATTTTTCTCAGAAAAACTAACAGTCGCTACAATGCAATATTAGTCATAAGCCAAAAATCACAGTTAAAAACTCAAAGCCATAAATCAGTTGAAACGGGCCGTACACCTCTAGTCTCTTGTTCTACCTTTATTCTTGTAAGTTTAAATGCTTGACTGTCGGTAACACAACCACCAATGTATAACAATTAATCACAACATAGTTACACATTTGCGCTACATTTCTTTCATGCACGTGCTTCATGTCTCCGTCGGGTTCAATTCCCCAGCTGATTTTTATACAGGGATTGATCCGTCGAGTGCTGCATGCTAGCGACGCGCGCACAGGAGTAATTAGCTACGAAAGAGATCGAACTGTTTTGTTGTTCACCGAAGGTACTAGCTAGCTAGGATCCTGGATCCCGTTGCATCCATGCATGTTTCATTGGCTTTCATGTATGCTCCTGCAGATTAATTTCCATCCATGTTTCCATTGGTTTCAGCAGGTTTCTTATCGGTGGTTAATTTCACCATAATTGCGTGTTTCAAAACTCAGGCTGGTTTCGATCGGGAGGCATCGAAGCATATATACTTTAACAGTTCCCATACTTTAATTTGCAATACCCATTTATTTACTTATTACATACAACACACCATGCATATATAAATAGTACACTAGAGTGTTACTGGGAACATGGAGGACGTACGTAGTATTGTACATATATACGATAGAGCTGACAAACGATCGACATGCGGCCAGAGCGCGCGAGCTAGTAGGCCAAGTCGAGGATGACTGGATGAACGACATGCGATGTGTAATATATTCCCGATTGAAGGAAGATAAAATTGGGTGTAATATATCCTACCATATATTGTACTCTAACATCCCCCCGCAGTCACAACGGGAGCGTCGCAGACGGTGAGACTGGAGAAGAAGCCGAAGAGCTAACATCCCCCCGCAGTCATAACCGTTGATGCGGCGCGTATGCTGTGACTGGAGCAGGAACCGATAAGTAGCTCAAGCAAGGCGGTAGCCCTTTGTGCCGATGTCGAGGTAGCCGAGCGCGAGGTCGACGGGCGGTGGGCGACTAAACCCCGATCAGTGATCGGGGAAAAAAGATACAGCAGCAGTGAGATCTGGGTACCAACCGACATAAAGGGGTCCGGGCGGCACCGACCGACACAAAAGATCCAGGCGGGCGAAAAAACTCCAGGCGGCGCAGTTCCAAGCTCCCGCAGAACAACCACCGACTAAAGAGCCAGTTTCGTCTTGGCGGCTTGGAGACGGTGAAAAGCGGGTGGTGGCGTCCGAAGGCGGCGCTGCGGGCGAGGCGCGAGCATGGCGACCGGATTGGAGGCACGACGGCCAGATCTGGGGCGGGTGGTCCAAGGCCGGCTGCGGAAGGTGCGGATCCGGCGGCGGCCCGGGAAGGGCGGTCGGCGGCGGCTCCCCAGGCGAGGCGGCGACCTCTCCAGGCGGACAAGGCGGATCTGGCGAGAAGGATCTGGCGGAGGGGCGCGTGCGGAGGGGCCTGGTCGCGCGAGGATGGGGGCCGGCGGCAGCCGGCCGGATCTGGACGGATCCGGTGGCGGGGAAGCCCGATCTGGCACGGGGAGGCCGGGGTGATGTCGGTGCAGAGGCAGTGGCGTCCAAGCGGAGGAGTTGCAGGCGGCGGTCGGCGAGTAGGGACCCGGCGGAGGAGCGGCGCAGGAGGAGGAGCGGCAGGTGGTCCAGATCCGCTCACCGGCGGCGACGCTACGACCGGCGTGGGGCGCACGTCCTGGCCCGGCCGCCACCATGGCGGCTCAGGGACGGGGCGCGGCCTAGCCCGGCCGCCACCACGGCGGCGCGGGACGGGGCGCAGGCCAGCCACCTCCACGGCGGGGCGAGGATCTGGAAGAGGGTGATGGCGATGGCCCAGCGACGAGCCTGGGGAACGTGACGGCAGTCCGACCGCGACGAGGACGATCGTAAGGAGGTACGCCCGATCTGCTGCTTGACTACGACGACGACGGCGGCCGGATCAATAGGATCTGCCGCCTAAACGGTGGCGCTGCCCCCGGCGGAGATAGATCTCCCCGGGGGCGCGCGGTGCGGAAGCGAGCGGCGGCTAGGGTTAGGATCTAAACCTAGACGTCTGATACCATGAAGGAAGATAAAATTGGGTGGAATTGGATGTGTTGCATTGAGCCTCTTGGGCGGTATATATAGAGGTACAAGATTTGGGGGCAAGATGGTACAAGGGATTGTAATCCCCATGGACTCTATCCTACCATATATTGTACTCTAACACCGATCGATGGATCGAAGAGATAATACGCAGTACGCCTGCTGGGCGCTGGCTACTAGCTAGTTGCCGGCCGCTGGGAGGTTGGCGCCGTCGTCCCTGCTGCTGGTGCATTTGGGGCCGGGAAACCCGAACCAGACGTCGTGGCAGAGGTAGCGGTAAGGGTCGTCGGACAGCTCCTCGCAGTCCTCGCAGGCGGGGGCGCACGCCTCCACCTCGTCCCGGCACTGGCACACCGGCGGGTTCGACTTCGTGCACACCGCCTTGTCGCAGCAATCCCCCCACGGGGGGCTATCCTCCTCGCCGGCGGCGTCGCTCGGGAAGCGAACGCCGGCGGCCGCGCGCGGGTCGGCAAGGATCGCCAGGGTGAGGAGCACCGTGATGGTGCAAGTCGTCCCTCTCTTCATGCTCATGTGTATATGGCCGGCTACGCTTCCTCCTGCATGCAGTACTGCTGCTAGACACGGTGAGGCTCTCGTCTTTATAGCCCTCTCCGACCAATCAACAGATGAGGCCGGTGTACAGTCACTAGTGATCAACACGTTGTATGAATCTTTCATTTACTACTCTTATACACATGGATCCAGCATCTGTGGATACTCACAGCAGCATTATATTCGATCGTGAAGTGCAGTATGGCACGTACGTAATTGGATCGTGAAGTGCAGCATTCTTGTAGGCCCTTGAATTGATATACATCTGCACTCAATTTTTCGTTTGTTCCATGGGCCAGAAAAAAGTGTCCGAGGCAACATAATCCGTTCGTAGACTGTCACTGAACAGCGCATGTTCTCAGAGAAAGTACAATAATGATCTTATAGTCAAGCTAGTCAGTATTTTTGCTAATGTGGAGGAGAGAAGAGAGGAGAGAGATGAGAGCTTGGCTCTCATGCAAGCAACAAGCTGGGCACGGGAGCCTATGCAGTGATGGGCCCAGATAACAAATATATGTGAGGAGGAATAGGAAAGAGAATGTGAGACATGGTACCACATAATAATAATAAAAATCTTTTGTAGACAAATAGAAGACAAATTATTGTATAACTTGGCTCTTATAACTTAACTTATAGCCAAACACTTGGCTCTATTATTGAACTTGCACTTAATGTTCCGGCTGAACATACGTGCTTCTGGTGGTCCAGTTTGGGCCGAATAACCGGCAGTGCCAATTCTGCGTTATACGTAGCGGTGTGAGAGGAGCTCGATCGAGGCCCAGCGGGAGAATAGAAGAAGATAAGGAGGGAGGGCGGAGGAAGATGGCGTCGGAGGCAAAACAAACTTTTTATCCAACTTCTCTCTCATCTCTTAGTGAAATATTATATTTTAATAAATAGAATGTAAATGTTTATGATAAAAAATCACTCAAGTTTAGTGTCTTTTAATTAAGACATAAGAATGTGTCCTAAAGTAAATACCACAGAAGCTAGATGTGTTGTAGCCAATTTTGCCAATGATTAATTGGCCGAATAATCCTATTAGTCGACCGTTGTCCGATTAATCACGAAAATAGCGTAGCTTTATTCACTGAATATGATAAATTAGTTTATAATATTGTCTTATTGTGCTGTTTTGTAGAGTGATAAATTTGGGTAAGTAAAATGTTTCAAATTTAATTCTAAATACAAATAAATATATTGATAAGAACCACAAAAGCTTTTGTTAAATTCTGATTAATCGCTGTATCACAATCAATCGCTTAGCGGTACATCTATTCATCGAGCGCATACTGTTTTCCACAGCGTTGGCAATGACTTGGCGCTCAATCGCTCCACGGGAGCCAAAATGACGGGGGTATTTCCGTGGTCTTTATCTTCCTCTTGTACTATTTCTATGGTCCATGCATGTTCGGCAGCTTATGCCAGTGGCCCTGTAGTACAATTAATTCTGTTTGGATAGTTTCTGGTGCTTCTTCTTTAGTTGTCTAGCTACATGTTCTGCTGGAGTGTGAACGTTTTGTTCGAACTTGTTATATGTTTTAGAAGGATTCTGCAAGGGTGTGTTTTGTTGCGCTGTTGGAAGCTGCTGTAATCCCCAGCGTCTTCTTCCCTCGATCTGTGTAATCGGAACCTGATGGCTTTCTAAATAAAGTCGGGCTTAGCCTTGTGTTGAAAAAAGTAGCCTTGTGTTAAAAAAAGAGATAAAATTATGTAAGGTAGTAGATGATAAACACAAGCAAGAGGCAGCTTGTTTATTGATCCGATAGATGTTCATCTTACAATAAAGAGAGCCTGCAGAGCGTAGCGTAGTACTCCTTGCGGAAGGAGTAGGTACGTCGTTTATATTGCTCCCCGTTTATTAGAGAACTAGAACATGAGGCAACCATACATAGCATACCGTAGAAACAGCCGGCCGGGGCAGATCAAGATTCGAGAGACACAGAGACAGTCGACATACAGTAAGTAGAAAGGGAATGCATCGACGACGGAGCAGCTAACACATGCAAGCGTGCAGAGACACCAAATGGCCGGCCGGGAGTTGCTTAATTACGTGCACTTGGGAATTCCGTTCTCGAGCCAGTCTTCAAGGTCGAAATCGTACAAGTCGCGGCACATGTAGCGAGGAGGGTCCGAGGACACCTCCTCGCAATCCTTGCACGCGCTGGAGCACGACTCCACCTTGTCCCCGCAAGTGCAACCCGGTGGCAGTCTCCGGTTGCAGATGGCCATGTCGCAGCAGTCCCCCCACGGTTTCTGCTTAGTACACTTGGGAATTCCGTTCTTGAGATAGTCTTCAAGGTCGAAATCGTACCAGTCGCGGCAAACGTAGCGAGGAGGGTCCGAGGACACCTTCTTGCAATCCTTGCACGCGCTGGAGCACGACTCCACCTTATCCCCGCAAGTGCAACCCGGTGGCATTTTCCGGTTGCAGACGGCCGCGTCGCAGCAGTCCCCCCACGGCTTCTGCTTAGTACACTCGGGAATTCCGTTCTCGAGCCAGTCTTCAAGGTCGAAATCGTACCAGTCGCGGCAAACGTAGCGAGGAGGGTCCGAGGACACCTTCTTGCAATCCTTGCACGCGCTGGAGCACGACTCCACCTTGTCCCCGCAAGTGCAACCTGGTGGCATTTTCCGGTTACAGACGGCCACGTCGCAGCAGTCCCCCCACGGCTTCTGCTTATCACTTCCTTCCCCTGCTACATGATTCCCCTCACCTGTATGTATATCTATATTATTCATACTTCACAAACTAACCACTTTATATTTGCACCTGTATATATAGAACCAGGCGTACGTCACCTTTGGCGTCGCTTGGGAGGCGAATAGCCGGCAGGTCGTCGGCGAGCAGGCACTGAGTTCCGGCGAGAAGGGCCAACTGGAGGGCAAGTATCACTAGGATGCTGCTGCTAATGCTGCATTTCTTCATCTTCGTGGTTGGTTGGGTTGCTAGCTAGTTGGCAGTGGTGCTTGACAGCCGAGATCGGGTACCCCGGCTATATAGCAGTCTCGGACCAATCAGCACGCGGCACGGATCCATGCGGAAGCAAGCGGATATGGCCGAAGACTGCTACATTCATTGCACGCCGTACTCCCTATGTGTGACTAGAGGAGTACTCTCTTGCCCCTCGTGCAGCACGCCACGTCAGCACCCATGCAGTTAGCAATTCGCATTTGCGTTCTTCACAACGCGCCAAAGCAAGAAAAGTGGCCACAGGGTGATACCCGCAATCGCTCCCTTCCCCAATGTCTAGGCCAGAGTTTTTCGAATTTTTTTTATGGATAATTTATTTTTTATTTAAAATTACACAAATATACTGCGGAAATTTTTTTTATACAAAAATAGGCTCAAATCGCCCAATGATTGGGCGACTGGAGCCTTTCGCTCAACCAAACAGCGGCAACTGGAAAATCGCCCAACCGTTGGGCGATTAATTGCAGTCGCCCAATGGTTGGGCGACTGCACTCAGGTCCCCGTGAATATTTTAAGTTTTTCCATAGCCCACAGCTCACAGCAGCTTTTTCAGAAGACACAACTCAACTAAAACACACCCTTTTTTTCTAGCTTCACCCCTAACTAGCTCGCCACCAAATCCGGCCGTTCCGTCGTCTTCGTCCGTCTCCGTCGACGTATCTCTATCGGAGATCACTCCAACGTAACTCTGAGCACATTGTGCACGTGCTCTTTGTATGTCCAGCCATGTACTTACCTGTCTTCTTTTCCCCCTACGTATAAACTTACCTTTCTGTCAGTGTCGTCTTGAGGTGCCCGTCCATGGACCTTAGCGTTAATTTGCGCAGGACTGATCGCCATGGATCGAGTGAACGTACGTGCGCGACAGTTACATGCATGCGCCGCGCGCGTAGAATATATTAATTTCACAGGCCAGATTGAATTGATCGAGCAACAGAGCAGAACAGCAGCATGTTCACCACGGATGCGTATCCTCAGCCTTCAAAGTTATTGACTTTGGATCACTGACGTGTGGACCTTATGACTCGTAGGGTCCACGCGTTAGTAACCCAAAGTCAGTGACTTTGAAGGTAGATGATCTCAATCCAACCACAGGTACCTTATCTTATTCTGTGGACTCGTGCTGGCGATCGACATGGTGAAGCTCGTACATATGTAGAGCGCCCATCTACACGTTGCATGATTACTATCTGATGCGTGAGGCCAATCCGCCCATATGGATCGCGCGCGCTGGATTGAGCTGTGTGCGCCAGGGGGCCGACCGATCGAGCTGGAGCAACAATTACAGCGTAATTTGATCATCCGTCGATTAGTTCTTGCAGCCGGCCGGCCGCTTGATATATTTTTAGTAGGTTAGTTCCACGAATTGATGAAGTGGTCAAGTTCAGGGCAGCAGTGTGCAAGTGCAGCCCACACGTTAGAAATCGCGAAGAAAGCTTACGATCATGTCTGAGAGAAAGATGAACTACGTTAAACTTTGCTCTTGGGAATAGACTAACCAAGATGGCTTTGAGGATGATTCCCAGTACATAGTAAGTCAAATCTTGAGCAACCCGAAAGAAAACAAACTCTCAGACAGAAGAGAAAAGAAGAGAAATGGAACAGAGAAAACTCGAACAAGTCAAACAAACATCAATCAGACATAAGAATTCAAATAGAAGCACAAAGATTGATCTATTGCACTTATGGAGGTTTCTACAGCCACTCCATTCAGGAGGACCAGGAGCACAACCGCTCCACCACAGAGAACAACTCACGCAAGAACAGAAAATAAAACCCCAGAGCTTCTCCCCAAAAAACCTCACAAGCACTGGTGCTCTACCCTCCTATTTATAGTCTTCAGTAGTGGGGGGTAACCCGTTAACTCCAACTAACACCGGGTTTTACACACGCGACAACCCACTAGCACAGACAGAGCACAATGCTTTAACAGAAACCACTTCCTTTTTGTAGGCCTGAGTCAATTCACCAAATTACCCCTCAGGCATCTTCCTAGAAGCTTCCAGTTTCCTTGCCGACCACGCTTGCAACCACCTGGCAACCCTCAGTCTTCTTCAGCTTTTTCGACCGTTCTGGACCTCCACACTTCCTTATGTCTTGTCCCGATCCTTCACGCCTCACCATGAATTAGGTCCAAGGTCCTGCAAACACCACAGACAAGCAAAACATCACATAGCACCGCACAAGACACTGAGATCATTCATCTGCACCAGAAAAATGTACTCGTAAATCAATCCCAAATGGTCGTAAACCACTTACGACCACTCGATTGCACAAAACATGAAAAGCATGTAGCCCTAGAAGACTTCCAGCAGCCTATGACCGCACAGCAAGTTGATACGACCACCCCAGAAGTCGGTACGACCACGAAAACAGAAGCTACGACCATCGCTAGCATCTACAACTATATCGAAACTAGTCGCAACGACTTACGAGAGCTGATCGTAACCAATCACGACCACTCAGAGCGCCTACAACTACAACAGGACTAGTTGCAACATCTTACGACCATCCAGGCAAAATGCTACGACTTACGACCACTGAAGTCGAAGCTACCGACTACGGCGGTCGAAGCTATGACTATCGACCGCGGTAGTTGGAGCTACCGACCACCGACCACGGCGGTCGGAGCTACCGACCACGGTGGTCGAAGCTACGACTATCGACCACGGTAGTCGGAGCTACCGACCACGGCGGTCGAAGATTTCGACTACCGACCACGGTCAGTCGAGGCTTTCGACTACCGACCATAGACAGCGTGGTCGTAAACTTGTTTGCCGACAACGTGGTCGAGAATCTGTTTGCCGACCACGACGATACACAACATGGTCGTAAATCTTTCAACCGACGACGACACACAACGTGGTCGTAAATTTGTCTACCGACCACGACGCACAACGTGGTCGTAAAATCTGTCTGCCAACCACGACAACACACAACGTGGTCGTAAGAGGCAGTCAACAACGTGGTCGTAAATCTGTCTGCCGACCACAATGCATCCGACAACGTGGTCGTAAAGGCTACCTTTGACCACGTGGTCGTAATTGGTCTGTCGACCACTCGCTAGTACTTACGACTTTGCAGAAACAGCACAAACTTAAAAAAAATAAAACTCAATCTTTCTAAAACAAAGATCAATTACTCACCACAAACATAGGATCACCTAGATCTCTCAGTGTTACGGGGAACATGCATGCATGGAGGACGTACGTAGTATTGTACATATATACGATAGAGCTGACAAACGATCGACATGCGGCCAGAGCACGCTAGCTAGGCGAAGTCGAGGATGATAATATATTCTCGATCGATGGATCGAAGAGACAATACGCAGTACGCCTTCTGGGCGCTGGCTACTAGCTAGTTGCCGGCCGCTGGGAGGTTGGCGCCATCGTCCATGCTGCTGGTGCATTTGGGGCCGAGAAACCCGAACCAGACGTCGTGGCAGAGGTAGCGGTAAGGGTCGTCGGACAGCTCCTCGCAGTCCTCGCAGGCGGGGGCGCACGCCTCCACCTCGTCCCGGCACTGGCACACCGGCGGGTTCGACGTCGTGCACACCGTCTTTGTTGAAAAATCTTACGACCTTCCAAGGATCTTTACGACCGGTTAGAATTGTTTATGACCAGTTCTGAAGCCTTACGACCGATTCTACTGAAACATTGTCGTGGTCGTACGCTCCTCCAATGATGTCTTCTTCAGTGTTGCCGTGATCGAACACCTTTCGACCACGCCTGCCGATATTTGCCGTGGTCGTAAGTCCCTCCGACCACGTTTGTCATGGTCGTAGGTCGACTTTGACCACGCCTTGCGAGATCACAAAGAAGTCGATACTTTCTGGTTTTCGACCACTTCTCTTTATTTCTTTTCTTCTTTCTCAGCGTACTTCTAATTACATGAATCCCCTCTTTTTATACCCAAACCTACGACTCTTACTCGGATTCCGATTAGGAATATAAAATCAATTCCGACTGCGACTTCTAATTCCTACTTCAACTCAACTTTGATTACAACCAAAACTTGCATACGACTTCTAAACAAGATTATTTCCAACAACCTTGTCGCAGCAACCCCCCACGGGCGGCTATCCTCCTCGCCGGCGGCATTGCTCGGGAGGCGAACGCCGGCGGCCGCGCGCGCGTCGGCAAGGATACTTACAAGGGCTGCCAGGGTGAGGAGCACCGTGATGGTGCAAGTCGTCCCTCTCTTCATGCTCATGTGCATATGGCCGGCCCGGCCTTAATCTGATCAGTCGTCGTTTCAAGCTACGCTTCCTCCTGCATGCAGTACTGCTGCTAGACACGGTGAGGCTCTCGTCTTTGTAGCCCTCTCCGACCAATCAACAGATGAGGCCGGTGTACAGTCACTAGTGATCAACACGTTGTATGAATCTTTCGTTTGCTACTCTTATACACATGGATCGAGCATCTGTGGATACTCACAGCAGCATTATATTCGATCGTGAAGTGCAGTATGGCACGTACGTAATTGGATCGTGAAGTGCAGCATTCTTGTAGGCCCTTGAATTGATATACTTCTGCACTCAATTTTCCGTTTGTTCCATGGGCCAGAAAAAAGTGTCCGAGGCAACGTAATCCGTTTGTAGACTAACCGCGCATGTGCTTCCGGCTGAACAGACGTGCTTCTGGTGGTCCAGTTTGGGCCTTATATCCGGCAGTGCCAATACGGTAGCGGTGCGATAGGAGCTCTCCACGCCCAGCAACAGAGAGAGGAGAAGACGAGCGAGAGATGGGAGGAGGGAGAAGGAGAGGTTAGGAGCAATTTTATCCATCTTCCCTCTGATCTCCTAGCGGAATATTATATTTTAATAGATAGAGAAGAACTATCAAAGTTTTGTGTCTTTCAGTAAAGACATAAAAAGTCAATGTTCTAGAGCAAATGTCACAGAATTAGGAGTTTTGTTGGGTGTCTTGTAGCTAATTGTACCAACGATTAATTGACCGCATAATCCGATTAAGCGGCCATTTTCTGATTAATCATGAAAACATCTTTTTTATTCACTAATTATGATAAATAGTTCATAATATTTGTGTCATTGTGTTGTTTGATAGAGTGATAATTTACGATAATTTTGGGTAAGCAAAATATTTCTAATTAATTCTAAATATAAATAAATATATTGATAAGAACGCATAAAGTTCATGATTTATCGCTCGTCAAGCGCATACCAATTTTCACGACCCATGACGCGCTGAATCGCTATACGGGAGGAAAGGGACTGTTAAATTGCCAAAATGACGGGGGTATTTCCGTGGCTATCTTCCTCTTGTACTATTTCTGTGGTCCATGCATGTTCGGCAGTTTGTGCCAGTGAGCCAATGACGGGCTTGCTCGCTCCACGGGAGGAAAGAGAACTGTTTAAGCTGGCGATGGCCTGCTGCAATCGTATAGGACTCGTTTTTTTTCTTCAATATTGTGTATAGCTACATGTTTCAGTGTGTTAGGATCGAGTTCCTTAGTTTTGTTGAGATTAGCAGTTGCATCAAATTATATATCAAGATAAATCTACGTTGATTTCTTTTACACCACTACTATAAAAGAGGTTATACTGAACGATTACCTCACAGACAGTTCATGGGAAACCGTCTATGTTATAATTATCATATTATTACAGACGATTCATACGAATAACCGTCTATGGTATTTTTACAGACGGTTATTTATATGAACCGTCTATGATAATGCTAGATATTACAGACAGTTCATACTAATAACCGTCTGTGATAATTCACAGACAGTTATTGATACAAACCGCTTGTGATAATGGCAGGCATCACAGGCAGTTATTAATACAAACCGTCTGTGATAGTTTCGTATCACAGACGATTCGTGGTTGGAATCGTCTGTGATATATGTTTGTAGCATGAATATTGGTGTTTTGTCTCCCCGATGTGCGCACGCCTCTTCGATCATTTCGGCTCCTCGATGCGTCTAGATCTTCATCTCACGCGCAATGTATTCCTTGTATAAAAATGACCGTCCACCACCGGAGATTAATCCCCACATCGCTGATCCTATTTGAGCACCTCGCCGGCCGGTGGCTATCTTCCTTGTCTTATAAATTCCTTGTCTTTCAAGCATAAATAAATATATGGTTCCCTACTCTTCCTTATCGCTGGCATTGATGGCTAACCTGGCCATCCTAGACGAGCACCTCGTCGACCATACGTTGACGGATGCTGCGAAAGGACATTGTGCCAACAGTATCCTCTCTCCTATATCCGAGGATTTGCCAAAGAAGTTGAAGGCCACCTTTTGCCATTTTGACATCCTCCTTCGCCGCATCTTTCGGTTTGTCTCCCACCTCCAGCGAGCTACCCTTGCCATCGACGTAGTCCTCCACAACAACATTGCATGTCTCCAGGAGGCTTGTTGTCGCTTGGTGTGCTTACTTGAGGCGGCGAGCGTCCGAATCAACCTTGCCGAGACCCCTCAAGAAAGGAAAGAAAGCCTATAGGCTCAATTCGACTTGATTGTTCAGCCTGAGGGTGTTCAGGAGACACTCGAGTGAGCGTGTTAGTGGGTGAACGCATTTCGGGCTTCGCTTGCTGATGATCCTGAACAATCCAATACCGACCATGTCACCTACGGAGCTTTGAAGGCGGAGATACCATGCTATCTTCGTCAATAGAAAAAACGTCGTTTCTACTTTTTTGTTATCTTTTGTAAGAAGCGACTGACCACGCTGTTTGGCTATATGTAAAATAAAACAGCTGAATTTGTATTAATTGTCTTCTATATATGTAAACAGTCTTGATATAACGAAATAACGGCATTACTGGCTGGTAAAAAATAACTAAGAAATACATATTTACTTCGAAGGCATTACTGAATTTGCATTTATATTTATGAGAATGATTTTAGAACAATTATCATAGATGGTTATTAATTAGAATTGTCTGTGATAATTAGACGGTTCTCGGTTGGACGTGTCTAGCATACGCCGCGTTATTAAATGCCTAACCAGCGGGGTCTTGACAGATTGTCTTCATTGCACTGCACTGTCTTCTAGCAGGCTGGTGCTGGTAGTCGGGCGACAGGGCACAAGCGCACCGGAGGCTTGCCAATGTACGACCACCAGTGATGGTTGACCGCTCCCAACCTACGATCACGCGCGATGGTCGACAGCTTCTAACTTATGACCACGAGATGTGATCGACGGCTTCCGATTTACGATCATGAGCACTGGTCGATGTGTTCCGACTTATGACCACGAGGTGTGGTCGATGTCTTTCGACTTACGACTAGTGGCGGACCCAGGATTTTACCAAAGGGTATGCCGCACCAAAATTTTCATATGCAATTCGGTAAAACCATTTGCTAATTCGGTAAATAATTGTAAAATTTGCACCGTAATTCGATATACAGGTACTAAATAAGTCTTAAATTCAAGGATTAAGCAAACCTAATTTCATCATGTCTATGTAGTTAAAATTTATAGCACTATGACCATATTTTTCAAAAATCCAACAATGAACAATAGTTTTCAAATGGAGCAGAATCTATGGTAATCTGTAATCACCTGGTAAGTTCTGGTGATCAGTATTTATGCTTGTTACCAGTTGTAACCAGTGTGCTAGTAATCGAGAGAATTGTGCACATAAGGTGGCCAGTGCTAGTTTCTTGATGGTTACCACTTCTAACCGGTCTGATAGTAGTCGGGGCGTTTTAGCACAAATGGTGGGATGCAAACAACTCTGCTGGGGACCAGCAAAAAATCACAACCAATTGGTAAGTTGTAAGATATTTCAGGTCAAACTCAACCACGTCAGAAAACATTGAAGGTTTCACCATCGTTTTTTTTTCATGTAATATTTTGAAGTAAGGCATATATATGCAAGAGTAACATGACTCAGCCAGAATTGGCACACAAATTCTTCTTGTTTCTCCTAACCTAGACTGAACAATTAGATAACTCTCACTCCTCGGTTCAGTAATTTTCCGACAATAGGTTCAAGCTTGAAGGAAAACTTAAGGTGCACAATAAATAATTTTTTCTCTAAAGAATATAATCAGCTACAAAGGAGTTGGCTCGACACTTGTGGATTCAGCGTCATGCCATCTCCTGTCATCAGGTTGGTTACTTCCATATTAGACTAAAAAGAAAGAACAAAACATAAGTTGCAGAACACACTGACTATATACCACTAGCAATTCAGTAGATAGACACAATTCAATCACAATGAGTTTGTTTATGTAGCTACTTAGCTACTAGTGAGCTGGAACACAAGCACAATTAAGGAGTTCAATGCTCAGTAGGAACACAAGCACAATTAAAAAAAGTGAACATCCATGGCAGATGGTATCTCTTAACTCCCCAAGTTTAACTAGTGGTCTGATTCTTATGCATCACTAGATACACTTGAAAAGGCATGTTGCTAACTGAGCATACAACAAAGTTGTTGAAATTATAATACTACCTCTCTTCAATTTTTTAAAAAATATTTAGGTATGTTATTCTCTGATTTATTCAGTGTCAGATCAGAAGCCGAAACTTTTCAGATAACAGATTCAAACGGCGGAACCAGGAATTTGGGAGACCCGGCGCAATTCCAATGTAGATATAAGGGTATGGCGTGATTCAACATTCAACTTAACTAATCACCGAAAACGTGTGAAAATTATGTTTTCTTTTCTTTGCCAATAAAGCAATCAAATTATTTCACAGGTGTAGAGTATCTCCAGAAATTCACCAACATTCCTCTGTAATCAAAACCATCACGAATTTCAATTAAGCAAGGCTGACAGCAGGCCAGTGCACCATAATGGCTTCTTTGGGCAAATAGTACTTGATAGTTGAGACAAGATGCACTAAGAAAGTAGAATTCTCATGTATGAGTACGTAACTGACGCTGATGGTGAACAATTGCTTCTGGATCTACATGTATCAAGTATTAACAATTCGATCTGAGATTTGAGGCAAATTAACCTGGCCGTGCCGCACGGCCCCAGGGCCTGGCCACGCCCTCGCCGGCTCGCCTGCCGCGCGCATCCCTCCTTGACCGCGCATTCCGCCGCTGCGCGCGTCGTGGCATTCGCCAGCCACACCGCGTGCTCCCTCGCCGCGTCGCCCACACTAACTCGCCGTTGCTGCTCGCGCCGCCCGCATCCTAGGTGGTGGGTTTTTGCCAAGCAGTGGGCCTTAAGAGCAGTAGCTAATGCTGCCTAGAGCTAAGACAAGCCGGCCCTGTTCATCGTCTTTCTCAATACTCCGGCTGGGCCCAGGGTATGCCGTGGCCCACCCGGTATACCTTGTGGGTCCGCCCCTGCTTACGACCACGAGCACTGGTCGATGTATTCCGACTTATGACCACGAGGTATCTTCGATAACTTCCGACTTATGACCACGAACGATGGTCGTTGGTTTCTGACATACAACCACGAGCCATTGTCGAAGGCTCCCAATTTAGGACCACGATCGATCGTCGACCGCTGCCAACTTACGACCACCAGCAATGGTTAACCGCTCCCGACTTACGATCACGCGCGATGGTCGACAGCTTCCGACTTACGACGACAAGGTGTGCTCGAGGGTTCCCGACCTACGACCACAAGGAGTAGTCGATGTCTTCCGACTTATGACCACGAGGTGTGATCGACGGCTTCCAACTTACTTAACGGATTGAAAATCTTTTAGAACATGTTTGTATGTATATTCTAAAAAATTTTATTACTCGTGAGTTTTAAAACATGTAATATGATAAATTTTAAAAATCTATAGTAACATTCAAGAATTCAACTAATATATGTATAAATGCATCCGGATCCATGCGGAAGCAAAGCGGATATGGGCGGATCGACCTAACGTTAGCTAGTACAGTGCTGGATTCATTGCATGCAGCCACACCGTACTTGCTCCGATCCCAAATACAATTTATTTTAAATTGCACGTAGCTAAACTTTGACAATTTATTATTTTTAAATATTCAAAGTGAATGCATAAAGATCATATATATATATATAAATAATTTTATAGTATTATAAATTTATTAGATTTAATAGTTATATTGTAATATAAATTAGCAGTCTAAGTTGTACTCGTGGGATCGCGGTCCAAATCGGCACATGGCACGTACGTACTTTGATCAGTCCTGCCCGCTGCTTCACTCAATTTTTTGTTTGTTCCGTGGGCCACACGCGGCAAACGTAATCTGCTTAAGTAGGCCTGCCGTCTGTTTGTAGACTGAACATTACATGGGCCGTACGTGCTTCTGGCTGTCCAGTTTGGGCCGACTATCCGGCAGTGCCAATACTGCGTTAATACGTAGCGGTGTGAGGAAGAAGATAAGGAGGGAGGGCGGAGGAAGAAGGCGTCCGAGGCAAAACAAACTTTTTATCTGCCTTCTCTCTCGTCTCTTAGGGAAATATTATATTTTAATAGATAAAATGTTTTAGATAAAAATCACTAAAGTTTATTGCCTTTCAATAAAGATATAAAAAAATCTATCCTAAAGCAAATACCATAGAAGTTGGATGGCTTATAGCCAATTTTACCGATGATTAATTGGCCGAATAATCCGATTAATCGACCGTTGTCTGATTAATTACGAAAATAGTGTATTTTTATTCACTGATTATGATAAATTAGTTTATAATATTGTCTTATTGTGTTGTTTTGTAGAGTGATAATTTTGGGTAAGTAAAATGTTTCAAATTAATTCTAAATATAAATAAATGTATTGATAAGAACACAAAAGCTTTCGTTAAATTCTGATTAATCGCTGTATCACAATCAATCGCTTAGCGGTACATCTATTCATCGAGCGCATACTGTTTTCCACAGCGTTGACAATGACTTGGCGCTCAATCGCTCCACGGGAGCCAAAATGACGGGGTATTTCCGTGGTCTTTATCCTCCTCTTGCACTGTTTGTGTGGTCCATGCATGTTCGACAGCTTATGCCAGTGGCCCAGTAGTACAATTAATTCTGTTTGAATAGTTTCTGGTGCTTCTTCAGTTGTCTAGCTGCATGTTCTGCTGGAGTGTGATCGTTTTGTTCGAACTTGTTATTTGTTTTAGAAGGATTCTGCAATGGTGTGTTTTGTTGCGCTGTTGAAAGCTGCTGTAATCCCCAGCGTCTTCTTCCCTCGATCTGTGTAACCGCAACCTGATGGCTTTCTAAATAAAGTCGGGCTTAACCTTGTGTTAAAAAAATAACCTTGTGTTAAAAAAAGAGATAAAATTATGTAAGATATTAGATGATCAACACAAGCAAGAGGCGGCTGCGTTTATGTTGCTCCCCGTTTATTAGAGAACTAAAACATGAGGCAACCATACATAGCATACCGGAGAAACAGCCGGCCAGGGGAGATCAAGATTCGAGAGACACAGAGACAGTCGACGTACAGTAAGTAGAAAGGGAATGCATCGACGACGGAGAAGCTAACACATGCAAGCGTGCAGAGACACCAAATGGCCGGCTGGGAGCTGCTTAATTCGTGCACTTGGGAATTCCGTTCTCGAGCCAGTCTTGAAGGTCGAAATCGTACAAGTCGCGGCAAACGTAGCGAGGAGGGTCCGAGGACACCTCCCCGCAATCCTTGCACGCGCTGGAGCACGACGCCACCTCGTCCCAACAAGTGCAACCCGGTGGCAGACTCCGGTTGCAGCTGGGCACGTCGCAGCAGTCCCCCCACGGCTTCTGCTCATTTCCTTCCCCTGCGGCACGATTCCCCTCACCTGCATGTACGTGTACATTATTCATACTTCACAAAATAACCACTTTAAATTTGCAACTGTATATATAGAGCCAGGCGTACGTCACCTTTGACGTCGCTTGGTAGGCGAATGACCGGCAGGTCGTCGACAAGCAGGGATTGGGTTCCACCGACGAGAAGAAGGGCAAGCATCACTAGGATGCTGCTGCTAATGCCGCCTCTCTTCATCTTCGTGGTTGGTTTGGTTGCTATGCTAGCTGGTTAGCAGTGGTGATTGAAAGCTGAGATGGGGTACCCCGGCTATATAGCCCTCTCGGACCAATCAGCAAGCGGCATGGATTCCACAGGATGATATAATCTAAATGGATATGGATCGATGCGGACATGACCTAACACTGCTACATTCATTGCACGCAGCCACGCCGTGCAGAACGCCAGGCCAGCACCCATGCAGTTTATAGCAATTTGCATTTGCGTTCGTCAGTTTGCATCGCGCGAAAACGTGCTGCGTTTGCACCACCTAACCAGAGCAATATTAAATTGAGAGTACGACGATTCCTATCCATATCGGTAGTAAATTACTGGAAATTCCGAGTACGGGATCTCTATCGCGAGGTGATAAGGCCGGCCGCGCGGTCGGCCCTCATTCTTGGCTGCGGTGGAAAGCTGGGCTAAAGTATCTATTGTTATAGAATCGTTGCTGGTGCTCAATCGATCAATTCCTCGATTATGTAAAATCAAATTAGTTATAAAAGATAGAAATAGTATATTAAAAACACAGAGAAACAGAGAGAACTTATGGTCTTTCTTTATTGCTTTTTTTCCGATTCCGTATACAAAATAGCCAATAGTACTACCTATTTATAGCATAACGGTGAGGTGCCCACAATGGGCTAAACCTCAAGTCCAGGCCCAGGTTTCTCAACACTCCTCCTTTGGCACTCATCCGACACGTTCATACCTCATCAAAACTCCATAAAAACCCTGTTCCAAAACTTCCTACTGCAGTTTGCGAAATACATAAGTGTTCCTACTGCACTTAAGTATGGAAATTCCGGTCCCCAGAACTTCCTTCCCCGCTTCCCTAGGTCGGTATAGATCTTTTTCTTGCTTTAAAGACCTCCCGATCATCGATACTTTCGATGGGTATGCCTTCTCAAAGCCGAACCTTTCTAACACCTTCTAGGCGTAGGCTGACTGATGTACTAATATTCCTTTAGGGACATGCTCGAGCTACAGGCCTAAGCAGTATTTGGTTTTTCCCAAATCTTTCATTTCAAATTCTGACTCTAGGTAAAAATTTGCTTCTTTTATGTCTTCCATGGTCCCGATGATATTCAGATCATCTACATATATTGAGATTATACAAAATCAATTCTGGAATCTTCGTATAAATACGTAAGGACAATCTTTATTGTTCGTGCAACCTTTTTTTGCATAGAAAGTCGCTTAAGCGATTATACCACATCCTGCCTGATTGCTTGAGTCCGTACAATGATTTTCTGAGTTTCACACTGTACAGATTTCTATTTGCTCTGTCTTAGTTCGGGATAGGGATACATTGAGATACCTTTATATAAATTTCTGAATCCAAGTTTCCATAAATGTATGCAGTTACCACATCCATCAATTTCATTTCTATCAATTCATGGAAGCGGCAGGCATCTGGCCTCCGGCTGCAAATCGATTCGGGAAGATTGTGTGACATCTAACCTGATGGTGCGCAGTGGCGAAGCCAAATATTGGGTAGACTTAAAGGACTAGGCTAAATTGAGATAAACACAGCAACCAAACCAGTATTTCGTTTCTCCATTATTGTAAATTTATAAACAAATTGTAAATCTTATCACTTAGTTGAAAATTATCAATTAGACGGTTATCAAATACTAATTTCATCAATCATCACAAATTCACTATACTACATCAAAAATCAAAGAGTAAATGAGTAATTTAGCTGAGACATTACTGTCTTGCTCTCCATCCTGGGCCTTTTCCCCAAAATCCAAATCGCAGGCCGTGGCCATGCCGTGCGACACTACGATGCGCCGCCTCCTCACCCCCTCCTCCATCCGCATCCCGGCGTCCGGTCCTCCGCCAGGCACCAATGGCGCCTCCGACCGTGCCAGATCTACCAGTGGGCTACACCTTCAGAGCCAAAGGGCACGTGGTCATCGCGTACTACCACACCCGCAAGGCGCTCTACAGCGAGCTCCCGGGCGCCGCCATCCCCGGTGACGTCATGGGCGGTGTGGACGTCTTCTCCGTGAGCCCGGACGCGCTCCCCTACCAGCGCCGCCACAGGAGGGAGCACGAGGAGGTGTGGAGTTACTTCTTCACGGCTCGGCCTTCCCCACCAGCGAGATGTGCCTAGCGAGTGCGAAGGGGTGAGGGGTGCAGGTTTAACGCACATAAGAACTATAAGTAGCTTTATAAATTACATATGATAACTTGATGTGCATATGATAGTAACTTTACCGTAGTTAACAAACGCTACCGCTTCGTTAGTAACCGTCCATGGGGTAGGATGGTGGAGTGATTAGCTGATTGAGTCGATCAGGACCGCACGCTTGTTCTATGCGTAGCTACTGAATATTATTTATGTATATATACACACACTTATCTCTGAGAGCTGGTTTAAGACAAGCTACTAACCCATGATTTGGATCGGCCATAGACTTGCCAACTCGTACTTGAATATCATGATATAAATATGTAGATGAATACTCAATTCGAGATGGAGTTACCCTTGATGTGCCGAATCCATTGTTATAGAAGATCATCCTGGGTTGATGTAAATCGTGTCCCATCAGATATGCCAAGAGGCAAGAGTATGTCACTGCTGGGAGATTTTCGGACAGCAACACCACGGCCCCTACGAAGGGTGTAAAGGTTAAACATATAGTGGACCAAGGAGTGCCAACCGATTTAATCGAAATCAGCAAGGAAATGCAAAGCGATGGTAATGATTGCCTATGGCAAGATATCTCGAGCAAAAATAGACTCTGAACTATACATTGGTATGAAGTAATATCGAATAGATACAATTCTTAGATAGACATAAACTGAAGAAGTTCGATACGAAATAATATTGATCATCATCAAATTATAGAGGATAAATTTGATCTCCTTGCTAAAACTAAAATTATTTGTAATGTACAGAAAAAATAAAAGGACATAGTAGATAAATTTTGGATGACGGACGACAAGTTCTGCAGGTGGTCTCCGGGTCTTATTTACAAGCTCGATGCCTTGTCCTGATCCCTTCATGTGCGGCAAATTACGGTATTTTTCCTTCTTTTGCGTGTATTTGGTTGTAGAGGCTTCATCGCTTCCTTGCGTGTACTAGCTGAGTATTTTGCCTTCAATATATAGTATACAGACTATACTCCGTCTCGCGTATTGGTCAACCATTAGGTCTTCTTTCATTGCCAAGCTAGGCGTAACATCAGGCTAGTAGCATCTGTGTTCTTGGGCTGCTCTCTTGGCCCGCATGAGCAAGTAACAGGCAGCAGCAGCGTATATGCATGATGCATCGGTCAAGCAAACATGCAGCCTGACATGCCTCCTCGATCGAAATATACTAGTACATATAATACAAATAGATGTATCCTTAATCAAATAGTCCATGCAGACATGCATTGTGGGGTGAGTTGATCACGCATCCCCTAGCTAGCTATGTCGAATATAGATCCCCATCGCACGGCCTTGCATGGTCCTTGGTTTCATATCATTCATTACATCGACATTGTTAAGTAGCGTTCGCCACCAACCAACTGGTCGCTCTGCTGATTGCTACTGGACATTGCGTGCTGCTCATGCCCTCAGCAACCAGCCAAGTTATACAACCTATGGATTAACTAGTGGATTAGCAAGTGTAGTAAATTAATGGCTCACAGTCATTCCCAACATGGCTAAACCAACCCTATTGACTCAGGAAAGAGAAAAGGCAAAATGCCCATGCTGTAGTCAGTACTAAAAGCTTTATTAATTGAGTCCCACTAACCAAATGTTACCATTTCGGTGGTTACTCTAGCTGGTAATACTGGGACGATTAGCACTTATGTCTTTTATGTCTTCTAATTTATACTACAGTGATTAGATTTTAAACGGTATATTTTTAAGGCGATGTCTACTGGTATATTATAGTATAAACTATACCGAGTTCAATTATACCGGTTAAAATCATATACGACTATTTCTATCTACGTACTGCCTCTCATGATTAGTTCATAATTTAAAATTTTCAGCTATAAATCATAAGACACAATTCAAAAGAGCCCACCTATATGTACTAATATGTGCATGATTAAAGAACGCTACCCCTCACTGAACACACCAGAGATTCAATCTCTGTTTCTTAATGAAACTAACAAATTAGTACTCCTCAGTAAAGTACTCCGGTGTACACATATTATATTTTAATAGATAAAATGTTTTAGATAAAAATCACTAAAGTTTATTGCCTTTCAATAAAGATATAAAAAAATCTATCCTAAAGCAAATACCATAGAAGTTGGATGGCTTATAGCCAATTTTACCGATGATTAATTGGCCGAATAATCCGATTAATCGACCGTCGTCTGATTAATTACGAAAATAGTGTATTTTTATTCACTCATTATGATAAATTAGTTTATAATATTGTCTTATTGTGTTGTTTTGTAGAGTGATAATTTTGGGTAAGTAAAATGTTTCAAATTAATTCTAAATATAAATAAATGTACTGATAAGAACACAAAAGCTTCCGTTAAATTCTGATTAATCGATGTATCACAATCAATCGCTTAGCGGTACATCTATTCATCGAGCGCATACTGTTTTCCACAGCGTTGGCAATGACTTGGCGCTCAATCGCTCCACGGGAGCCAAAATGACGGGGGTATTTCCGTGGTCTTTATCTTCCTCTTGCACTGTTTGTGTGGTCCATGCATGTTCGGCAGCGTATGCCAGTGGCCCAGTAGTACAATTAATTTTGTTTGGATAGTTTATGGTGCTTCTTCTTCAATTGTCTAGCTGCATGTTCTGCTGGAGTGTGATTGTTTTGTTCGAACTTGTTTTTTGTTTTAGAAGGATTCTGCAATGGTGTGTTTTGTTGCGCTGTTGGAAGCTGCTATAATCCCTAGCGTCTTCTTCCCTCGATCTGTGTAACCGGAACCTGATGGCTTTCTAAATAAAGTCGGGCTTAACCTTGTGTTAAAAAAATAACCTTGTGTTAAAAAAGAGATAAAATTATGTAAGATATTAGATGATCAACACAAGCAAGAGGCGGCTGCGTTTATGTTGCTCCCCGTTTATTAGAGAACTAAAACATGAGGCAACCATACATAGCATACCGGAGAAACAGCCGGCCAGGGGAGATCAAGATTCGAGAGACACAGAGACAGTCGACGTACAGTAAGTAGAAAGGGAATGCATCGACGACGGAGAAGCTAACACATGCAAGCGTGCAGAGACACCAAATGGCCGGCTAGGAGCTGCTTAATTCGTGCACTTGGGAATTCCGTTCTCGAGCCAGTCTTCAAGGTCGAAATCGTACAAGTCGCGGCAAACGTAGCGAGGAGGGTCCGAGGACACCTCCCCGCAATCCTTGCACGCGCTGGAGCACGACGCCACCTCGTCCCAACAAGTGCAACCCGGTGGCAGACTCCGGTTGCAGCTGGGCACGTCGCAACAGTCCCCCCACGGCTTCTGCTCATTTCCTTCCCCTGCGGCACGATTCCCCTCACCTGCATGTACGTGTACATTATTCATACTTCACAAAATAACCACTTTAAATTTGCAACTGTATATATAGAGCCAGGCGTACGTCACCTTTGGCGTCGCTTGGGAGGCGAATAGCCGGCAGGTCGTCGGCAAGCAGGGATTGGGTTCCGGCGAGAAGAAGGGCCAGCTGGAGGGCAAGTATCACTAGAATGCTGCTGCTAATGCTGCCTTTCTTCATCTTCGTGGTTGGTTTGGTTGCCGGCTAGTTGGCAGTTGTGATCGGGTATCCCGGCTATATAGCCCTCTCGGACCAATCAGCACGCGGCATGGACTCACCGGAATGATATATATAATCTAAATGGATATGAATCCATGCGGAAGCAAGCGGATACGACCGAAGACTGCTACATTCATTGCACGCAGCCACGCCATACTCCCCAGAATGATATATATATTGTTAGGACACCGGCTCTGCCCTTGAAATATTGGTCCATGGTGTGGACATCTTACCGGATCTCTACCCCTCTATAATACATCAAATTTTTTTTTACTGAATCCACCCCCTCAACCACCCCCACAATCATGCATAATCTAAGTCCACCCAGATTTGTGTACCAAAGTAATCCAACTTCATACAAATGAATGGTCTGGATCTCTCCTCAAGCCTTCTTCTCTTACTCATTGAAGATCCTAAGGCCAAAATCATCCGGATCATGCATTGAACCCAGAACCCCACCCCGCGCCCACGCACACGCCCCCGATGCAGCCATTGTGCTCGACGTCGCTGGGATGGCCTCCTCGACCCGCTAGACCAGAACCTCCGCCGCGAGCTCGTCCGAGACGGTGACTTCGTGCAGGCCGCGTACACGGCGTTCCACTCCATGCCGTCGTCGGCCTCGCACAGCCAGCACCGCACGCTCGTGCTCCCGGACAGGTCGTACCGATCGACGCGGAGCCTGTTCGCCACGTCGTCCCTGTCCATCCCGCCGTGGGCGCAGCGGCGGTCGGCGCCCATGTGGCTCACGCAGTGATCTAGCTTCGTCGGGTACATCGCCGTCTGCGACAACGAGCGCGAGATCCGGCGCATGGGCCGCTGCGACATCTCCATCGTCCTGCGCAGCACCGCCACGTGCCCCGAGTGGGCCGAGAACCTCCGCGCCGGCCTCGTGCCGGTATCGGACGACGACGCGTCAGTGCAACATGCGCCGAAGGTGGCCAAGGGGTTCTTGAGCTTGTACAAGACGGCCGGCGACCACGTGCCCAGCCTCTCAGACGCCACAGTGGAGGAGGTGAAGCGTCTGATGGAGGTGTACAAGGGGGAGGAGCTCAGCATCACGGTGGTGGGCCACAGCCTCGGCGCCTCGCTAGCCCTCCTCGCCGCCGACGAGCTCAGCGCGTCTCTGGCCGCGGAGACAGACAGTACTACCACGGATCATCAGCCGCCGCCCATTGCCGTGGTGTCCTTCGGCGGCCCGAAGACTGGCAACCGCGCGTTCGTGAACAGGCTGCAGCAGGAGCGCGGCGTCAACGTGCTTCGCGTGGTGACGTACCAGCGCCCCAACGTGAAGCGCGCCTACGTGGAGCGCGCGAGGGTGCTCGGGTTCGAGCCGGCCACGCCGAGAACCACCACGGCCAACGGCGCCGTCGCCGACGGTCAGTTCGGCCACTTGGCCAGCCCCACATGACCTTGATCACACGCACTGTATAGCATGCATCTGCATGCATTTTCTTGTGTACTTTTGCTTGGTGATTCCAGAGTTAACACAAGTGTTAACTACCATGTATCTGCACATGTTTCTTGATGGGCTAAGCTTGTGTATTGATGAATCAGTCTACATATCTAATTCTGTTTGGCCATCATGCATGCAGCATGTACGATCGAGATGAGATCTCTTGCATGATCCTAGCTCGTTCTATCTTGTTAATTCGACCATGCATGGATCAATGGAGTCAGTCAACGTTGAGCTTTTTGATGCATGTAGTATTTTCTTTGGTGCACGTCACAATTCACACGCTTTCTATTAACAAATTAAGGAGACAAAAATATCGAGCTTTTTAAGGGCTGGTTCTGGATCTCATGAATCACGATCGTGCATTAAAAAAATCATTGAATGTACGGTGCGAGGAGCTGCATCATTCCAGAATAACACTCCTACGTATACATCGTTGTGCATCTCTACCCCTCTATAATACACCAAAATTTTCTTTACTAAATCCACCCCCCTCAACCACCCCTACAGTCATGCCTAATCTAAGTCCACCCAGATTTGTGTACGAAAGTAATCCAACTTCATACAAATGAATGACCTGGATCTCTCCTCAAGCCTTCTTCTCTTAGTCATTGAAGATCCTAAGGCCAAAATCATCCGGATCATGCATTGAACCCAGAACCCCACCCCGCGCCCACGCACACACCCCCGATGCAACCGTTGTGCTCGACGTCGATGGCCTGGAAGATGCGGTAGAGCTCGAGCTCCTTGTCGTCCATGTACCTCCGGAAGTCGTCGTAGCCGACGCGGCCGTCGCGGTCGCGGTCGCACGCGCAGAGCAGCTCGCGTGCGTAGTTCTCATTACCGCCGCTGCCCCCATCTGGCACGCGCAGCGCGGCGAGGCCGGCCTCGATCTGTGCGTGGTCGAGGTGGCCCCGCCCCGACGCGTCGAAGAAGCCAAACATGCCGCAGATCCGCGCCTCGCGCTCCGCCTCCGTCTCGTGCAGCGCCAGCAGTATGTGCTCCATCATCGCCGGCCCAGGCTTCCGCACCGGGTTGCACCCTCCCCTCCCTTCGCCACCGCCTGGGACGTGGTGGTAGCCGGGGATGCGGCGGCTGCATCTGCCGCTGCTGGGCGAGGCTCCACCGCCTGGGCCGCCGCGCCGGACATGGCACCGGCGGCGGCGATGATGGCGACTACGAGGGTTTGGGAGTGGGACGAGGAGGAGAGGAGCAAGCGAAGAGGAGAGGTGGTGTTCTCCTGCGCTGTAGCGATGGCGATGGGGTTGGTGGTCTCCACGGGGAAGCGAATATCCGGGAGGCTTTCACGATGGCGATGCGATGCTAATGAGCTGCTCAAACGCTAATGTATTTTTTGCGACGGTTTTACTGGTGTCTAGGAAAGAGTTAGTTTCACATTTTTTTAATGTGTTTTTTCGGCAAAGCACGTAAAAAGTAATAATATAGTTCTCTTTTTTTAACTTATAACTCCTCTCGAACAGACAAACAGTATGATTTCTTTGCTGTATTTTTAAAACAGCTTATCGGCATTAAGTTCGTTTGTACAAACGCTTACGCTAAAATCAAAAAGTATCAGCCACGACCACGTTGAAGAGCTACGACCACAGTAATCTTAATGAAACGTGAATCTTAATGAATCTGATTGTTCATTTTATTTTTTACAAATTTTATCTTGTTTTGTATTTTACCGTAGCGTTAGCACAGGCACACTACTAGTCTAAATAAGGAGTGCTATTATCTATTTTATATACGAAAATCAGAAAGAAAGCAATAAAGAAAGATCATGAGTTCTCTTTACCTCTCTGTATTTTCAATCTACTATTTGTCGCGCATCTTGCCGGCTTCGCACGGTTGGCCCCGCTGTGCTCCACTCGACCGACCCGAAGTCAAGGCCGATCGACGGTCCCGCCGCCCAACTCTGGCACCGGAGCGCCGCCTGGCCCGAAGCTGAGGCCGACCACCGGCACCCGAGCTTCGCTCGGCCCACAGCCGCTCGCACTGGCAGGCCCCACCGCTAACTCGGCCCGAAGACGATCTCTGCCGCACCGGCCGAACCCCGCCGCTCCACTGGCCCCGCCGGCCGCCGTCGCCTCGCGCCCGCCTGAGCCGCAGCTCGGATCGCTGCCGCCGAAATGCACAGGGGTAGGGGTTCCCCTACCCCTTCCCTGGTTTTGTGCGTTGGCTGGACGGGCCGAAGAAAGAAAATGGGCTGGGGGACGGCTCGGCCAATGGGGGGGCGGCGACAAAATTTGCAAAAAAGGCCTTTGGAATTCTGAAAATTGTGGAAGGTCCCTTAGATTTTGCAGATAGATCCCAAATTTTGCAGAAAGACCCTCGGCAAATCAGAAAATTATGTGGAAATTTTCTCTTAATTGAAAATTTGCATATAGGCCCTCGAAAATTGCAGAATTCACTAAAAATTCATATTCTGGCATAAAATAGCCTCGAGAATTTGAATTTTGAATTATTTTTGGCATTTGAAGCATGTTTATTTCTATCATTATTGTTTTCTGTATTTATTTACTATTTTGATTAATCGTAATTATTTAAATTGCCTTTTACCACCGAAATTAACAGTAAAATTTATAGAAAATGCATAAAAAATTCTGAAACATTACGAGAATCTTTTGTACCATTATCCAATATATATTTACCAGTAGTAAATTTATTCTATGCTTGTTTACGGCAGTAAACTTATATATTTCTTTCATACACATATAGGTGACTGGCATCACGAACCGGGAGTTCGAGGAGCTGGCCCTGCATGGCCAAAACTACCTGACTTGGGCTTTTGATGTTGAGATGTCCGGCGGAGCGGATGGCCGAAGGCGCAGTGGCGGGTCGCTGGTAGAGCGGCGGAGCGGAGGGCTAGAGCGGAGAGCCTAGAGGTGACGGCATGACGCAGTTGGCGGTGGTGGCGGAGCGGAGGGCTGGAGCCCGGAGGTGACGCGGTCAGGTCTGCGGTGGTGGTGGAGCGGAGGGCCGGAGGGCGGAGGCGCTGCTGCCGGTCGTGCGGTGCGCCGACACGGGCACGGAGCCGGAGACGTGGAGAGCCCAAATCTAGCCGAACTGCCAGACTGCCAAGGGGCAGAGGCGCAATCGCCGGTTGCGGTGCCAGTGGAGCGGAGGGCCAGAGGGCGGAGGTGGCGAGGCGCGGTCGCGCCGTCGCGGTGCCGAGTCGTCAACTAGGCTAGGGTTAGGGATTGCCGTCGCCGCGTCGGGCTCAGGCAGGCAGGAATGCCCAATGCAGATGGGGATGGGGGGAGCCAGGGCTGGGGATCGGCAGGCTAATTTGGATGTTCAGCTGAATACCCTTGAATTACTGTAGATCTGCCCTGAACATAATCTCGTAATCCTTGTGCATGATCGTACATAACGCAAAGTGTCTACCATATCGTAACATCAATAATAGGCATTACTAGTTAATGATGATTAAACAAAACACCTCCTCCTTGTTTCATAGTTCATACTTAGCAAACAAGGACACCCTTCCAGTTCGAGAACAACTCTCTCAGCACCAACTTAACACTTTTCACAGTTTCAGTTCTCAGATGAAAACCCTTCCAGAACCTTGCAAAATAAACAAGATCGATTCATCAAGTAAAAAACTCATGTAAAATTTTTCCTAATAGCAAAATAACCATAAAAAAATAAACAGATCAAAATTTAACAATGAACAAATGACATAAAAAATTGATTTTTTTTTTTGGTGTTTCATGTTCTTCTGGCAACGCTATTTTTGCTTTGAATCTTCCAAGGCCATCAAATCCTTGTTACTAATCTAGCACCACAGAAGTATGGAGAAGTGTCTTGTTGGACGCAAGCAAAATAAAAGAAACAAGACTGCTACTGCTACCTAGCCTACTCCTTGATGGAGTGCTCAGGTTCAGGCCGGTAGCAGCGTCCAAGTGCAGCCCACAAATTAGGTGGAAAGGTGTTTTTTTTATGCGGCGGATGATTTTTATATGTGTTTTTTTACACATTGTGGATGGAGGAGACATCGGCGTAGATGACATATATAATTTTAGAATCAGAAAGTCGTTCGGAAAATTTGTTTCAATAGGTCTCCCTGTTTCGACATTTGACTTTCGTAGATGCTAAAAACCAAAACACAAAAGACACAATACCAAAGTGTCCCACTAGTAGGGGTGCAAACGGACCGGATAATTTTCATCCGTCCGACCGATGAAGGCTTGTGAAACAAATATGGAAAGCGTAGATAAGTATCCGGCATTATTCGCGTTCAACTTCGACTATGAGAAAAAAAATATGAAATAAGATACGGGATAAGTGATATCCGTCCGTATATATCCATATGTCAAGTGATATAAGGAAGTCTGTTGTGACTTAACTTAAGAACAAGGTAGCATATAGGCAGATCGTCACATCTAAATAGGCGAGAGTACTGAGTGTTCTTCCTTCAATATCTTAGTAATTAGTCTCTCCATATTCGTTCTGATTGTATTATACTGTCCTGTGCAAAGAAGCGGATAATTTCTGTCGGACCAACCGTCCGAAAGATTATGGAACAGATTGGAATGGAGAAATGGATATTCGACATTATCCGTGTCCGACTCCGACTCCATGGAAAAAATATGGAATAGAATACGGAATAAGCGATATCCGTTTGTATCCGCTCCGATTGTACCCCTACCCACCAGCCTTTGGTCAATTTCGTGCAGTGCAATCTAATCTGGTTTAGTAGGCAGGCCTGCCGTGTGTTCGTAGGCTATGGACCATGCATGCATATTCTACTGCCTGAAAATTCACTTATTTTTTACCCCGATAGCTACAAAGTTATAAAGATTAGAATAAAAATCTCAGTTGAAAAATCAGAGAATCACAGAGCTGAACGCAATCAGTCAGAAAAACAACGTGGTCGGAATTCAACTCTAGTGGTTGACGACTAGAGAGCGGTCAAAAACCCACGTGGTCGAAAGTCAACGTGATTGTTACCAACGTGATCAAAAGCCAACAAGTGATCTAAAACCGACGTAGCTGATGACCTGAGAGAAATTGCCTTCCTTGAACCAGTCATTCCCAATCACTGCAAGCAATCGCCATACTTACCATATGTAGATGCACCACTAGCTTACCACGTATTGCCAAGCCTCTTCCGTTCCGGGTTCACGAACTATGGCTCACTTGGCCCGTGCAAGCCACATGGCGTCATCCCACCGTTTGAACTTGCCTTCAATATTTCTCGTCTTTCTTGTGACATGCTTGAGCTCACCATCTTACCCAACATTCTCGATTGTTCTGAGTCTCAATTCCTCCATGAGTCTAGTCTCGATCCTCTCCGTTGGCCATAGTTGACTCCATGCAACCTGCACATCCAAAAACAAAAAAATTATTTTCAGGCATAAGTTCTTCACAACTTGACCAACATTAGTAAGCATGCCTCCAAGGGATCTACGGAACCAGTAAAGGTAAGAGGCCTTGTCCTCATAAATTCTCCCAACTTAGACTGTGGAGCTTGGTTGGGTGCCTGCGGAGCTTGCTGCACTTGGTTTTGAGCTAAGGCTTGCAGAAGCTGCAGTTGCATGGCCATCATCTGCTCCAAGTTGGGGGCTTGAGCAGGTGGTGGTGGAATGTTGTTGTCTGGCTGATTGTTGGCGTCACGGCTGTTAACAGGGTTGCTCCTTGTGTTCACCATCTGAAGCGGTTTTCAGGTTAGCAGAAGGTAAGAGGGAACTAGTATAGGTAAGAGATTTAGGGGGAACTAAGCCACATCCCAAACCAACACACAAGAAAGAAGCAACAATCAACTTAGAAGAAGAACTCATATTGAAATCAAATTAGTTTTAAGAATGGCTGTACCACAAATGCGCATAGGCTTGGTACAGTCCATCTAGCACACCATAATATAAAGCGTTCTAAAGACGTACGACTTTACTTGGGTACTACAACTAAAGAACTAGTCCTTGCTCCTTCCTGATGACGAGCTTCTCCAAGTGCTTCTTAGACGCAACCTTACTGAGCCATCTATAGAAATTACAAAGGGAAATGGGGTACAATTACCATCCCAAAAAGGAAATAAGCAGATAGATAAGGGAGAATGCCATGACGAAGGTAAGGATAGAAAGACAAGATAAGACAAGGATAGCACATTATTAAATTTTTATTTTCTAAAATAAATTTTGAGTTCTTCTTTTAACGACCATTATAACTAGGTCACGTCCTACAGTCAAATTGGCTCTGATACCATCTCTGTCGGGACCCCGGATTTTTGAACCCGGACCCTCTGTGTATTACTGCACTAGTCTCAGATCAAAGCTAGTGCACACAGTTAAACAGAAATGAATACATCACCAGCATCGTGTTATTACAATAATTGAGAGTACTGACCGAAAGGTCTCATTATTACAATTGAGGTTTCAAGACCTCGCACACATGAAATAAAGCGGAAGCAAAAGATAAACTCGATGAAGACCCATCAACAAGCCACAGGCAATTGACTGGGGAAGCGCGACCTAGAACTCCGAGAATCCTTCATCAAATCCACCAGCGAAGTAGTCGAAGTCACCTTCTTGAGCTTCGTATTCCTCTGGTTATTATTTTTGAGTGTAGCATGTGAGTACATAAAGTACTCCGCAAGTCTTGGGAAAAATGCAATAGATGCAAGGCTTGACAAAGGAAGGCTATATGGTTCTTTTGCACAAAGCAACATTTTCATTCAATTACTTCTAATTATTTTTGAAGGCATCAATTTAATAAAGTAAATGTTTAACAGAACTATCATTAATTCTATAGTGAAGGTTCCATCTACCAACACTAGTTAATCCAGTCTATCTGACCAAGTTAAAACTGCGGGTTCCATCCACCCTCTCTGGCTCCAACTGCCAGGATACCCTTCCGAGAGTTCCCTCCACTCTCGGAATACAAAAACTTTGATTTTAAAACCAAAACCAAAAATCTACCATGTGAATGCAATCCTTGCCCGCCCTTGACCGTGGGCACGGCTATTCGAATAGTTTTTAACAATCTGCAGAGGTTATACAACTTTACCCCCAAGAGATAAATTATCATTACAGTCACCACGCTTCCTTTGGCATGAGACACAGATAAATTATCACAAAGCCTTTACCTCACTCTAGACTAGCTAGACACCACCCGCTGAGGTTTCACTGCAGAAGGGTTAAATCTGCCCAATCCGAAGCCCCCTCTTGCGCCATATGAGTATAGTAAATCCCTGTCCCTCACTGTGAATAACTAGTAAATCCCTGGCACCCACTTTCCACTGGTGGCACCTAAACTAGACTATCATGAGTTAATCAGCTAGGTCGTACCCATATAGACTTAGGGTTGTACGGTGGTGCTCAGTCTGGACAAACACAAGCGTCGGTCCTTAGTTGACTAGGGTGGAACATACACTTTACAAGATCTCGTGCTTCCTGCACCAACCTAAACCAACCATCCACCCTAATCTGAACCAATTTCCATATTTTATTTTATTTTTAACAAATCAGTGGCAACTCCAATCACTACTAGACTTATAAACACAAGGTTATTACAACAAATCATAATTTCCCATTTTCAAGATTTCAAAAGTATTAATTAGCATGACTAAGCATTGTACTACCAAACTAATATCAGCAAATGAATATATTATTCTCTTTGTTGTGGTTACAGACCAAACAGAGAGAGATGTGGTAGTGGAGAGTTGGGAGAGAGTGAATCGTACGCTCCCTCCAGTCTTCCCTCGGTATATGTACTCATATGGGCTGTGCTTTTACAAATGTGCCCTTACATTGGTACCTCCTTGCCAGGGGTGTTTAAGCCATTACATATGTCCCATTTTGGGCCCTACGACCTTCTAACAGGCCTACTGGGTTTAAGTGGGGGCCACCCCTACAACACTCATTAATGAGTCAAAGGGATTTCTAGGGTTACAAAGGTACATGGCAATCAAATTCAAATGAGGGCATAACAAAGTTGGATTAACTATTACCTTAAGAATTGAATTAATGTTTTATATAAATAGCAATGCACATAATTTAAAATAATTAAAACATTTCAAAATCATAGGTTCAAGATGATCAAAGGAGACTTGCCTTTTTGCACGCTCTCGGGGTCTTGCTGCTGGGGAGTGGAGAGGTCTTCGACAACGTTGGATTCTACGCGAGGAAAGACAGAGCAACAAAACAAATAAATACAAATAAAAATTCAAATAAACTCAAAAACTCAAATAGAGGCCATAATTGGATAGATTATGATTTTAGAAGAATTTAGAAATTTGAATGGCTGAATTGGAGTTAAAATGAGAAGTTATGCTCATTTGAAATTCTCAGTTTGAATAAATCCAGAATTTATGAAATTTCTGACAGGTGGGGCCCACTGGAATTATTAAATTTTAATCTTTTATTTTTATGCTGAGATTATGACAGGTGGGACCCACTGGTCAGTGAGCCCGCGGGATCAGCCTCTGACATGTGGGACCCACTGGACTCCGGGTCCACATGTCAGTGACCAGCGCAGAGGGGTGGGGCCCAGACTGCAGTGGCCCGCACAGACCGGCGGCCGCTGACGGGTGGGACCCACTTGTCAGCGCGGAAAAATGAAAGAAAGGCTCAACCTCAGCGTGCGGAGCCGGGGGCTCGAACGCGCGCCGAGGGAGCCGGGGGGAGGGAAGAGTAGTGCTGGTAACCAGTCGGGCGGGGAGGCTTTGCCTACCCAATAAGGGTAGGTAATCCCTTTGAGGGTTACCTGCTGGAGGGCCGGGCAGAGGTGGCCGGAGGCGGGGTTGCCGGTGGCGAGGGAAGGCCGGAGGGGTTCGGGTGAGGTCCAAAACGCGGTCCTGGAGCGGAGGCGAATCTGACGGAGGGGTCGGCGAGGCTCAGGGACGAGCGGAGGTGGCCGACGGCGAGGAAGGCGACGACGCAGCACTGGTCCTTCGGTGCGACGGTGCTCCAGCGACGGGGAGGGGTGGCCGAGGTGTCGGGGGGATTGCACGGACGTCAGGAAGCTCGGGGTGGCGACGGCGGGCTCCGGGGATGACCGAGGCGGCGGCGATTGCTCGCCGGAGTTCTTACCGTGTGCGCACGGGGAGCTCTCAGTGCGACGGCGCTCGGGGCTCAGGGAGAGAGGTGGAGGGTGCTGGGAGGTGGTGCGGGAAGAGGCGGAGGCCGAGGGGCTATTTATAGGGACGGAGGAGGGGCAGGGGCGCGGCAATTGCTTGCCGGTGTGTCGGCCGGAAAAAGGAAGAAAAGGGGAGAAACGGGAAAGGGGAGGCGAGAAAGGAAAGGGGGAGGCGGCGTTAGGGGGATTCGGTCGCGCGGGTTTCCAATTGGAGGGAGCCGGGAAAGGAAGGAGGGGATCTGGCTCGGATGTGGTCGCAGGCACAAAGAAGGAAAGGGGGAAGAAAGAAGGAAGGCGTCTCCGCGGGGGAGACAACGGATCTGACAGGCGGGGCCGGGGTGTCAGCGGGAGCGGGGCGCGAGTGACTTACGGGCGGGGCCCGCAACGCAGAGAGAGAGAGAGAGAGAAGGGAGAGAGCGGCTAGGATGGAGACGCGCGGCAGGGGAAGAAGATCGGGTGGTGGACGCGGTTAAGTGGAAGGGAATGGTGGATCGGGCCGGGCGCGAGGAGGAGGGGAAGGCGGGGTCCTGGCTGACGGGCCAGGCCCGCTTGTCGGTGAGGGAAAAGGGAGGAACGACCGGATTGGGCCGAGGGGCGACGTGGGCGGTCCTGGGCCATCCACGTGTCGGCCGGAGGGCGAGGAAGGGATTTTAATTTTAGAATTTGATTTTTATTTTCAGAAAAGGCTAGGAAATTAATTAGGCCTCATAAAAATATGAAAATACCTCCAAAAATTCCAGAAAAATTCACAGAAGCTTCTGGACATATTTTGGACTTAATAAAATTATTTCCAACTACTGTTGGTATTTAATTTGCATATTTTAAATTACTTTTTAACTTTTAAAAATAGGTTTTAAACTCCAGAAAATCCAGAAAATCAGATAAAAGCCAAATAAAATCCAATTACTTTAAAATAGTTAATTTGAATTTAAATTTTTTCAGAAAGCCAAATTTTGGGATGTTACACATACATGCATTGTTATATACATAAATGCAAATGCCCACATATATGTCACACATTGTCATTCCACTTGCAACAGTTGTTCGGCCGGAACCTTACACAGGCGGCCAGCAATTTACATCTGGAGCAGCTTCTCCGTACACGCCCTGCTCTCCTTCCCCGACTTTCTTGCATCCGTCAGCTCGACCTGATCATCCGTCGTTGATGGAGGCGTCTCGTTGCCGCTCAAGAAAGGGAAACAACCCTCACCCTGGTTCTTCTCCACAATGTGCACAAAGCGGAAGAAGCTCTACAGGCATTGGAGAGACTGATGGATAGCATTGCCGATCAAGCATAAACGGCAAATTCTGAGGAATCTTATAATGCTATCCTCTACAAGATTATGGGCTATGCTACTGATCATTTGCCCAGGCTGGAGGAGGAAGTGCCGAGGATAAGAACAATCTTAACGGCGTTCGAGAACTCAGCAGCTGATCCTCCAAGTCCCAAAGTCGAAGAAGAAGCGTATGAAACCCAGAAGATTACAATCTGGGAAGCTCTTTATCTGTGCGACTTTTGTAATAAATTTGCCTCGAATTGAAATTAATAAATTTGCCTTTAATTTGTGATCTCTTGTCTCAGTAGTTCTGTAGTTAAGTTATTAGAAACAATGTGTACTTATATATTAACCTCTGATCATGTACAGAATATCACAGACAGTTGTTACGAACGGGACATCACAGACGGTTCTTATTAAGAATAAGAACCGTCTGTGAATATTCACAGACGGTTCTTAACAAGAACCGTCTGTGATAGTCTACACAAGACAGACGGTTTTTAATAAAAAAAACTGTCTGTGAATATTCACAGACGGTTCTTAACAAGAACCGTCTGTGATAGTCTACACAACATAGACGGTTTTTAATAAAACCGTCTGTGAGACTAAAGTATCAAAGACGGTTCATCGGTAAGAACCGTATGTGATACTCGTTTTCTCCGACGCCACCAACACAAACGGTGTCCAAATTAAAATCGTCTGTGTTAGTGTCGGTCATAGACGGTTTTGTCAAATCGTCTGTGATTGATCATCTAGTATTAGGCTTTCTGTAGTAGTGGACGGATCTTAATCTTACAAATAAGAGAGCCAGAGCGTACGGTTGTATGTACATGCATCGCTTTGCTCCCCGTTTATTCGAGAAAACAGCCGAATCTAAAACAAGAGACAATAATTAAGCATGCATGCATGCACACTGGAGAAACAGCCCGGGGGGAGAGACACGACAGACGCCGAAACAAATACAGACTTACAGTAGAGGATGGATCGACGACGGAGAAACTAACATATATATGCATGCATGCATGCAGAAACCGTACCAAATGGCCGGCCGGGAGCTGGTGGCCGGCGTCGGCGCCCTTAATTCCCAGATTTTTTTCCGTGCGCTTGGGAATTCCGAACTTGAGCCAGTCTTCCACATCGAACTGGTAGTACCAGTCGCGGCAGACGTACCGACGAGGATCGGAGTCGTCGGACACCTGTTGGCAATCCTCGCAAGCGCTGGAGCAGGACTCGACCTCGTCCATGCAAAGGCAACTCGGTGGGAAATTCCGCCAGCAGACGGCTTGTGACATTCGATGAGTGGAGAGTCCCCCACGGCTTCTGCTTATCACACTTGGAAATTCCGTTCTCGACCCAGTCTTCTAAGTCGAAATCGTACAAGTCACGGCAAACGTAGCGAGGAGGGTCCGAGGACACTCCTCGTAATCCTTGCATGCGCTGGAGCACAACTCCACCTCGTCCCTGCAAGTACAACCCGGTGGCAGTCTCCGGTTGCATCTGGCCAAGTCACAGCAGTCCCCCATGGCTTCTGCCTATCATTTCTTTCCGTCGGGTTCAATTCCCCGGTTGATTTTTATACAAGGATTGATCCGTCGAGTGCTGCTTGCTAGCGACGCGCGCACGCCACGCACGCGATTGATCGAACTGTTTTGTTGTTCACCGAAGGTACTAGCTAGCTGCTAGCTAGGATCCTGGATCCCGTTGCATCCATGCATGTTTCATTGGCTTTCATGCTCCTGCAGATTAATTCCCATCCAAGTTTCCATTGGTTTCAGCAGGTTTCTTATCGGTGGTTAATTTCACCTTGCGTGTTTCAAAACTCAGGCTGGTTTCGATCGGGAGGTATCGAAGCATATATACTTTACTTTGCAATACCCATTTATTTACGTATTACATACAGCGCACCATGCATAAATAGCAGACTAGAGTGTTACTGGGAACATGGAGGACGTACGTAGTATTGTACATATATACTATAGAGCTGACAAACGATCGACATATGCGGCCAGAGCGCGCGAGCTAGGCGAAGTCGAGGATGAACGACATGCGATGTGTAATATATTCCCGATCGATGGATCGAAGAGATAATACGCAGTACGCCTTCTGGGCGCTGGCTACTAGCTAGTTGCCGGCCGCTTGGAGGTTGGCGCCGTACGTCGTCCTTGCTGCCGGTGCATTTGGGGCCGGGAAACCCGAACCAGACGTCGTGGCAGAGGTAGCGGTAAGGGTCGTCGGACAGCTCCTCGCAGTCCTCGCAGGCGGGGGCGCACGCCTCCACCTCGTCCCGGCACTGGCACACCGGCGGGTACGACTTCTCCTGCATGCAGGAGTACTGCTGCTAGACACGGTGAGGCTCTCGTCTTTATAGCCCTCTCCGACCAATCAACAGATGAGGCCGGTGTACAGTCACTAGTGATCAACACGTTGTATGAATCTTTCGTTTGCTACTCTTATACACATGGATCGAGCATCTGTGGATACTCACAGCAGCATTATATTCGATCGTGAAGTGCAGCATGGCACGTACGTAATTGGATCGTGAAGTACAGCATTCTTGTAGGCCCTTGAATTGATATACTTCTGCACTCAATTTTTCGTTTCTTCCATGGGCCAGAAAAAAGTGTCCGAGGCAACATAATCCGTTCGTAGACTGTCACTGAACCGCGCATGTTCTTAATGTTCCGGCTGAACATACGTGCTTCTGGTGGTCCAGTTTGGGCCGAATAACCGGCAGTGCCAATTCTGAGTTATACGTAGCGGTGTGACTGAGAGGAGCTCGAGGCCCAGCGGGAGAATAGAAGAAGATAAGGAGGGAGGGCGGGGAGGGGAGGGGAGGGGACTCCTATGGGGATTGACCCCATTGGGAGAAAATAGGGACACCCTTAGATGTCCTCCACGTCGCCCCTCCGCACGAATTTCCACGCGACGCCTCTCCCGTTTCTTTTCTCCGCGCGAGCTCCTCTTTCTCGACCGCGTCACCACCGCCGACCCGCGCGCCATCGACTCCTGCGCGCTTGCCTCCCGCGCCTAACGCGCCGCCGACCCACGCGCCATCGACTCCTGCGCGCTCGCCTCCCGCGCCTGCCGCGCCGCCGACCCGCGCGCCATCGACTCCTGCGCGCTCGCCTCCCGCGCCTGGCACGCCGCCGACCCGCTCGCCCCGCGTCACCAACGCCACCCTCGCCGCCCTCTCCGCAGACCGCGTCGCCGCCGCTGTGGACCTCTCCCGCTCCCGGGGATTCGGCGCATGCCCCAGCCTCGCCGCCCTCTCCTCAGACCGTGTCGCGGCCGCCAACCCGCGCGCCATCAAGTCCTTCGCACTCGCCTCCCGCGCCTGCCACGCCACCGAGTCGCGCCACCGCCGCATCCTCCGCCCGTTCCGCGCCACCTCCGCAGCCGCCGCGTCCCCAAGGTCAACCCCATTGGACAGGTCGAGCTCGGCGAAGTTGGGGCATGCGCCGAATCCCGGGAGCGAGAGAGGTCCACAGCTGCGGCGACGTGGTCTGCGGAGAGGGCGGCGAGGGTGGCGTTGGCGACGCGGGGCAAGCGCGGCGGGGAGGAGGTCGGCGCGGAACGGGCGGAAGATGCGGCGGTGGCTCGGGTCGGCGGCGTGGCAGGCGCGGGAGGTGAGCGCGCAGGAGTCGATGGCGTGGGGGTCGGCGGCGGCGACGCGGTCGAGGAAGAGGAGCTCGCGCGGAGAAAAGACACAGGAGAGGCGTCGCGCGGAGGGGCGACGTGGAGGGCATCCGAGGGTGTCCCCATTTCCTCTCAATGGGGTCAATCCGCAGAGGAGTCCCCTCCGCAGGGCGGAGGAAGATGGCGTCGGAGGCAAAACAAACTTTTTATCCAACTTCTCTCTCATCTCTTAGTGAAATATTATATTTTAATAAATAGAATGTAAATGTTTATGATAAAAAATCACTCAAGTTTAGTGTCTTTTCATTAAGACATAAGAATGTGTCCTAAAGTAAATACCACAGAAGCTAGATGTGTTGTAGCCAATTTTGCCAATGATTAATTGGCCGAATAATCCTATTAGTCGACCGTTGTCCGATTAATCACGAAAATAGCGTAGTTTTATTCACTGAATATGATAAATTAGTTTATAATATTGTCTTATTGTGCTGTTTTGTAGAGTGATAAATTTGGGTAAGTAAAATGTTTCAAATTTAATTCTAAATATAAATAAATATATTGATAAGAACCACAAAAGCTTTTGTTAGATTCTGATTAATCGCTGTATCACAATCAATCGCTTAGCGGTACATCTATTCATCGAGCGCATACTGTTTTCCACAGCGTTGGCAATGACTTGGCGCTCAATCGCTCCACGGGAGCCAAAATGACGGGGGTATTTCCGTGGTCTTTATCTTCCTCTTGTACTATTTCTATGGTCCATGCATGTTCGCCTGTTCGGCAGCTTATGCCAGTGGCCCTGTAATACAATTAATTCTGTTTGGATAGTTTTTGGTGCTTCTTCTTTAGTTGTCTAGCTACATGTTCTGCTGGAGTGTGATCATTTTGTTCGAACTTGTTATATGTTTTAGAAGGATTCTGCAAGGGTGTGTTTTGTTGCGCTGTTGGAAGCTGCTGTAATCCTCAGCGTCTTCTTCCCTCGATCTGTGTAATCGGAACCTGATGGCTTTCTAAATAAAGTCGGGCTTAGCCTTGTGTTGAAAAAAATAGCCTTGTGTTAAAAAAAAGAGATAAAATTATGTAAGGTAGTAGATGATAAACACAAGCAAGAGGCAGCTTGTTTGTTGATCCGATAGATGTTCATCTTACAATAAAGAGAGCCTACAGAGCGTAGCGTAGTACTCCTTGCGGAAGGAGTAGGTACGTCGTTTATATTGCTCCCCGTTTATTAGAGAACTAGAACATGAGGCAACCATACATAGCATACCGTAGAAACAGTCGGACGGGGCAGATCAAGATTCGAGAGACACAGAGATAGTCGACGTACAGTAAGTAGAAAGGGAATGCATCGACGACGGAGCAGCTAACACATGCAAGCGTGCAGAGACACCAAATGGCCGGCCGGGAGCTGCTTAATTACGTGCACTTGGGAATTCCATTCTCGAGCCAGTCTTCAAGGTCGAAATCGTACCAGTCGCGGCAAACGTAGCGAGGAGGGTCCGAGGACACCTCCTTGCAATCCTTGCACGCGCTGGAGCACGACTCCACCTTGTCCCCGCAAGTGCAACCCGGTGGCATTTTTTGGTTGCAGACGGCCACGTCGCAGCAGTCCCCCCACGGCTTCTGCTTAGTACACTCGGGAATTCCGTTCTTGAGATAGTCTTCAAGGTCGAAATCGTACCAGTCGCGGCAAACGTAGCGAGGAGGGTCCGAGGACACCTCCTTGCAATCCTTGCACGCGCTGGAGCACGACTCCACCTTGTCCCCGCAAGTGCAACCTGGTGGCATTTTCCGGTTGCAGACGGCCACGTCGCAGCAGTCCCCCCACGGCTTCTGCCTATCATTTCCTTCCCCTGCGGCATGATTCCCCTCACCTGTACGTATATATACATTATTAATACTTCACAAACTAACCACTTTATATTTGCATCTGTATATATAGAACTAGGCGTAGGTCACCTTTGGCGTCGCTTGGGAGGCGAATGGCCGGCAGGTCGTCGGTAAGCAGGGATTGGGTTCCGGCGAGAAGAAGGGCCAGCTGGAGAGCAAGTATCACTAGGATGCCGCTGCTAATGCCGCCTTTCTTCATCTTCATGGTTGGTTTGGTTGCTAGCTAGTTGGCAGTGGTGATTGACAATCGGGTACCCCGGCCGGCTATGTAGCCCTCTCGGACCAATCAGCAAGCGGGCATGGTTGCAATCAGCAAGTTGGCAGTGTGTGCTACGTGCTATCAGTAGGAGGCTGGTGAGGCGGTGAGGACAAGCGACGAGCAGGAGGCTGTCGACCGTCGGAAGTCGGCTGCGGCGCCACAAGCACAAGGTGATAACCCCATCCCTTCCTTCCCCAATGTCTAGGCTAGATTTTTTCTGGCTAACTACCTCGCCACCAAATCCGGCCGTTCCGTCGTCTTCGTCCGTCTCTGTCGACGTATCTCTACCGGCGATCACTCCTACGTAGCTTTGTGCACGTGCTCAGCCTGTCTAGCCATATACCTACATATAAACTTACCTTTCTGTCAGTGTCGTCTTGATGTGCCCGTCCATGGACCTTAGCGTTAATTCGCACAGGACTGATCGCCACGGATCGAGTGAATGTACGTGCGCGACAATTACATGCACGCGCCGCGCGCATATAAATTAATTGCACATGATTGAATTGATCGAGTAAGAACGGAACGGCAGCATGTTCACCATAGGTACCTTATGTTATTGGATTTTTTTTCCAAATAATTTATATTCTATTTGAAATAACAGTAATATATCTATGCGAACATTTTCTGTGCTAGATTTATATTTTATTTGTCATCCTCGCCTCGCCAGTCTCCTCGTCGTATCTGTGCTAGATTTGTTGTATATTGGCCCGAATGATGACTAAATTACGTCGACACTTTACCTAAACATACTAATTAGCTTCATAAGACCTATTAATTAGGTTTATTAGCATAGTTTAGCACCATATGAATCAATGAATGGCCAGCAACTCCTCTCCCTATTCGAAGGTAGGACGCTATCTTTTTGTACATCACGTCACACCGATCAATAAAAGTCTAGAGATCTAAGATTGGCCAGCTCCAAACGATTTTAACTTCTGACTTATTTTGATTTTCAGTTTATTTAAACCAGAAGCAACTTGGCACACACTGGCTTCTTAATTTCGGTTTATTTTGGCTTTATCAGTTTTTTCTTTTCTTTTTTCTCTTATTCCATTGCATTGTCCATGACAATATAACAGTTTTTTCATATTTTCTTTCAGGGTGTGTATAGATATCATCCGGATGTTTTCTTCCTAACCATCATCCAGATTTGAGACCGTTGGATTAGAGATCCAATGGCCTCTTTTTTTAGAGGGGGTAGATTTTTTTGGAGGAGAGGGAGATTTTTTTGGAATGGGTGGGGGAAAATTTATAGCCATTGGATCTCTAATCTAATGGTCACAAAAGTGCATGATAGTTAGGAAGAAAATATCCGGGTGATATTTATCAATACCCTTTCATTTTCCCTATTTTTTCCTCAGAAAAAACTAACAGTCGCTACAATACAATATTAGTCATAAGCCAAAAACCATAGCTAAAAACTTAAAGCCATAAACCAGTTGAAACGGGCCGTACGTCTCGTGTCTCTCGTTCTACCTTTATTCTTGTAAGTTTAAATGCTTGACTGTCGGTAACACAACCACCAATGTATAACAATTGATCACAACATAGTTACAGTAGTACCTTTTCGTCGGGTTCAATTCCTCGACTGATTTTTATCCGTCGAGTGCTGCATGCACGCGATTGTTACCGGCGCGCCCACAGGAGTAATTAGCTACGAAAGAGATCGAACTGTTTTGTTGTTCTCCGAAGGTACTAGCTAGCTGCTGGCTAGGATCCTGGATCCCGTTGCATCCATGCATGTTTCATTGGCTTTCATGCATGTTCCTGCAGATTAATTTCCATTGGTTTCAGCAGGTTTCTTATCGGTGGTTAATTTCACCATGCGTTTTCACAGTCACTAGTGATCAACACGTTGTATGGATCTTTCATTTGCTACTCTTATACACATGGATCGAGCATCTGTGGATACGTACAGCATCATTCGATCGTGAAGTGCAGTATGGCACGTACGTAATTGGATCGTGAAGTGCAGCATGCCCTTGAATTGATATACTTCTGAACTCAATTTTCCGTTTGTAACATGGGCCAGAAAAAGGTGTCCGAGGCAACGTAATCCGTTTGTAGACTGAACCGCGCATGTGCTTCCGGCTGAACATCAAGTGGGCTGAATATACGTGCTTCCGGTGGTCCAGTTAGGCCCGAATATCCGAGAGTGCCAATACTGCGTTAATACGGTAGTGGTGCGTTAATATGTTAAAACAAACTTTTTATCTACCTTCTCTCTCATCTCTTAGTGAAATATTATATTGGAATAACCAGAATGTTCTATGAATAAAAAAAATACTAAAGTAGTGCCTTTCATTAGACATAAAAAATCTGTCCCAAAGCAAATACCACAGAAATTGAATGTTTTGTAGCCAATTTTACCAATGATTAATTGGCTGAATAATCCAATTAATCGACCGTTGTCCGATTAATCACGAAAATAGCGTATTTTTATTCACTGATTATGATAAATTAGTTTATAATATTGTGTCGTTGTGTTGTTTTGTAGAGTGATAATTTTGGGTAAGTAAAATGTTTCTAATTAATTCTAAATATAAATAAATATATTAATAAGAACGCAAAAGCTTTCGTTAAATTTCGATTAATCGCCGTGTCACAATTAATTGTTTAGCGGTCCCCATCTATTCAACGAGCGCATACTGTTTTTCACAGCGTTGGCAATGACTCAGTGCTCAATCGCTCCACAGGAGGTAAGGGAACTGTTAAATTGCCAAAATGACGGGGGGTATTTCCGTGGTTTTTATCTTCCTCTTGCACTATTTCTACGCTCCATGCATGTTCGGCAGCTTATGCCAGTGGCCCAGTAGTACAATTAATTCTGTTTGGATAGTTTCTGGTGCTTCTTATTTAGTTATCTAGCAACATGTTCTGCTGGGGGTGATCGTTTTGTTTGAGCTTGTTATTTGTTTTAGAAGGATTCTGCAAGGTTGTGTTTTGTTGCGTTGTTGGAAGCTGCAGTAATCCCCAGCGTCTCCTTCCCTCGATCTGTGTAACCAGAACCTGGTGGCTTTCTAAATAAAGTCGGGTTTAACCCTGTGTTAAAAAAAATAGCCTTGTGTTAAAAAAAAGAGATAAAATTATGTAAGGTAGTAGATGATAAACACAAGCAAGATGCAGCTGGTTTATTGATCCGATAGATGTTCATCTTACAGTAAAGAGAGCCTGCAGAGCGTAGCGTACTACTCCTTGCGGAAGGAGTAGGTACGTCATTTATATTGCTCCCCGTTTATTAGAGAACTAAAACATGAGGCAACCACACACCGCATACCGGAGAAACAGCCGGCCGAGGGAGATGGAGATTCGAGACACACACAGACAGTCGACGTACAGTAAGTAGAAAGGGAATGCATCGACGACGGAGAAGCTAACTCATGCAAGCTTAATTACGTGCACTTGGGAATTTTGTTCTTGAGCCAGTCTTCAAGGTCGAAATCGTACGTGTCACGGCAAACGTAGCGATGAGGGTCCGAGGACACCTCCTTGCAATCCTTGCACGCGCTGGAGCACGACTCCACCTTGTCCCTGCAAGTGCAACCCGGTGGCAGTCTATAGTTGCAGATGGCGTCGTCGCAACAGTCCCCCCACGGCTTCTGATTATCACTTCCTTCCCCTGCGGCATAATTCCCCTCACCTGCATGTATATACATTATTCATATTTTATAAACTAACCACTTTATATTTGCACCTGTATATGTAGAACCAGGCGTACGTCACCTTTGGCGTCGCTTGGGAGGCGAATAGCCGGCAGGTCGTCGACAAGCAGGGATTGGGTTCCACCGACGAGAAGAAGGGCAAGCATCACTAGGATGCTGCTGCTAATGCCGCCTCTCTTCATCTTCGTGGTTGGTTTGGTTGCTATGCTAGTTAGTGGGCAGTGGTGATTGAAAGCTGAGATCGGGTACCCCGGCTATGTAGCCCTCTCGGACCAATCAGCACGCAGCCACGCCGTACTCCCCATGTGTGACCAGAGCAGTGCTCTCGTGACCCTCCTGCAGCACGCCAGGCTACCACCCACGGAAAACGTGCTGAGTTTGCACCACGTACCGGGAGCAATATTAAATTGAGAGTACGGCGATCTCTATCCATACCAGTAGTATGACATATGCTGTAGTTACGCGCCAAACAATAAGAAAGGGGTACTCGAAGTCTAGAACTCAAGAGATGGGAGAAATGTAGAATAGATATCATGTAACAAATCCGAGAAGTGTGTATTCCTTCTAATGTTGTCCTCCCCTCATGGTGCATTATAGTCCATATTTATAGCTTATGGTGCATGTGTATGGTGGGCCGGTTGTGTCTAGGTGTGGCCCCCCAACAATAGCCTCTCATGGACAAGGGCTTCGCAACCAACAAATCAAAACCATATACACGAGGGTGATAGAAGTGGCAGCGAAGCTTGGCTAGGGTGTGAGGCGGCGGTGATGAGCAGACAGGTGAGGGTGCAAGGTGACGACCGCGCGACCCCAGCCGAGCCGAGGTTCCTATCCGCCTCTGTATACTGTTGATTTTCAGATTCCCTAGTCCCTTCCTCACTCTCCCAATCTCCCTCCATGCGGTAGCGATGGTGAGCAATTCAACAAGCACACAAGGCAATGGCCTGTGATCCCAGCCGAGCCAAAGTCCCTGCTTGCCTCCAGCAGTGAGCGGGCGAGGGCAAGACTGCGAAGGTCCAATCACCCAGTGGTCCATAGGAGGAGGCGTGTGCTACGTGCTATCAGGAGCGGGTGAGGCGGCGAGGACAAGCCACGAATAGGAGGCTGTCGACCATTGAAAGTCGGCTGTGGGCCACGGCGAACCCAATTCGCAATGCGCCAAAGCAAGAAAAGAGGCCACAAGGTGATAAGCCCCAATCCCTCTTGTTGTGGTTATAGACCAAACAGAGAGATGGTAGTATGCTAGTGGAGAGTTAGGTGAGCAATGCTTGGGGGCTTCCCCATGGCCTGGATGGTTTTATATATTCACATGGGGAGCGTTTTACAATTATGCCCTTACACCCAGGTGTCCCCTTCAAGGGCATTTATGTCCTTATACATGTCCTATTTTGGGTTTTACAACGTACTGACAAGCCGGCTGGGCTTAGGTGGGGCCACCCCTAGAACAGGAGCCTCTCATGGTGAAGGGCTACACAGGCCGAAGCCATGTTGCCGAGCCATTTGGCCCCCTCCGTCCCAGCGGCCTGTGACCTGTAATCTTGGGCAGAAATGCATTTGCCGACGTTGCCTAGCTTCGCATCGAGGATACGGAGCCGAACATGGCCGCGAGGTACTTCGGCTGCGGAGTCGAAGTTGCTGGCGGAGCCGCTGAGGCGGGGTCGTGCTCTTCTTGCGGACATGTTGTCGATGCGCGGAGCGGGTCCGTGCCACGTGCGTGAGGTTGGAGCCGAGGGCGGGCTCGTCCCGCGGAGACGAGTCCGAAGTGGACATGCTGCTGAGGTGATTTTCGAGGTTGCCATATAGATGTGAAGTCGACGTACAGCCCGATGGCTCGCAGCCCGAAGTCGATGTCTTAATAGCAGCAAGAATCGTGCCGACTTCGAGACGGAGAGGTGCACGTGGCAGGACGCGATTGGCACGTCGTGCACTGTCAGCTCGTGACATTCGATGAGTGGAGTCAAAACTAAACACACTTATGAAAATTAGTACGTCGATCGATGGACATAAATACACATACGCATGAGTTTGGAGATGCATGTACACATATTCTACTACGTACATGCAAAAGGCTGAAGTAATTAGTACATCCATGGATGCAAAAGGTCTTCATCATCGAAATCTTCATGCCAATTCTCACGTTTTTACTACTTGCTTTGTTCTTCTTTCATAACGCCTTCGGATTATGGTTCTTATTTCTCCTTGTAGGTTATTTTCTCGAATTGCAATTGTGAAGACAAAAGGACAACATGTGCTATTTGAACGTGTTGTATGATTAAGCTAAACACGGGGCACAGGACGAATCAAGATATGTATTGGTAGCTGTTCCATCATTGATAATTGATTTGGATGGTGCATATGCTATGTATTTGTGGTTTACATTTAGAAATTCTTCAGTGTCGTGGTTTAGTTGCAGAAATGCATACCTTTAGACTATGTTTGGAAATCAACATTGTATGTTACATTGTAAAAACATAGAAGTGGTTATTTTGATTGAATATGAATTTGCAAATAGCATGAATGTATGAAAATAATATTCATTTATTATTTTTAATCGATAGGAAGGATTGTGAGGTAGTTTAATTTCCCTCATTAGGCTTTGGTGGCAACTTATTATGTCTGCCTCGGTATTAGGTTAGTTTGCCTTGCAAGTCTTTCAATGAAGCGCGTTTAGTTTGCCTTGCAAGTCTTTCAATGAAGCGCGTTTAGTCTGTTCACCTCAGAACACTTTTTGTGATAGGGGTACCAAAGCCGAATAGCGTCTGCCTCAGAATGTCTTCTAGGGCTGATTTTGCCACTTCCGAGCCTTATTTTTTCTGCCTCTATAGGGCTTCCATCTTGTATGTTAGGATCGAGTTCCTTAATTTTGTTGAGACTAGCATCAATTATATGTTAAGATAAATCTACGATGATTTCATTTTTCATTCTGGTGCTTCTTATTTAGTTGTCTAGCTAGATGTTTTGCTGAGCTGTGATCATTTTGTACAAACTTGTTGGTTGTTTTACAAGGATTCTGCAAGGGTGTGTTTTGTTGCTGTTGGAAGCTGCTGTAATCCCCAGCATCTTCTTCCCTCGATCTCCGTAACCGGAACATGATGACTTTCTTAATAAAGTAGGGACTAGCGTTCTGTTAAAAAAGAGAAAATTATGTAAGGTTGTAAGATGATTAACACAAGCAAAAGGCAGCTAGCTTATTGATCCGATGGGCGTTCATCTTATTACAATAAAGAGAGCTTGCCCAGCGTAGCGTAGTACTCCTACTCGCGAAAGGAGTAGTACATCGCTTATATTGCTCCCCGTTTATTAGAGAAATCTAAAACATAAGGCAACCATACATTACATACCGGAGAAACAGCCAGTCAGGGGAGATCGAGACACACACCAGACATACATCAAAAACAAGACAGACGTACAATAAGTAGGTAGATAGGGGATGCATCGACGACGGCACATGCATGCGTGTAGAAACACTAAACGCCCGGGCGGGAGCTGCTTAATTACGTGCACCTGGGAATCTCGAACGGGGCCTCTTCCATGTCGAACCGGTAACTGTCGCGGCAAACGTAACCAGGAGGGTCCGAGGACACCTCCTTGCAATCCTTGCACGCGCTAGAGCACGACTCCACCTTGTCCGTGCAAAAGCACATCGGTGGCCAACTCAGCGTGCAGATGGCCATGTCGCAGCAGTCCCCCCACGGCTTCTGCTTATCATTCCCTTCCCCTGCGGCATGATTCCCCTCACCTGTATGTATATGTACATTATTCATACTTCACAAACTAACCACTTTATATTTGCACCTGTATATATAGAACCAGGCGTACGTCACCTTTGGCGTCGGTTGGGAGGCGAATAGCCGGCAGGTCGTCGGCAAGCTGGGATCGGGCTTCGGCTCCGGCGAGAAGAAGGGCCAGCTGGAGGGCAAGGATCACTAGGATGCTACTGCTAATCACGCCTCTCTTCATCTTGGTGTTTGGTTTGGTTGCTAGCTAGTTGGCAGTGGTGGTAGGCGCAACTGAGATCGAGTACCCCGGCTTATATAGCCCTCTCGGACCAATCAGCACGGGGCACGGACTCCTCAGTACAGTTCAAGATTCATTAATTTTTGTAATCTAAATGGATCTGGATCCATGCGGAAGCAAGCGGGTATGGGCGGATCGACCTAATATTAATTAGTACAGGGCTAGATCCATTGCACGTAGCTACGCCGCACTCCGTTCACAAATAAGTTATTTTAGCTTTCGTGTAGTTAAACTTTATGAATTTTGATTATCTATATCTCTTTACATATTCAAATTGAATACATAAAGATTATTTATATATATATATTCATCTTAAAAAGTATTTTTATAATATTATAAATTTATTATATTTTATAAATATATTATAGTATAAACTAGTGATCTACTTTGTATTTGTGGGATGGATATCCAAATCGGCATATGGCACGTACATAATTGGATCACTTCTACCCGCGCTTCACTCAATTTTTCGTTTGTTCCGTGGGCCGGAAAAAAGTATCCGAGGCTGGATAAGTAATCTGCGCAAGTGGGCCGTACGTGCTTCTGGTGGTCCAGTTTGGGCCGAATATCCGGCAGTGCCAATACTGCGTTAATACGTAGCGGCGTGAGAATAGAAAAAAGATAATGGAGGAAATATTATATTTTACCAGGCAAAATGTTTTATGATAAAAAAATCACTAAAATTTAGTGCTTTTCGATAAAGACATAAAAAATCTGTCCTAAAGTAAATACCACACAAGTTAGATGTATTGTAGCCAATTTTGTCAATGATTAATTGGCCGAATAATCCGATTAATCGACCGTTATCCGATTAATCACGAAAATAGCGTATTTTTATTCACTGATTATGATAAATTAGTTTATAATATTGTCTCGTGTTGTTTTGAAGAGTGATAATTTTGGGTAAGTAAAATGTTTCAAATTAATTCTAAATATAAATAAATATATTGATAAGAACACAAAAGCTTTCGTTAAAATTCTGATTAATCGCTGCATCACAATCAATCGCTTAGCGGTACATCTATTCATCGAGCGCATACTGTTTTCCACAGCGTTGGCAATGACTTGGCGCTCAATCGCTCCACGGGGGCCAAAATTTGTGTGGTCCATGCATGTTCGGCAGCTTATGCCAGTAGCCCAGTAGTACAAGTAATTCTGTTTGGATAGTTTCGGGTGCTTCTTCTTTAGTTGTCTATCTAGATGCTCTGCTGGGGTGCGATCGTTTTGTTCGAACTTGTTATTTGTTTTAGAAGGACTCTGTAAGGGTGTGTTTTGTTGCTGTTGGAAGCTGATGTGATCGCCAGTGTCTTCTTCCCTCGATCTATGTAACCGAACCTGATGGCTTTCTAAATAAAGTTGGGCTTAACCCTGTGTTAAAGAAATAGCCTTGTGTTAAAAAAAGAGATAAAATTATGTAAGGTAGTAGATGATCAACACAAGCAAGAGGCAGCTGGTTTATTGATCCGATAGATGTTCATCTTACAATAAAGAGAGCCTGCAGAGCGTAGCGTGGTACTCCTTACGGAAGGAGTATGTTCGTCGTTTATGTTGCTCCCCGTTTATTAGAGAACTAAAACATGAGGCAACCATACATAGCATACCGGAGAAACAGCCAGCCGGGGGAGATCAAGATTTGAGAGACACAGAGACTGTCGACGTACAGTGAGTAGAAAGGGAATGCATCGACGACGGAGAAGCTAACACATGCAAGCGTGCAGAGACACCAAATGGCCGGCCGGGAGCTGCTTAATTATGTGCACTTGGGAATTCCGTGCTCGAGCCAGTCTTCAAGGTCGAAATCGTACCAGTCACGCCAAACGTAGCGAGGAGGGTCTGAGGACACCTCCTCGCAATCCTTGCACGCGCTGGAGCACGACTCCACCTCGTCCCCACAAGTGCAACCCGGTGGCAGTCTCCGGTTGCAGGTGTCCATGTCGCAGCAGTCCCCCCACGACTTCTGCCTATCATTTCCTTCCCCTGCGGCATGATTCCCCTCACCTGCATGTATATATACATTATTCATACTTCACAAACTAACCACTTTATATTTGCACCTATATATATATATAGAACCAGGCGTACGTCACCTTTGGCGTCGCTTGGGAGGCGAATAGCCGGCAGGTCGTCGGCAAGCAGGGATTGGGTTCCGGCGAGAAGAAGGGCCAGCTGGAGGGCAAGCATCACTAGGATGCTGCTGCTAATGCCGTCTTTCTTCATCTTCGTGGTTGGTTTGGTTGCTATGCTAGCTAGTGGGCAGTGGTGATTGACAGGCTCTCGGACCAATCAGCAAGCGGCATGGACACAGCCATGCCATGGCTCTTGCCCCTCGTGCAGCACGCCACGCCAGCACCCATGCATTTACATTTGCGTTCTTCCGTTTGGATCGCGCGGAAAAACGTACCGAGAGCAATATTAAATTGAGAGTACGGCGATCTCTATCCATATCAGTAGTAAATTACTGGAAATTCGGAGTACGGGATCTCTATCGCGAGGTGATAAGGCCGGCCACGAGGTCGGCCCTCATACTTGGCTGCGGTGGGAAGCTGGGCTAAAGTATCTACCACATCGTAGCATCAATCGTACGGATTCCTAGTTAATGATCATTTAACAAATCAACCTCCTCCTTGTTTCGTAATTCGTACTTAGTTATTCTTAAAACTGACACTATACAGTAATATCTATATATTGCTATTTTATATAGACATCAAACTAAACATCATCCTGTTAATACACAATGTCTATCATTAATCAATATTGTAATTAATATTTAATTCCAATACCCTTCCTAATGCATCGTTTAATGCAGTGGCACACTTTTGTAATATAGTAGACATCATTTTCCTCCCTAATAGATATCTTAACTAATAGCTTTGTGTTGAATTGCGTGCCCAAGTAATATCTTGCATGAGACACTATTTCCCTCTTCTCATTAATTTCCCATCCACCTCAGCATTAATCCTACATAGTATGCTAACTAATGCTATAGACACTGCTTATATAGGACCATTAGGCCAGTCTCAATGCAAGATTTCACCTCCCAGTTTCCAAGATATAAAACAAAACATGAAACAAGTCTTTTCTCTCAGTGTATAGTTTCATTGTGCGGTTTCATAGGTTATTTTAGCCTTTCTGTGGTCCCCTCTTCCTTCTCTTCTCCAATCAGAAGCACGCTCGCACGGGATGAAACCCAACAAGGCTCTCAGTGGGGATTTCACACGATTACCAACGTTTTGGAAACAACGCTTAAAGGTTTCATGGGGATGAAACGTTTTCCTTCTCTCTCCTCCTAGTTTCATGCAAAAAGCTTCTTTTGGCTGATGTGGCATCGTATTTAATGTGCATGAAACCCTCCATGAAACTCCATTGAGACTGGCCTTAGGGCATCTCTAATGGTTTGAGTCAGCTAGCTATATGCATGTACACATCAGCATATATCCTATGTGGAGGAAAGAGAGTATGCAAAAAAAATCGAGCCAGCTCTTCCTTAAGCACTAGTCTATAACGTCAAACGAGACTCGGAGGCCGCACGCTCTTGCGCGCAGTTAGCCGGGTGCGGGGGCCTGATCCCACTGGAGGAGGTGCCGGTGCTGCTAATGGAGCGAGAGGTTGCTGGAGCTGTGCCTGAGCTGCTGCGGCTTCTGCCTTGGCGGCTGCCAGTGCCTGCTGGCACTGGGCGAGCTGGTCACGAAGGGTCGCCACCTCGGTGTGACGGGCAACTAGGTGCATCCGGAGGGCGGTCATCTCTTCCAGTGCAGCAGTATGAGCTGCTCCCATGGCCCTGGTAAGATCAACTTGATGGGTGAGCCTTGGGTTATCCTCATTAACCGGCAGGTAGGTCTCGTTGTGGCGTACTCCCTCCCTGCGTGAAGGGTAGAAGCAGAAGGGTGTGCGGAGTAGGGAGATTTGGTAGATGTCGCAGAGTCGGGCGGCGGCGAGGCGAGCAGCATCCTGAAGTGCGGCAGACCTGGTACTTCTTGGGTGTTCTGTCTGGAAGACGTGGGGTGGGTCATGTTCGCTCTTCGGGTAGATGAACACTTCAAACATCCAGCAGTACACCCCTCCTGCAGATGTCTGGCGCCCACGATAAATGGGCTGCTCTGGGTATTCCAGGTAGTGGAGGAGCTTGCGCAGGATTCTTGCGAATACGCCCTCATAAACTCCATGAGCGACGCAATCCCAATTGCCTTCTTCTCCTGCCATCTGTAAAAGCAATTACTTTGCATTAGTAATGCTTTAAAATAATCAATTGAAAAAGTGAAGGGGCGTAGAACTAGGAAGGGTACGAGTAGCAATAATACGCTATATTTTCAGAAATACTTTTTATACACTAACATTTCCACCCTACGGTTCTTCTAACGACCATTCTACGGCTTTTACCCTGCAGTCGTATGCTCCGATACCAGCGCTGTCAGACCCAGATTTTTCAATCTGAATCTTACTGTGTTTCACTGCACTAATCCCTGGATCAGTAGTTAGTGCACACAGGTACATTGCTGAATCATTTCATACATCGCATAATCATCCATTATATTACATGAATTGAAATACACCACGTCGGGTGATAGTTTACAAAAGGGGCCGACTAGGCCAAATGTCATTATTACAAATACGCACAGCGGAAATACAGCAAAAGCAAACCCAAATCCACAGGCAAGCGACTGGAAGGTACTGTGTGCATTATATGTTACCAGTTAACTAGTAACATACGTGCACACAACGCCGGATGTCCACTTGTCTGTGTCTAATCAACGAAGCCTACGCCTTAGTTTCCTTCGTCATTCTTCTCCTCCGTAGCGGGAGCTTCCTCGTAGGCGTAGTGGTCTTGCGCTCCTGTTTCTGGATTTTTGCCGCAAAGCGAGCGTGAGCACTCCGACCCCGTGCTCAGCGAATCAACACACAGAATGCAGTATATAACATGTATGGCTATTCAAAGGATGGCTTTGGTTTATTTTATTTTTGCGAAGAGTGCTTTTGAATACAATTATATAAAAATTCCTAAGACCTAGCATTTGAACAAAAGCCTAATGTTCAAGGAGTATTAATATGAATTTCCATACATATGGCATCACACCATATGCCTAATATCACCATAACTTCTCCCTACATACGGCATCACACCGTATGACCTTTTTCAGCGTTATAGCCGCTTAACTTACCACTGGGACGACACCCAGGAACCACTGGAACGACCTTTAGGACACACTGGGACGACACCCAGGACAACTCAAATCAGGGCTTTCCTCTGCCCTTTCACTTTTCCATCCCCATTTTCCAATATTTTTGTAAACAGAACTATATCTAGTTAAGTTCCCATGTCTGCCCATGACCGTGGGCACGGCTATTCGAATAGTTTTGACTCTGCAGAGTTTTGCACACTTTACCCACAAGAGATAAATCCACCCGTTGCCCCACATGATTCCTTAGCCATGCGGTTGAGTAGACTATCACAGGATTGTTGCAATGCATAGTCCTACTGTGGTTACGCCCGCTAAGGTCTATCTTCCGTAGGATCCGACCATCCCTCGGGAAGGGTCCCTCGTGAGCCATCACGGGCAAAGGCGGGGATGCGACCATCCATCCCTTTGCTCGTGGTCATACCTTCACGTAACCACCTAGAGCCACACAAATTAGTAAACCCTGCCTACACTTTGCCAGCATGTGGTTGTACTGTTTTACACGGGTGACATGACAAGATTCAGTCCTTAGTGGTATCTGGGCGGTCTACCACTAACCCACTTGTGCAATCACTGCACCACACACATACACACCATCGAACCAATCCGCCCAGATAATTAAGCAAGTTGGGGATCTTGGGAGTGTAAAATAATCATATCCAACATATACCAGTCATTATCACAATGACTGCCCAAACCAATTTCTCATGAATAAAAGTGATGCTCGGGACAATTTCTTGCCCCGAGTTCCTAATCAATGCTAAGCATGGCATACGGTTACGGACTTATTTTCGAAATGCTACTAATATATTTTTGCTAGGGCGACAAGGTTCACACATTCAAATACTCAAAGGAGGGGGTAATATTATTCAAGGTAAACAATGGCATATAACTAGAATATCAAATTTAGCATGTATTTGCATAAAAATAACAGCAATGCAATTTGTTAATTTAAAATAAAGTAATTTGCAGAAATGTAGGTTCAACATGATCAAAGTATTGACTCGCCTTGGTCACAGTGGTCGGGTGCTTGATTGTCCGGGGCTTCTAGAGCTGCGGTCTCGATCTCTTCCTCTTGAGCCTCGTAAGCTATTTTAGCGTGCGCCCAAAATTCGTACAAAAAGAAAAGCGGCGAATCAAACCAAATAACACCAAAAATCCAAATAAACTCTAAAAATTACAATTTCAGTTCCATTGGACAGATTTTGATTTTAGATGAATTTAGAAATTTGTCTTACTTAATTGGAGTTAAGATGAAAAAGTTATGATTATTTGAAGTTCTCAGTTCAGTTAATTCCATAAAATGTGAAATTTCTGACAGTGGGTCCCACCTGTCATATTTTAATTTTTATCTTTATCTTTTTATTATTTCTTCTGTCTCTATGGCCAGTGGGGTCCACTTGTCGGCGTGCTTAGACACTGACGGGTGGGGTCAGGCTGTCAGTGGGCCTGCGGTACCGCGGCGGCTGACGAACGGGGCCCACCTGTCAGCGCAGAAATTAAAAGAAACTCGACCGCTACGCGTGGAGCCGGGGCTCGAACGCGCGCCGCGGGAGCGAGGGGGGGAGAAGGAGTTGGCGCTGGAAGCCACTCGGCCGAGCCGAGCGATGCTTACCCATATAGGGTAAGTATACCTTTTGAGGTAGCTCCGGGAGGCGGTCGGGCAGAGGAGTCGGGGGCGACGACACCGGCGGCGAGTGGTGGCCGGAAAGGGCTAGGGGCTGCGTGGAATATAATCCCCGAGCGACGGGTGCAGACGGCCGGAGGTGGGGTTCACCGGAGAGGGCTGGCGGCGAGAGGTGGCGGCGGTCCGAAGAGGTCGATCGACGCCGGCGATGTAGAGTGATCGGGGAGCTCGGTGGAGGGTTGTTTCTACTTCGCCAGGTCCTGAAGAGGGTGTAGGAGGGAGGAATTTGCTGGTGGTGGTCGGAATCAGCGGCAGCTCGGTCACCGGCCGTGGGGAAGAAGAGGTCGCCGGTGGGGAATTGGTGCACTACAGGTCAATTGCTTGCAGGGGGATGAAGAAGGGAACATTACGGCGCGATTGAGACTCCCGGGTGAGGCTTTTATAGTCGGAGAGGGCTTGTACGGCGAGGGAGATATTTGGCCGCCGCTGTTCAGGCGAGGCAGGGGGGAGGAACGCGATCCTCTTCGGGATTTCGCAGGGGAGAGGTAGCGGGAGAGGTTCGCCTCCCCTCCTGTAGCTGTCCTTTTAAACTTGCCCGCGAGGTGAGAGAATGAGCGGAGAGGATTTGCTGCGCAGAGGAGCGAACGCGAGGGGAAGGAGCTGCGTGCGCGTGGAGAAGAGAGGGAGGAGAGCCTGACGGCTCGGGCCCATCGGTCAGCGGGAGAGGGCGCGAGGGAGCGGGGCCACTCGGCAGCGGGCGCGAGCGCGGGAGAGCTGGGCCGCGGGGCGCTGGCGCGCTGGGCCGCGCGGGCGTGCTGGCTGCGCTGAGCGACTGCGCGCTCGCAGGCCGCGCGTGGAGAGAGGGCTGGGCCGGGGAAAATGGCCGGCCCGGCCGGGTGTTTTCTCTTTCATTTTTCTTTTTCTTTTGTTTTTGCAATTGAATTTTACATGTATATACATTTGCACATACATCTTGGGTATATACCTATATATATATATTTTCCTTTCCTTCCCTGATTTTTGTGCATAATGTATATATTTATTTATTTATTTATGTTATTCATGTGTATATATGTATATATGTCCTTATATCCATATGGTTCTTTGCATATATACATGAATATTAACTTCCTTTAATTTGTTTGCCCTAATTTTTAGGAATGACATCTTACGCTTACTCACAATTCTCTTTTAGCACTTTATGGATCATCTTTCCAGATTCTTCATTTGATGTTCATGCTGTATCATTTTACGTGTGATTTCTTCCTTCTTTTTTATTTTTTTAAAAATTCCTTTACAAATTCAAAAAGCCAATAAACTCCAATTCAAATAAAAAACAAATAAAATAATCCAAAAACTCCATAATTTATTATTTATATTTCCCAGGATGTTACAAATCTACCCCCCTTAAAAAGAATCTCGACCCCGAGATTCAGCCTAGCTAGTGAACAGGTCGGGGTAGTCTTGACGCAGTTTATCTTCTCTTTCCCATGTAGCTTCCTTCCTGGAATGGTGACTCCATTGCACTCTACACATACGGATGGTTTGGGTTCTTGTCTTTTTCTCCACAGTATCCAATATTTTGATCGGACGCTCTTTGTAAGTTAGGTCTTCCTCAAGCTCAATGGCTTCAAGTGGAGTTTGATCTTCTGGTACTCGTAGATATTTCTTGAGTTGAGATACATGGAAGACATTGTGTATATCAGATAGATTTTGAGGTAATTCCAACTGATAGGCAACTTCTCCTTTCTTGGCCACAATTGGAAATGGTCCCACATAGCGAGGGGTAAGCTTGCCTTTGACTTTAAACCTCTTGTGTAAGGACCCAGATATTAACATCCGGATTCCTCTGTGATTACTGCACTATTCCCTGGATCAGTAGATAGTGCTCACTGTTTTACATGGGTGGTCATGACAAGATTCAGTCCTTATTGGTATCTGAGCGGTCTACCACTAACCCACTTTGTGCATCCACTGCACCACACTCATACCCTCGAATCAATCCGCCCAGATATTTAAGCAAGTTGGGATTTTTGGGAGCATAAAATAATCATGCCAAAATATACCAGTCATTCCCACCATGACTGCCCAACAAATTTTTCTCAGGATTAAAAAGTGATGCTTGGGCGCTTTCGCGCCCATGAGTATCTAAACAATACTACGCATGTCATATAATTACGGACTTATTTTTGAAAGGTTACTATTATAATTTGTGCTAGGGCGACAATGTTCACGTATTCAAGTATTCCAAAGGAGGTGTAATATTAATCAAGCAAACAATGGGCATATAACTAAAATCTTAAATTAACATGTATTTGCATATAACATAACAGCATGCAATTTGATAATTTAAACAAAAGTAATTTGCAGAAAACGTAGGTTCAACATGATCAAAGTATTGACTCGCCTGGCGCGGTTTACCGACGTCTTGAGCTCACTTAATGTTTTCCCATTCGAAGTCTCTAAGCCTTTAGTCTTTATCTTCACCTCAATCTCGGCCTCGCTTGATTCACTGATTCTTCAGGGCTCCAATTTCTAAGTACGTGCTAAGCAACTGAATCCAAGCAAATACAATAACTCAAAAGTCCAGGTAAATCCAAATAAACTCAATTTAGCTTTATTGTGAGTTAATGGGTGGATTGGGTGATTTGAGGCAAGGCCGGTGGTAGAAAACGATGACTCAATCTTTTATTAACAGTTTCTTTTATTATTTTTATATTTATCAAGGAAGTTCCATGGGTTTAAATGGACCTATGAATAGGTATTATTTTGTCGAGCATTACTTTTCAGGGCATTTTGGCTTACCGAATTAATTTTAGAGTCTAGGCGTATAGCATTTTATGGGGTGACATTTTATGTAGCCTCAGTTTTCACTAAGCCTATTGCAACTTGAATTAGGATTTAGTTGTATGGGGCCATATCTTGTTATTTCATGCTCACCATTATTATTTATTAAATCTAGTATTAAGATTTGATTAAGGGTACCATTATTTTATCCATGCTTTAGTTACTATTACACTCAACTTTATTTCTATGCTTAGTTTAACTTAGCAATCTGAGCAATGCTAGATATGTATCATTTTATGCGACCCTAATTACTCGTGTTATTGGTTACATGCTCAATTTAGAGTATTTACATGTATGCGAGATTATTCTGAATCTTGATGACCTAGGGCTATTATATTAAGGTATGTCACCGATGTTTGTTTATTGATGGCATGATAACTATTGGGCATGCATGCTTACATGTTAATTAGGGGCTAGCTTCATTAAATTTAGACGTTTATCCAAAACCACTTCTCCTCATTAACGTCTTTAATAAATAATTAGATTTACAATCTAAATACTAAAGTCACACTAACTATTTATCAGGACAACTAATTCGAATTTAATTAATACATAAACTTTCTAAGCCCTATTTAAATTTTATTAGCCTCCACATATTATCCCTAATTTTTCCTAAAATTTTCCTTTAATTTAAGATTAAATTTAAAATAAATGCTAAAGACATCCTAATCATACATACATGATAATACTAATCCATGAGTAGACATTTATTAAACTCATGTATATCCTAATAAATTTTGTGCCATCTATGGTTGTATATTTTTAGTTACAATTTTTACTAACTTTGGGTTCTAAGCTAAACTATAGGCTATTCATGTTTTCTATCCATCTCTGCCACTGAACTATCATACACCTCACAGTCGGCTGGGGCATTGATGCACAGTAAAATGGCAAAAACAAAAACCCCAAAAATATTCCACCCCGGCGCGGCGGAGAGGAATCGAATGCGCGCGGTCTGGGCGTGCTCTAACGCCGACGCTGCTAGCCAGGAGACCCTCTCAATCATTGCTTACTCATATATGACGTTATTACCTCTTAAGGTATGCAGTAGTAGCGGCCGGGGCAGAGGAGTTCGGAACCGAAGATGGGCGGCGGTGTGGTCGGCGGCGGGCTGCCGGAGGGTTGAGGGTGACGGCCGAAATAGAATCCTTGCGTCCTCATGAAGATGATGGAGTTGGCGGCGATGGTCGGGAGTCACCGGAGTAGGGTCGGCGGCGTGCGGTGGCTGCGGTCCACGGGGAAGGTCGACGCCGGCGAGCTACAGGGCCGGAGAGGCTCGGCCAAGGGTAGGATCAACTTCGGTGGGGTCCTAGGAAGGTGTGGGAGGGAGCAATTGGGCGGAGGTGGCGGGATGCGGCGGCGCGCCCGCTCACCGGAGTTTGGGAAGAAGGGGGCGCGGCGGCGATTCGGGAGGCGAAAACGCGATTCCCTTCTACTGGAGGGAGAGGGTGAGGTGGGGAGTCCGTAGAAGTCCTCGGGGAAGCTTATAGACGCGCGAGGAAGGCTGCCCTCGGGAGCTTGTCCGCGCGGTTGGGGCTGGGCACCGGGAGACGCGCCTGCACAATCCCATCGGCAAGCAGCGGAGCAGCGGAATTGCAGAGCGGGTCATGATGCTGCTGTGCCACTCGAGGGAGGCAAGGGAACTCGAACCATCCGCCTGGAGGGACGGCTCAGCTGCGCGGGGAGGAAAAAGAGAGCACTGGCGGCAGCGCGGGGGAAGAAAAAGAGAGCGGCGCAGGGTCCTGACGCGGCTGGCCAATGGGCGGAGGCAACGTCGTCCAGCGTTTCCGAGGCGGGGCGGAGGAAAGGAGGTGCGGAGGAAGGAGACGACGTGGAGACGGCTCGTCCGCGCAGCGAAGAAAAAGAAAGGAGGAAGGAGCCAGCGCTGGGGATCGCTCGGGCAGCAAGAGTGGGGGCGGCCGCGCTGAGGAAAATGGGGAGAGCGGGGAGCCGGGCTGGGCCGGATTGGTCTGGCCTGACCTTCCCCCACCCCCAACATTTATTATTTTTTATTTTTTTTATTTTATTATTTTTTTTGCTATCTTCATCACATGTATATGAAAATATACACATACACTTATAGTTTTATATACCGATATTTATGCTCTTTATTTACTGATTTATTTGCCTAATGTGCCTTTCTTTTCTCTCTTTTTTTTTATTATTTGACCATCATTATGTGTATATGCATATATGTATTCATATGTGGACCCATTTTTATTTACTTGCCACTTTACCTCTCATACCCTTATCTTTGTAGATGACATTTTGTGGTTAATTACCATTCTCTCCTTATATCTTAAGGATCATCTTTTTAGATTCTTAATTTAGACTTTTAAATCTCTATTATTCAAACATATATGTTTCTTTTTTTTTGACCCTTTTAACTCTTAAATCCTTTTGCCCAATTCTTAAGAAAACATTCCAACTCCAATTGCAAATGGAAATACTTTGCAAAATTAATTCAAAAGCTTTACATATTCCTGATTTAAATTTCAGGATGTTACATCTTGACTCCTCGTAGAGGTGACACCTTTAAGTAGACATAATCTCCAACTTCAAATGTCAGTGGTCTTCGTCTTTTGTCTGCATAACTCTTCTACCTAGATTGGGCTGCCTGTAATCGATCTCTGATTAGACGAACCTTCTCTTCAGCTTGTTTGAGGATGTCAGGTCCAAATATAATGTTCTCCCCCACTTCCGACCAATATAGTGGGGTTCGGCACTTCCTTCCATATAAGGCTTCAAATGGTGCCATCTGAAGGCTGGTCTGATAGCTATTGTTGTAGGCAAATTCAGCATATGGCAAACATTTATCCCAGTCTTTGGAGAAATCCAATGCACAAGCTCTAAGCATATCTTCTAGTATCTGGTTCACTCTTTCTGTTTGTCCATCCGTCTGAGGGTGATAGGCGGTGCTGAAATCCAGGTAGGTGCCAAGAGCTTCATGTAGACTATCCCAGAAATGCGAGGTAAATTGAGAACCTCGATCTGAGACTATCCTTTTTGGCACACCGTGCAAGCACACAATGCGAGACATATACAGTTCTGCTAACTCGTCTCCCTTGTAGGTTACCTTGACCGGAATGAAGTGGGCGACCTTGGTCAACCTATCAATTATAACCTATACAGAGTCATATCCTGACTTGGTCCGTGGAAATCCAGTGATGAAATCCATTCCGACTTCTTCCCACTTCCATTGGGGTATCTGCAACGGCTGTAATAGTCCTGCAGGTCTCTGATGCTCTGCCTTCACTCTCTGACACACATCACAGCATGCTACATGTTCTGCAATGTCTCTTTTCATACGGGGCCACCAACAAAAGTGTTTCATACCTTGATACATCTTGGTGCTTCCGGGGTGGAGGGAATACGGAGAGCTATGTGCTTCCCTCAATATCAGATTCTTGAGATCCTTGTGATGTGGGACTATGATACGTGTTCCATATCGTAGAGTACCCTCATGGTCAATTTTCATGTTGGGTGCCTTCCCTTTTTCCATTAATTTCTTCCATTTCAAAATGGCTGGATCATCTTGTTGTGCTGCCATAATCATTTCTTCTATACTTGATTGAATTTCCAGGGCGGCTAGAGTGCCTGGCTCCACTATTTCCAAATTCAAAGCTTTCAATTCCTTGTAGAGCTCGGGTTGATGTTCTCGTACCATGAGATTATTGCAATAAGCCTTACGGCTCAATGCATCTGCTACCACACTGGCCTTTCCAGGGTGGTAGTGTACACTCAAATCATAATCCTTGATTAATTCTAGCCATCTTCTCTGCCTTAAATTAAGGTGAGCTTGTGTGAAGAAATACTTGAGGCTCTGGTGATCTGTATACACATCACAATGGTTACCAATCAAGTAATGCCGCCAAATCTTCAATGCATGAATCACTGAGGCTAACTCTAGATCATGAGTGGGGTAGTTAGCTTCATGGAGACGAAGTTGTCTGGATGCATATGACACAACCCTGCCTTCTTGCATTAGTACGCATCCAAGTCCTTGATGTGAGGCATCACAATATACCTCGAAATCTTTGCGTACATCTGGTAGAACTAATACAGGGGTGGTGGTCAATCTCTTCTTCAATTCTTAGAAACTTTCTTCACATGTCTTGGTCCATTCAAACTTCTTCTCTTTCTTGAGTAATTGGGTCATCGGCCTGGCAATCCGGGAAAATCCTTCTATGAACCTCCTGTAGTACCCAGCCAAACCGAGAAAACTCCTCACTTCAGTGACAGACGTAGGCTGCTTCCATTCTGTGACAGCTGCAATCTTGGCGGGGTCAACAGATATTCCTCCTGCTGACACTATGTGTCCTAAGAAACTGATATCCTTCAGCCAAAATTCACACTTGCTGAATTTGGCATACAGCTAATGTTCTTTTAGCTTCTCCAACACTAGGCGCAGATGTTCTGCATGCTCTTCTGAATTCTTGGAGTATATAAGGATGTCGTCGATGAAGACCACGACAAACTTGTCCAAATACTCCATGAATAACTTATTCATCAGATTCATAAAATAAGCTGGGGCATTGGTTAATCCAAAAGACATGACCAGAAATTCATATAGTCCATATCTCGTGGTAAAAGCTGTTTTGGGTATATCTTCAGCTCTTATCTTCAACTGGTGGTATCCTGACCTCAGATCTATTTTGGAGAATACGGTAGCTCCTCCAAGTTGATCGAACAAGTCATCAATCCTGGGGAGAGGATACTTGTTCTTGATAGTCATCTCATTCAAATCACGGTAGTCCACACACATCCTGGCGGTGCCATCCTTTTTCTTCACAAACAGCACTGGAGATCCCCATGGCGATGAGCTGGGTCTGATGAATCCCTTCTCTTGTAACTCTTGGAGTTGTTTCTTCAATTCCTCCAATTCTTCTACAGTCATCCTATAGGGCCTTTTGAAGATTGGAGCGGCACCTGGCTTCAAATTGATAACAAATTCCAAGTCTCTATCTGGGGGCATGCCTGGCAGTTCTTCGGGAAATACTTCGGGATAGTCTTGCACTACTATCATTCCTTCTAGGGGTACGTCCTCACAATGATAGATTGCACGTCCCCACTGGTATGGTCTGTCCACTTTTATATTTATGGTCATTCCAGGACACTTGACCACTTTCACTGTTCTGGTGGCACACTCTAGGACACCTTGATTCTTAGCTAACCAATCCATTCCTAGTATGATGTCTAGGGTCTGGAAGTTTAATACTATAAGGTCTACTAGGAAATCACACCTTTCCATGGTAATGGTCACCCCTGGGCATACTAGGGTAGCAGTAATTGGTCCAGCTGGTGAGTTAAGCACTAATGGCTTCTTAAGGGTATAAATGGGTAATCCCAACTTATCAGCATACCCCTTAGATACAAATGAATGTGAAGCTCCTGAATCAAATAATACTTGTGCGGGTATAGTCTTGACAGAAAACGTACCCATGAGAACTCCAGCGGCTTCTTGAGCTTCTTCAACGGTAATATGGTTGACTCTGCCTCGGTTTGGTGCTGAAGTGTTCTTGCTAGCTTGAGAGCTTTGCTGTCCCTTGCCAGGAGCTGAAGCTTGACTGCGGACAGGGACATTCTGCTTATGTGGACATCTGTAGGCAAAGTGTCCCTTCTCCCCACAGTTATAGCAATTAAAATTTGCTGCGGGGTTTATACCGCCAACCTGTCCTCCTGGGCGTGATGTTTGAGACATACTCCCACCAGGTCTAAAGGCTGGAGCTGACCCACTGGATTGATTGGACCTTGAGAAGGAGGGTTTGAAGAATTTCTGGATAAATCTTCCTTGTGGCTGTTGAGTTGTCATCTTGCGTTTACGGCTGGCCTCAAGAATCTTCTTCTCATTTTCCAAGGCCAATGCCTTGTTTACCAACTGATGAAAGCTGGTGAAGTCCTGGGTGATCAGCTGCACTCTCAGTTCATCTTTCAACCCTTCAAAGAATCTGTCAACCTTTTCTTCTTCTTCTTCTATATCCTTCTGAGCATACTGGGCCAGCTGCGTGAATTTTGTAAGATATTCATTGACAGATAGGTTCCCTTGCTTGAGGTTGCGGAACTCATTTTTCTTTATCCGCATTATCCCAGCTGGAATGAAGTTGTCCTTGAAAGCTTTCTTGAACTCTGCCCATGGGATAGCTTCAGTGTCACCACTGGTGGTAGCATCTTCTGGGCCTTTAGCAGCTACATAATTCTCCCACCATGCTGCGGCGGCTCCCTGAAATAGGTGGGTGGCAAATATGACTTTATCTTCTTCTGCGCATTTGATTAAGCGCAACTTCCTTTCTGTATCCCGAAGCCAATCTTCTGCTTCCAGTGGTTCTTCTGCTGATGTGAATGTAATTGGTCTGGTCCTCTGGAAATCCCCTAAGTCAGCTCTGTGTCGCCAGAGCTTCCTTGCTGTCCAGCATAAATGGCTTGCAGAATCTGGGTTTGTTGTGCCATTACTTGGGCCATTGTGGGGTTTACTGGGGGGTTTGGGAGGTCAGCATCTGGTTCGGATTTTCTTCGGGTGGTGCGCCTTGGTTTGAGTCTACCTCAGCATGATGAGGGTCAGTATGGGCTCGAGATCGTGTAACCCTTTGGCTGGCCACTGCAGTTATAGCTTCATAACTTAGTACTAACACTACCCTTGAGAAAAAGGAAGGGTATCAACCCTCTTTGCAAAAAGAACCATAAGATAAACGACAAAAGAACATTCAACATAAGGCCTTATGCCTGGCCATTCATTATCATACAAGCATTCACATAGCCAGTCTTCCAGGCTGGGCTTTACAACAATATAATAGTTAGAGTTTACATTACCGCATCTACAATATAACAAGGCTGATGCAACATCTAATTTACAAGCATGGCCTGAGTACGACGATACTTCCACTACACCGCGTAGCGATCACCACTGACGGAGGGGTCGTAGTTTGGCGATCTGGAGCGGGATCGACTGCCACTAAACTCCGATGGGTCGGAACCATCAGAGTCCGTGGGAGCACGTGGAGGGCTGCGGCTTGGTGGAGGCCTTCTCCGTCGAAGTGCAGACTGGAGACTCGGAGGCCGCACGCTCTTGCGCGCAGTTAGCCGGGTGCGGGGGCCTGATCCCACTGGAGGAGGTGCCGGTGCTGCTAATGGAGCGAGAGGTTGCTGGAGCTGTGCCTGAGCTGCTGCGGCTTCTGCCTTGGCGGCTACCAGTGCCTGCTGGCACTGGGCGAGCTGGTCACGAAGGGTCGCCACCTCGGTGTGACGGGCAACTAGGTGCATCCGGAGGGCGGTCATCTCTTCCAGTGCAGCAGTATGAGCTGCTCCCATGGCCCTGGTAAGATCAACTTGATGGGTGAGCCTTGGGTCATCCTCATTAACCGGCAGGTAGGTCTCGTTGTGGCGTACTCCCTCCCTGCGTGAAGGGTAGAAGCAGAAGGGTGTGCGGAGCAGGGAGATTTGGTAGATGTCGCAGAGTCGGGCGGCGGCGAGGCGAGCAGCATCCTGAAGTGCGGCAGACCTGGTACTTCTTGGGTGTTCTGTCTGGAAGACGTGGGGTGGGTCATGTTCGCTCTTCGGGTAGATGAACACTTCAAACATCCAGCAGTACACCCCTCCTGCAGATGTCTGGCGCCCACGATAAATGGGCTGCTCCGGGTATTCCAGGTAGTGGAGGAGCTTGCGCAGGATTCTTGCGAATACGCCCTCATAAACTCCATGAGCGACGCAATCCCAATTGCCTTCTTCTCCTGCCATCTGTAAAAGCAATTACTTTGCATTAGTAATGCTTTAAAATAATCAATTGAAAAAGTGAAGGGGCGTAGAACTAGGAAGGGTACGAGTAGCAATAATACGCTATATTTTCAGAAATACTTTTTATACACTAACATTTCCACCCTACGGTTCTTCTAACGACCATTCTACGGCTTTTACCCTGCAGTCGTATGCTCCGATACCAGCGCTGTCAGACCCAGATTTTTCAATCTGAATCTTACTGTGTTTCACTGCACTAATCCCTGGATCAGTAGTTAGTGCACACAGGTACATTGCTGAATCATTTCATACATCGCATAATCATCCATTATATTACATGAATTGAAATACACCACGTCGGGTGATAGTTTACAAAAGGGGCCGACTAGGCCAAATGTCATTATTACAAATACGCACAGCGGAAATACAGCAAAAGCAAACCCAAATCCACAGGCAAGCGACTGGAAGGTACTGTGTGCATTATATGTTACCAGTTAACTAGTAACATACGTGCACACAACGCCGGATGTCCACTTGTCTGTGTCTAATCAACGAAGCCTACGCCTTAGTTTCCTTCGTCATTCTTCTCCTCCGTAGCGGGAGCTTCCTCGTAGGCGTAGTGGTCTTGCGCTCCTGTTTCTGGATTTTTGCCGCAAAGCGAGCGTGAGCACTCCGACCCCGTGCTCAGCGAATCAACACACAGAATGCAGTATATAACATGTATGGCTATTCAAAGGATGGCTTTGGTTTATTTTATTTTTGCGAAGAGTGCTTTTGAATACAATTATATAAAAATTCCTAAGACCTAGCATTTGAACAAAAGCCTAATGTTCAAGGAGTATTAATATGAATTTCCATACATATGGCATCACACCATATGCCTAATATCACCATAACTTCTCCCTACATACGGCATCACACCGTATGACCTTTTTCAGCGTTATAGCCGCTTAACTTACCACTGGGACGACACCCAGGAACCACTGGAACGACCTCCAGGACACACTGGGACGACACCCAGGACAACTCAAATCAGGGCTTTCCTCTGCCCTTTCACTTTTCCATCCCCATTTTCCAATATTTTTGTAAACAGAACTATATCTAGTTAAGTTCCCATGTCTGCCCATGACCGTGGGCACGGCTATTCGAATAGTTTTGACTCTGCAGAGTTTTGCACACTTTACCCACAAGAGATAAATCCACCCGTTGCCCCACATGATTCCTTAGCCATGCGGTTGAGTAGACTATCACAGGATTGTTGCAATGCATAGTCCTACTGTGGTTACGCCCGCTAAGGTCTATCTTCCGTAGGATCCGACCATCCCTCGGGAAGGGTCCCTCGTGAGCCATCACGGGCAAAGGCGGGGATGCGACCATCCATCCCTTTGCTCGTGGTCATACCTTCACGTAACCACCTAGAGCCACACAAATTAGTAAACCCTGCCTACACTTTGCCAGCATGTGGTTGTACTGTTTTACACGGGTGACATGACAAGATTCAGTCCTTAGTGGTATCTGGGCGGTCTACCACTAACCCACTTGTGCAATCACTGCACCACACACATACACACCATCGAACCAATCCGCCCAGATAATTAAGCAAGTTGGGGATCTTGGGAGTGTAAAATAATCATATCCAACATATACCAGTCATTATCACAATGACTGCCCAAACCAATTTCTCATGAATAAAAGTGATGCTCGGGACAATTTCTTGCCCCGAGTTCCTAATCAATGCTAAGCATGGCATACGGTTACGGACTTATTTTCGAAATGCTACTAATATATTTTTGCTAGGGCGACAAGGTTCACACATTCAAATACTCAAAGGAGGGGGTAATATTATTCAAGGTAAACAATGACATATAACTAGAATATCAAATTTAGCATGTATTTGCATAAAAATAACAGCAATGCAATTTGTTAATTTAAAATAAAGTAATTTGCAGAAATGTAGGTTCAATATGATCAAAGTATTGACTCGCCTTGGTCACAGTGGTCGGGTGCTTGATTGTCCGGGGCTTCTAGAGCTGCGGTCTCGATCTCTTCCTCTTGAGCCTCGTAAGCTATTTTAGCGTGCGCCCAAAATTCGTACAAAAAGAAAAGCGGCGAATCAAACCAAATAACACCAAAAATCCAAATAAACTCTAAAAATTACAATTTCAGTTCCATTGGACAGATTTTGATTTTAGATGAATTTAGAAATTTGTCTCACTTAATTTGGAGTTAAGATGAAAAAGTTATGATTATTTGAAGTTCTCAGTTCAGTTAATTCCATAAAATGTGAAATTTCTGACAGTGGGTCCCACCTGTCATATTTTAATTTTTATCTTTTTCTTTTTATTATTTCTTCTGTCTCTATGGCCAGTGGGGTCCACTTGTCGGCGTGCTTAGACACTGACGGGTGGGGTCAGGCTGTCAGTGGGCCTGCGGTACCGCGGCGGCTGACGAACGGGGCCCACCTGTCAGCGCAGAAATTAAAAGAAACTCGACCGCTACGCGCGGAGCCGGGGCTCGAACGCGCGCCGCGGGAGCGAGGGGGGAGAAGGAGTTGGCGCTGGAAGCCACTCGGCCGAGCCGAGCGATGCTTACCCATATAGGGTAAGTATACCTTTTGAGGTAGCTCCGGGAGGCGGTCGGGCAGAGGAGTCGGGGGCGACGACACCGGCGGCGAGTGGTGGCCGGAAAGGGCTAGGGGCTGCGTGGAATATAATCCCCGAGCGACGGGTGCAGACGGCCGGAGGTGGGGTTCACCGGAGAGGGCTGGCGGCGAGAGGTGGCGGCGGTCCGAAGAGGTCGATCGACGCCGGCGATGTAGAGTGATCGGGGAGCTCGGTGGAGGGTTGTTTCTACTTCGCCAGGTCCTGAAGAGGGTGTAGGAGGGAGGAATTTGCTGGTGGTGGTCGGAATCAGCGGCAGCTCGGTCACCGGCCGTGGGGAAGAAGAGGTCGCCGGTGGGGAATTGGTGCACTACAGGTCAATTGCTTGCAGGGGGATGAAGAAGGGAACATTACGGCGCGATTGAGACTCCCGGGTGAGGCTTTTATAGTCGGAGAGGGCTTGTACGGCGAGGGAGATATTTGGCCGCCGCTGTTCAGGCGAGGCAGGGGGGAGGAACGCGATCCTCTTCGGGATTTCGCAGGGGAGAGGTGGCGGGAGAGGTTCGCCTCCCCTCCTGTAGCTGTCCTTTTAAACTTGCCCGCGAGGTGAGAGAATGAGCGGAGAGGATTTGCTGCGCAGAGGAGCGAACGCGAGGGGAAGGAGCTGCGTGCGCGTGGAGAAGAGAGGGAGGAGGGAGGAGAGCCTGACGGCTCGGGCCCATCGGCCAGCGGGAGAGGGCGCGAGGGAGCGGGGCCACTCGGCAGCGGGCGCGAGCGCGGGAGAGCTGGGCCGCGCGGGCGTGCTGGCTGCGCTGAGCGACTGCGCGCTCGCAGGCCGCGCGTGGAGAGAGGGCTGGGCCGGGGAAAATGGCCGGCCCGGCCGGGTGTTTTCTCTTTCATTTTTCTTTTTCTTTTGTTTTTGCAATTGAATTTTACATGTATATACATTTGCACATACATCTTGGGTATATACCTATATATATATTTTCCTTTCCTTCCCTGATTTTTGTGCATAATGTATATATTTATTTATTTATTTATGTTATTCATGTGTATATATGTATATATGTCCTTATATCCATATGGTTCTTTGCATATATACATGAATATTAACTTCCTTTAATTTGTTTGCCCTAATTTTTAGGAATGACATCTTACGCTTACTCACAATTCTCTTTTAGCACTTTATGGATCATCTTTCCAGATTCTTCATTTGATGTTCATGCTGTATCATTTTACGTGTGATTTCTTCCTTCTTTTTTATTTTTTTAAAAATTCCTTTACAAATTCAAAAAGCCAATAAACTCCAATTCAAATAAAAAACAAATAAAATAATCCAAAAACTCCATAATTTATTATTTATATTTCCCAGGATGTTACAAATCTACCCCCCTTAAAAAGAATCTCGACCCCGAGATTCAGCCTAGCTAGTGAACAGGTCGGGGTAGTCTTGACGCAGTTTATCTTCTCTTTCCCATGTAGCTTCCTTCCTGGAATGGTGACTCCATTGCACTCTACACATACGGATGGTTTGGGTTCTTGTCTTTTTCTCCACAGTATCCAATATTTTGATCGGACGCTCTTTGTAAGTTAGGTCTTCCTCAAGCTCAATGGCTTCAAGTGGAGTTTGATCTTCTGGTACTCGTAGACATTTCTTGAGTTGAGATACATGGAAGACATTGTGTATATCAGATAGATTTTGAGGTAATTCCAACTGATAGGCAACTTCTCCTTTCTTGGCCACAATTGGAAATGGTCCCACATAGCGAGGGGTAAGCTTGCCTTTGACTTTAAACCTCTTGTGTAAGGACCCAGATATTAACATCCGGATTCCTCTGTGATTACTGCACTATTCCCTGGATCAGTAGATAGTGCTCACAGTTACAGTAATGAATATCAAAATACATATCATGCGGAAGCGTAAATATAATAGTAGACTTACACATGGGCCGATTAGGCCGAAATCGATAAATTGCAGCAGCGGAAGAACGAAGCACACAGGTGGGACCTTCAGGACATGCCCACAGGCAGCCAACTGGAGGTTCGCGACCTAGCCCTTGACATCTTCATCTTCTCGGCCAGCTTGTCCAATCTTGTTGCTGAAGCGAGGTGATTTGACTCCTGATTCTGAATTTTGTCGCAAAAGCGAGCATGAGCACTCCGACCCCGTGCTCCGCGAGCCAATACACAGAATGCAAATAAATAGTATGCATAGCTTAACAAAGGAGAGGCTCGGCTATTTTATTTTGCGTAGAGTGCTTTTGAATACAATTAATTAAAAAGCCCTATGACTTAGCAATTTTGGAACAAATCATAATGTACAAGGAAATGCATTATTAATATCGATTCAGATTCCATCCACCGTTACATGGCATCTGCACCATATAGCAATTTCTTCAGCGTTATAGCCGCTTAACTTACCACTGGGACGACACCCAGGACAATTCCAAACCAGGGCAGTCCTTCGCCCTTCAATTTTCCATTCCCACCCACAAAACATTTTTAAATAGAACTATATCTGGTTAAGTTCCCATGTCCGCCCTTGACCGTGGGCACGGCTATTCGAACAGTTTTGACTCTGCAGAGTTTGTACACTTTCACCACAAGAGACAATCAACTCGTTGCCCCACACGATTCCTTGGACGTGTGGTTGAGCAGACCATCACAGTGACTTTTCAAAGTATCTAGTCCCTTTTCTCATCTCACTTTATGGGCTTCTCCCACTTGCGGTGGGTCCCATACGTTGCACGGGATGTTTCCCACGGCTACTAGCGTACGGGCTCCCCTCCCCTCTGCGCTAGTACGACTGGGAAACTTCACCCTCCACTCGGTGTCCCTTTAGGCCTTCTCTTGCCCTTGCGTAGCCACTTCCCAACCACTACCGGTGAGATGAGTCCGGGGATTCGATAAGTCTACTTAGCCAAGTTGTATTTTACAGACTTGTGGTTGTACTGTTTTACATGGGTGGTCATGACAAGATTCAGTCCTTATTGGTATCTGAGCGGTCTACCACTAACCCACTTTGTGCATCCACTGCACCACACTCATACCCTCGAATCAATCCGCCCAGATATTTAAGCAAGTTGGGATTTTTGGGAGCATAAAATAATCATGCCAAAATATACCAGTCATTCCCACCATGACTGCCCAACAAATTTTTCTCAGGATTAAAAAGTGATGCTTGGGCGCTTTCGCGCCCATGAGTATCTAAACAATACTACGCATGGCATATAATTACGGACTTATTTTTGAAAGGTTACTATTATAATTTGTGCTAGGGCGACAATGTTCACGTATTCAAGTATTCCAAAGGAGGTGTAATATTAATCAAGCAAACAATGGGCATATAACTAAAATCTTAAATTAACATGTATTTGCATATAACATAACAGCATGCAATTTGATAATTTAAACAAAAGTAATTTGCAGAAAACGTAGGTTCAACATGATCAAAGTATTGACTCGCCTGGCGCGGTTTACCGACGTCTTGAGCTCACTTAATGTTTTCCCATTCGAAGGCTCTAAGCCTTTAGTCTTTATCTTCACCTCAATCTCGGCCTCGCTTGATTCACTGATTCTTCAGGGCTCCAATTTCTAAGTACGTGCTAAGCAACTGAATCCAAGCAAATACAATAACTCAAAAGTCCAGGTAAATCCAAATAAACTCAATTTAGCTTTATTGTGAGTTAATGGGTGGATTGGGTGATTTGAGGCAAGGCCGGTGGTAGAAAACGATGACTCAATCTTTTATTAACAGTTTCTTTTATTATTTTTATATTTATCAAGGAAGTTCCATGGGTTTAAATGGACCTATGAATAGGTATTATTTTGTCGAGCATTACTTTTCAGGGCATTTTGGCTTACCGAATTAATTTTAGAGTCTAGGCGTATAGCATTTTATGGGGTGACATTTTATGTAGCCTCAGTTTTCACTAAGCCTATTGCAACTTGAATTAGGATTTAGTTGTATGGGGCCATATCTTGTTATTTCATGCTCACCATTATTATTTATTAAATCTAGTATTAAGATTTGATTAAGGGTACCATTATTTTATCCATGCTTTAGTTACTATTACACTCAACTTTATTTCTATGCTTAGTTTAACTTAGCAATCTGAGCAATGCTAGATATGTATCATTTTATGCGACCCTAATTACTCGTGTTATTGGTTACATGCTCAATTTAGAGTATTTACATGTATGCGAGATTATTCTGAATCTTGATGACCTAGGGCTATTATATTAAGGTATGTCACCGATGTTTGTTTATTGATGGCATGATAACTATTGGGCATGCATGCTTACATGTTAATTAGGGGCTAGCTTCATTAAATTTAGACGTTTATCCAAAACCACTTCTCCTCATTAACGTCTTTAATAAATAATTAGATTTACAATCTAAATACTAAAGTCACACTAACTATTTATCAGGACAGCTAATTCGAATTTAATTAATACATAAACTTTCTAAGCCCTATTTAAATTTTATTAGCCTCCACATATTATCCCTAATTTTTCCTAAAATTTTCCTTTAATTTAAGATTAAATTTAAAATAAATGCTAAAGACATCCTAATCATACATACATGATAATACTAATCCATGAGTAGACATTTATTAAACTCATGTATATCCTAATAAATTTTGTGCCATCTATTGTTGTATATTTTTAGTTACAATTTTTACTAACTTTGGGTTCTAAGCTAAACTATAGGCTATTCATGTTTTCTATCCATCTCTGCCACTGAACTGTCATACACCTCACAGTCGGCTGGGGCATTGATGCACAGTAAAATGGCAAAAACAAAAACCCCAAAAATATTCCACCCCGGCGCGGCGGAGAGGAATCGAATGCGCGCGGTCTGGGCGTGCTCTAACGCCGACGCTGCTAGCCAGGAGACCCTCTCAATCATTGCTTACTCATATATGACGTTATTACCTCTTAAGGTATGCAGTAGTAGCGGCCGGGGCAGAGGAGTTCGGAACCGAAGATGGGCGGCGGTGTGGTCGGCGGCGGGCTGCCGGAGGGTTGAGGGTGACGGCCGAAATAGAATCCTTGCGTCCTCATGAAGATGATGGAGTTGGCGGCGATGGTCGGGAGTCACCGGAGTAGGGTCGGCGGCGTGCGGTGGCTGCGGTCCACGGGGAAGGTCGACGCCGGCGAGCTACAGGGCAGGAGAGGCTCGGCCAAGGGTAGGATCAACTTCGGTGGGGTCCTAGGAAGGTGTGGGAGGGAGCAATTGGGCGGAGGTGGCGGGATGCGGCGGCGCGCCCGCTCACCGGAGTTTGGGAAGAAGGGGGCGCGGCGGCGATTCGGGAGGCGAAAACGCGATTCCCTTCTAATGGAGGGAGAGGGTGAGGTGGGGAGTCCGTAGAAGTCCTCGGGGAAGCTTATAGACGCGCGAGGAAGGCTGCCCTCGGGAGCTTGTCCGCGCGGTTGGGGCTGGGCACCGGGAGACGCGCCTGCACAATCCCATCGGCAAGCAGCGGAGCAGCGGAATTGCAGAGCGGGTCATGATGCTGCTGTGCCACTCGAGGGAGGCAAGGGAACTCGAACCATCCGCCTGGAGGGACGGCTCAGCTGCGCGGGGAGGAAAAAGAGAGCACTGGCGGCAGCGCGGGGGAAGAAAAAGAGAGCGGCGCAGGGTCCTGACGCGGCTGGCCAATGGGCGGAGGCAACGTCGTCCAGCGTTTCCGAGGCGGGGCGGAGGAAAGGAGGTGCGGAGGAAGGAGACGACGTGGAGACGGCTCGTCCGCGCAGCGAAGAAAAAGAAAGGAGGAAGGAGCCAGCGCTGGGGATCGCTCGGGCAGCAAGAGTGGGGGCGGCCGCGCTGAGGAAAATGGGGAGAGCGGGGAGCCGGGCTGGGCCGGATTGGTCTGGCCTGACCTTCCCCCACCCCCAACATTTATTATTTTTTTATTTTTTTTATTTTATTATTTTTTTTGCTATCTTCATCACATGTATATGAAAATATACACATACACTTATAGTTTTATATACCGATATTTATGCTCTTTATTTACTGATTTATTTGCCTAATGTGCCTTTCTTTTCTCTCTTTTTTTTATTATTATTTGACCATCATTATGTGTATATGCATATATGTATTCATATGTGGACCCATTTTTATTTACTTGCCACTTTACCTCTCATACCCTTATCTTTGTAGATGACATTTTGTGGTTAATTACCATTCTCTCCTTATATCTTAAGGATCATCTTTTTAGATTCTTAATTTAGACTTTTAAATCTCTATTATTCAAACATATATGTTTCTTTTTTTTTGACCCTTTTAACTCTTAAATCCTTTTGCCCAATTCTTAAGAAAACATTCCAACTCCAATTGCAAATGGAAATACTTTGCAAAATTAATTCAAAAGCTTTACATATTCCTGATTTAAATTTCAGGATGTTACATCTTGACTCCTCGTAGAGGTGACACCTTTAAGTAGACATAATCTCCAACTTCAAATGTCAGTGGTCTTCGTCTTTTGTCTGCATAACTCTTCTACCTAGATTGGGCTGCCTGTAATCGATCTCTGATTAGACGAACCTTCTCTTCAGCTTGTTTGAGGATGTCAGGTCCAAATATAATGTTCTCCCCCACTTCCGACCAATATAGTGGGGTTCGGCACTTCCTTCCATATAAGGCTTCAAATGGTGCCATCTGAAGGCTGGTCTGATAGCTATTGTTGTAGGCAAATTCAGCATATGGCAAACATTTATCCCAGTCTTTGGAGAAATCCAATGCACAAGCTCTAAGCATATCTTCTAGTATCTGGTTCACTCTTTCTGTTTGTCCATCCGTCTGAGGGTGATAGGCGGTGCTGAAATCCAGGTAGGTGCCAAGAGCTTCATGTAGACTATCCCAGAAATGCGAGGTAAATTGAGAACCTCGATCTGAGACTATCCTTTTTGGCACACCGTGCAAGCACACAATCCGAGACATATACAGTTCTGCTAACTCGTCTCCCTTGTAGGTTACCTTGACCGGAATGAAGTGGGCGACCTTGGTCAACCTATCAATTATAACCTATACAGAGTCATATCCTGACTTGGTCCGTGGAAATCCAGTGATGAAATCCATTCCGACTTCTTCCCACTTCCATTGGGGTATCTGCAACGGCTGTAATAGTCCTGCAGGTCTCTGATGCTCTGCCTTCACTCTCTGACACACATCACAGCATGCTACATGTTCTGCAATGTCTCTTTTCATACGGGGCCACCAACAAAAGTGTTTCATACCTTGATACATCTTGGTGCTTCCGGGGTGGAGGGAATACGGAGAGCTATGTGCTTCCCTCAATATCAGATTCTTGAGATCCTTGTGATGTGGGACTATGATACGTGTTCCATATCGTAGAGTACCCTCATGGTCAATTTTCATGTTGGGTGCCTTCCCTTTTTCCATTAATTTCTTCCATTTCAAAATGGCTGGATCATCTTGTTGTGCTGCCATAATCATTTCTTCTATACTTGATTGAATTTCCAGGGCGGCTAGAGTGCCTGGCTCCACTATTTCCAAATTCAAAGCTTTCAATTCCTTGTAGAGCTCGGGTTGATGTTCCCGTACCATGAGATTATTGCAATAAGCCTTACGGCTCAATGCATCTGCTACCACACTGGCCTTTCCAGGGTGGTAGTGTACACTCAAATCATAATCCTTGATTAATTCTAGCCATCTTCTCTGCCTTAAATTAAGGTGAGCTTGTGTGAAGAAATACTTGAGGCTCTGGTGATCTGTATACACATCACAATGGTTACCAATCAAGTAATGCCGCCAAATCTTCAATGCATGAATCACTGAGGCTAACTCTAGATCATGAGTGGGGTAGTTAGCTTCATGGAGACGAAGTTGTCTGGATGCATATGGCACAACCCTGCCTTCTTGCATTAGTACGCATCCAAGTCCTTGATGTGAGGCATCACAATATACCTCGAAATCTTTGCGTACATCTGGTAGAACTAATACAGGGGTGGTGGTCAATCTCTTCTTCAATTCTTAGAAACTTTCTTCACATGTCTTGGTCCATTCAAACTTCTTCTCTTTCTTGAGTAATTGGGTCATCGGCCTGGCAATCCGGGAAAATCCTTCTATGAACCTCCTGTAGTACCCAGCCAAACCGAGAAAACTCCTCACTTCAGTGACAGACGTAGGCTGCTTCCATTCTGTGACAGCTGCAATCTTGGCGGGGTCAATAGATATTCCTCCTGCTGACACTATGTGTCCTAAGAAACTGATATCCTTCAGCCAAAATTCACACTTGCTGAATTTGGCATACAGCTGATGTTCTTTTAGCTTCTCCAACACTAGGCGCAGATGTTCTGCATGCTCTTCTGAATTCTTGGAGTATATAAGGATGTCGTCGATGAAGACCACGACAAACTTGTCCAAATACTCCATGAATAACTTATTCATCAGATTCATAAAATAAGCTGGGGCATTGGTTAATCCAAAAGACATGACCAGAAATTCATATAGTCCATATCTCGTGGTAAAAGCTGTTTTGGGTATATCTTCAGCTCTTATCTTCAACTGGTGGTATCCTGACCTCAGATCTATTTTGGAGAATACGGTAGCTCCTCCAAGTTGATCGAACAAGTCATCAATCCTGGGGAGAGGATACTTGTTCTTGATAGTCATCTCATTCAAATCACGGTAGTCCACACACATCCTGGCGGTGCCATCCTTTTTCTTCACAAACAGCACTGGAGATCCCCATGGCGATGAGCTGGGTCTGATGAATCCCTTCTCTTGTAACTCTTGGAGTTGTTTCTTCAATTCCTCCAATTCTTCTACAGTCATCCTATAGGGCCTTTTGAAGATTGGAGCGGCACCTGGCTTCAAATTGATAACAAATTCCAAGTCTCTATCTGGGGGCATGCCTGGCAGTTCTTCGGGAAATACTTCGGGATAGTCTTGCACTACTATCATTCCTTCTAGGGGTACGTCCTCACAATGATAGATTGCACGTCCCCACTGGTATGGTCTGTCCACTTTTATATTTATGGTCATTCCAGGACACTTGACCACTTTCACTGTTCTGGTGGCACACTCTAGGACACCTTGATTCTTAGCTAACCAATCCATTCCTAGTATGATGTCTAGGGTCTGGAAGTTTAATACTATAAGGTCTACTAGGAAATCACACCTTTCCATGGTAATGGTCACCCCTGGGCATACTAGGGTAGCAGTAATTGGTCCAGCTGGTGAGTTAAGCACTAATGGCTTCTTAAGGGTATAAATGGGTAATCCCAACTTATCAGCATACCCCTTAGATACAAATGAATGTGAAGCTCCTGAATCAAATAATACTTGTGCGGGTATAGTCTTGACAGAAAACGTACCCATGAGAACTCCAGCGGCTTCTTGAGCTTCTTCAACGGTAATATGGTTGACTCTGCCTCGGTTTGGTGCTGAAGTGTTCTTGCTAGCTTGAGAGCTTTGCTGTCCCTTGCCAGGAGCTGAAGCTTGACTGCGGACAGGGACATTCTGCTTATGTGGACATCTGTAGGCAAAGTGTCCCTTCTCCCCACAGTTATAGCAATTAAAATTTGCTGCGGGGTTTATACCGCCAACCTGTCCTCCTGGGCGTGATGTTTGAGACATACTCCCACCAGGTCTAAAGGCTGGAGCTGACCCACTGGATTGATTGGACCTTGAGAAGGAGGGTTTGAAGAATTTCTGGATAAATCTTCCTTGTGGCTGTTGAGTTGTCATCTTGCGTTTACGGCTGGCCTCAAGAATCTTCTTCTCATTTTCCAAGGCCAATGCCTTGTTTACCAACTGATGAAAGCTGGTGAAGTCCTGGGTGATCAGCTGCACTCTCAGTTCATCTTTCAACCCTTCAAAGAATCTGTCAACCTTTTCTTCTTCTTCTTCTATATCCTTCTGAGCATACTGGGCCAGCTGCGTGAATTTTGTAAGATATTCATTGACAGATAGGTTCCCTTGCTTGAGGTTGCGGAACTCATTTTTCTTTATCCGCATTATCCCAGCTGGAATGAAGTTGTCCTTGAAAGCTTTCTTGAACTCTGCCCATGGGATAGCTTCAGTGTCACCACTGGTGGTAGCATCTTCTGGGCCTTTAGCAGCTACATAATTCTCCCACCATGCTGCGGCGGCTCCCTGAAATAGGTGGGTGGCAAATATGACTTTATCTTCTTCTGCGCATTTGATTAAGCGCAACTTCCTTTCTGTATCCCGAAGCCAATCTTCTGCTTCCAGTGGTTCTTCTGCTGATGTGAATGTAATTGGTCTGGTCCTCTGGAAATCCCCTAAGTCAGCTCTGTGTCGCCAGAGCTTCCTTGCTGTCCAGCATAAATGGCTTGCAGAATCTGGGTTTGTTGTGCCATTACTTGGGCCATTGTGGGGTTTACTGGGGGGTTTGGGAGGTCAGCATCTGGTTCGGATTTTCTTCGGGTGGTGCGCCTTGGTTTGAGTCTACCTCAGCATGATGAGGGTCAGTATGGGCTCGAGATCGTGTAACCCTTTGGCTGGCCACTGCAGTTATAGCTTCATAACTTAGTACTAACACTACCCTTGAGAAAAAGGAAGGGTATCAACCCTCTTTGCAAAAAGAACCATAAGATAAACGACAAAAGAACATTCAACATAAGGCCTTATGCCTGGCCATTCATTATCATACAAGCATTCACATAGCCAGTCTTCCAGGCTGGGCTTTACAACAATATAATAGTTAGAGTTTACATTACCGCATCTACAATATAACAAGGCTGATGCAACATCTAATTTACAAGCATGGCCTGAGTACGACGATACTTCCACTACACCGCGTAGCGATCACCACTGACGGAGGGGTCGTAGTTTGGCGATCTGGAGCGGGATCGACTGCCACTAAACTCCGATGGGTCGGAACCATCAGAGTCCGTGGGAGCACGTGGAGGGCTGCGGCTTGGTGGAGGCCTTCTCCGTCGAAGTGCAGACTGGAGACTCGGAGGCCGCACGCTCTTGCGCGCAGTTAGCCGGGTGCGGGGGCCTGATCCCACTGGAGGAGGTGCCGGTGCTGCTAATGGAGCGAGAGGTTGCTGGAGCTGTGCCTGAGCTGCTGCGGCTTCTGCCTTGGCGGCTACCAGTGCCTGCTGGCACTGGGCGAGCTGGTCACGAAGGGTCGCCACCTCGGTGTGACGGGCAACTAGGTGCATCCGGAGGGCGGTCATCTCTTCCAGTGCAGCAGTATGAGCTGCTCCCATGGCCCTGGTAAGATCAACTTGATGGGTGAGCCTTGGGTCATCCTCATTAACCGGCAGGTAGGTCTCGTTGTGGCGTACTCCCTCCCTGCGTGAAGGGTAGAAGCAGAAGGGTGTGCGGAGCAGGGAGATTTGGTAGATGTCGCAGAGTCGGGCGGCGGCGAGGCGAGCAGCATCCTGAAGTGCGGCAGACCTGGTACTTCTTGGGTGTTCTGTCTGGAAGACGTGGGGTGGGTCATGTTCGCTCTTCGGGTAGATGAACACTTCAAACATCCAGCAGTACACCCCTCCTGCAGATGTCTGGCGCCCACGATAAATGGGCTGCTCCGGGTATTCCAGGTAGTGGAGGAGCTTGCGCAGGATTCTTGCGAATACGCCCTCATAAACTCCATGAGCGACGCAATCCCAATTGCCTTCTTCTCCTGCCATCTGTAAAAGCAATTACTTTGCATTAGTAATGCTTTAAAATAATCAATTGAAAAAGTGAAGGGGCGTAGAACTAGGAAGGGTACGAGTAGCAATAATACGCTATATTTTCAGAAATACTTTTTATACACTAACATTTCCACCCTACGGTTCTTCTAACGACCATTCTACGGCTTTTACCCTGCAGTCGTATGCTCCGATACCAGCGCTGTCAGACCCAGATTTTTCAATCTGAATCTTACTGTGTTTCACTGCACTAATCCCTGGATCAGTAGTTAGTGCACACAGGTACATTGCTGAATCATTTCATACATCGCATAATCATCCATTATATTACATGAATTGAAATACACCACGTCGGGTGATAGTTTACAAAAGGGGCCGACTAGGCCAAATGTCATTATTACAAATACGCACAGCGGAAATACAGCAAAAGCAAACCCAAATCCACAGGCAAGCGACTGGAAGGTACTGTGTGCATTATATGTTACCAGTTAACTAGTAACATACGTGCACACAACGCCGGATGTCCACTTGTCTGTGTCTAATCAACGAAGCCTACGCCTTAGTTTCCTTCGTCATTCTTCTCCTCCGTAGCGGGAGCTTCCTCGTAGGCGTAGTGGTCTTGCGCTCCTGTTTCTGGATTTTTGCCGCAAAGCGAGCGTGAGCACTCCGACCCCGTGCTCAGCGAATCAACACACAGAATGCAGTATATAACATGTATGGCTATTCAAAGGATGGCTTTGGTTTATTTTATTTTTGCGAAGAGTGCTTTTGAATACAATTATATAAAAATTCCTAAGACCTAGCATTTGAACAAAAACCTAATGTTCAAGGAGTATTAATATGAATTTCCATACATATGGCATCACACCATATGCCTAATATCACCATAACTTCTCCCTACATACGGCATCACACCGTATGACCTTTTTCAGCGTTATAGCCGCTTAACTTACCACTGGGACGACACCCAGGAACCACTGGAACGACCTCCAGGACACACTGGGACGACACCCAGGACAACTCAAATCAGGGCTTTCCTCTGCCCTTTCACTTTTCCATCCCCATTTTCCAATATTTTTGTAAACAGAACTATATCTAGTTAAGTTCCCATGTCTGCCCATGACCGTGGGCACGGCTATTCGAATAGTTTTGACTCTGCAGAGTTTTGCACACTTTACCCACAAGAGATAAATCCACCCGTTGCCCCACATGATTCCTTAGCCATGCGGTTGAGTAGACTATCACAGGATTGTTGCAATGCATAGTCCTACTGTGGTTACGCCCGCTAAGGTCTATCTTCCGTAGGATCCGACCATCCCTCGGGAAGGGTCCCTCGTGAGCCATCACGGGCAAAGGCGGGGATGCGACCATCCATCCCTTTGCTCGTGGTCATACCTTCACGTAACCACCTAGAGCCACACAAATTAGTAAACCCTGCCTACACTTTGCCAGCATGTGGTTGTACTGTTTTACACGGGTGACATGACAAGATTCAGTCCTTAGTGGTATCTGGGCGGTCTACCACTAACCCACTTGTGCAATCACTGCACCACACACATACACACCATCGAACCAATCCGCCCAGATAATTAAGCAAGTTGGGGATCTTGGGAGTGTAAAATAATCATATCCAACATATACCAGTCATTATCACAATGACTGCCCAAACCAATTTCTCATGAATAAAAGTGATGCTCGGGACAATTTCTTGCCCCGAGTTCCTAATCAATGCTAAGCATGGCATACGGTTACGGACTTATTTTCGAAATGCTACTAATATATTTTTGCTAGGGCGACAAGGTTCACACATTCAAATACTCAAAGGAGGGGGTAATATTATTCAAGGTAAACAATGGCATATAACTAGAATATCAAATTTAGCATGTATTTGCATAAAAATAACAGCAATGCAATTTGTTAATTTAAAATAAAGTAATTTGCAGAAATGTAGGTTCAACATGATCAAAGTATTGACTCGCCTTGGTCACAGTGGTCGGGTGCTTGATTGTCCGGGGCTTCTAGAGCTGCGGTCTCGATCTCTTCCTCTTGAGCCTCGTAAGCTATTTTAGCGTGCGCCCAAAATTCGTACAAAAAGAAAAGCGGCGAATCAAACCAAATAACACCAAAAATCCAAATAAACTCTAAAAATTACAATTTCAGTTCCATTGGACAGATTTTGATTTTAGATGAATTTAGAAATTTGTCTCACTTAATTTGGAGTTAAGATGAAAAAGTTATGATTATTTGAAGTTCTCAGTTCAGTTAATTCCATAAAATGTGAAATTTCTGACAGTGGGTCCCACCTGTCATATTTTAATTTTTATCTTTTTCTTTTTATTATTTCTTCTGTCTCTATGGCCAGTGGGGTCCACTTGTCGGCGTGCTTAGACACTGACGGGTGGGGTCAGGCTGTCAGTGGGCCTGCGGTACCGCGGCGGCTGACGAACGGGGCCCACCTGTCAGCGCAGAAATTAAAAGAAACTCGACCGCTACGCGCGGAGCCGGGGCTCGAACGCGCGCCGCGGGAGCGAGGGGGGAGAAGGAGTTGGCGCTGGAAGCCACTCGGCCGAGCCGAGCGATGCTTACCCATATAGGGTAAGTATACCTTTTGAGGTAGCTCCGGGAGGCGGTCGGGCAGAGGAGTCGGGGGCGACGACACCGGCGGTGAGTGGTGGCCGGAAAAGGCTAGGGGTTGCGTGGAATATAATCCCCGAGCGACGGGGAGTCTTCTGGTGCAAACGGCCGGAGGTGGGGTTCACCGGAGAGGGCTGGCGGCGAGAGGTGGCGGCGGTCCGAAGAGGTCGATCGACGCCGGCGATGTAGAGTGATCGGGGAGCTCGGTGGAGGGTTGTTTCTACTTCGCCAGGTCCTGAAGAGGGTGTAGGAGGGAGGAATTTGCTGGTGGTGGTCGGAATCAGCGGCAGCTCGGTCGCCGGCCGTGGGGAAGAAGAGGTCGCCGGTGGGGAATTGGTGCACTACAGGTCAATTGCTTGCAGGGGGATGAAGAAGGGAACATTACGGCGCGATTGAGACTCCCGGGTGAGGCTTTTATAGTCGGAGAGGGCTTGTACGGCGAGGGAGATATTTGGTCGCCGCTGTTCAGGCGAGGCAGGGGGGAGGAACGCGATCCTCTTCGGGATTTCGCAGGGGAGAGGTGGCGGGAGAGGTTCGCCTCCCCTCCTGTAGCTGTCCTTTTAAACTTGCCCGCGAGGTGAGAGAATGAGCGGAGAGGATTTGCTGCGCAGAGGAGCGAACGCGAGGGGAAGGAGCTGCGTGCGCGTGGAGAAGAGAGGGAGGAGGGAGGAGAGCCTGACGGCTCGGGCCCATCGGCCAGCGGGAGAGGGCGCGAGGGAGCGGGGCCACTCGGCAGCGGGCGCGAGCGCGGGAGAGCTGGGCCGCGGGGCGCTGACGCGCTGGGCCGCGCGGGCGTGCTGGCTGCGCTGAGCGACTGCGCGCTCGCAGGCCGCGTGTGGAGAGAGGGCTGGGCCGGGGAAAATGGCCGGCCCGGCCGGGTGTTTTCTCTTTCATTTTTCTTTTTCTTTTGTTTTTGCAATTGAATTTTACATGTATATACATTTGCACATACATCTTGGGTATATACCTATATATATATTTTTTCCTTTCCTTCCCTGATTTTTGTGCATAATGTATATATTTATTTATTTATGTTATTCATGTGTATATATGTATATATGTCCTTATATCCATATGGTTCTTTGCATATATACATGAATATTAACTTCCTTTAATTTGTTTGCCCTAATTTTTAGGAATGACATCTTACGCTTACTCACAATTCTCTTTTAGCACTTTATGGATCATCTTTCCAGATTCTTCATTTGATGTTCATGCTGTATCATTTTACGTGTGATTTCTTCCTTCTTTTTTATTTTTTTTAAAATTCCTTTACAAATTCAAAAAGCCAATAAACTCCAATTCAAATAAAAAAACAAATAAAATAATCCAAAAACTCCATAATTTATTATTTATATTTCCCAGGATGTTACACTTACTCTCCCAATCTCCCTCCACACGATAGTGGCGGTGATCAGTCCGGCGAGGGCGCAAGGCAATGACCAGCGACCGTAGCCAAGCCAGCCAATGTCCCGGTTCACCTCCGGTAGCGAGCGGGCAAGGGCGAGGCTGCGAAGGTCCTATCACCCAATGGGCCACAGGAGGCGGCGTGTGCTACGTGCTATCAGGAGCGGGTGAGGTAGCGAGGACGAGCAACGAGTAGGAGGCTGTCGACCATCGGAAGTCGGCTGTGGGCCACGACGAACCAAATTCGCAACGCGCCAAAGCAAGAAAAGAGGTCACAAGGTGATACCCCCAATCCCTCCCTTCCCCAATGTCTAGGCTTGATTTTTTCTGGCTTCGACCCTAACTAGCTCGCCATCAAATCCGTCCGTTCCGTCATCTTCGTCCGCCTCTGTCGACGTATCTCCACCGGGGATCACTCCTATATAACTCTGTGCATGTGCTCTGTCTGTCTAGCCATATACTTACATATAAACTTACCTTTCTATCAGTGTCGTCTTGAGGTGCCCGTCCATGGACCTTAGCGTTAATTTGCACAGGACTGATCGCCATGGATCGAGTGAATGTACGTGCGCGACAGTTACATGCATGCGCCGCGCGCGTAGAATATATTAATTGCACAGGATTGAATTGATAGTACCAATTTTCAAAAATAAAAGAGACATTCAAAATTGTACTAATTATAGAGGAATTAGGCTCATGAGCCACACAATAAAGCTTTGGAAACGAGTGAGTGAGCGCCGATTAAGAAAAGTGGCTAGTGTGACGACAAACCAATTTGGTTTTATGCCTGGGAGGTCGACCAAAGAGGCGATTTTCTTGCTACGACAATTGATAGAGAGGTATATGGAGCAAAACAAGGATTTTTTACATGTTGTTTGTTGACTTGGAGGAAGCCTATGATAAAGTGTCAAGAAAGATCATGTAGTGGGCGCTCCAAAAGAAAAAAAGTCCCAACAAAATATCTTACCCTAATTAAGAACATGTACAAACATGTTATGACTAATATCAGAACATGTGGTAGTGTTACTAATAACTTTCCTATTAAGATAGGGCTACAACAAAAGTCAGCGTTGAGTCTATATATTTTTGCCCTGGTGATGGACGAGGTCACACGAGCCATACATGGAGATATCCCTTGGTGTATGGTTTTCACTAATGATATGGTGTTAGTTAATGAGAGTAGGATAGGTATTAATAGGAAGCTCGAGTTGTGGAGGAAGACTTTATAATTGAAGGACTTTAGACTTAGTAGCACTAAAACTGAGTATATGAGGAATGATTTTAGTGGTGCTAGAGCAGATGATGGACATGTTAGATTGGACGGACAAGTAGTGCCTAAGAAGAACATGTTTCGTTATTTGAGATCAATGCTACAGTGGGACGGTGAGATTGATGAAGACGTGAGCCACAGATAAGAGCGGGGTGGGTGACATGGCGTCAAGCATCTAGTGTCCTGTGTGACAAAAAAAAGTCCCTCAAAATTAAAAGGTAAGTTCTATAGGACGGCGATCAGACTTGCGATGCTATATGGAGTAGAATGTTGAGTGACTAAAAGACAACATATACAAAAAATGAGTGTAACAGAGATCAGGATGTTGCGGTGGATCTGTGGTCACACAAGGCGGGATCGCATCTACAATGATGATATACGTGATAGGGTGGTGATAGCACTAATTGAAGAGAAGCTTTTCCAACATCGCTTGAGATGATTTGGATATATCCAACGAAGGCCTCCTGAGGCACCGATACTTGATGGAGTTTTAAAGCATACTAAAAACGTAAGAAGATGCAGATGTCCAACCGTTCGGCCGGAGATGTCGGATGCGAGATCGACCAAGACTAATGTAAGATGAAGCAGTTAAAAGAGACTTGAGGGATTGGAATGTATCTAAAGAATTAGCTTTGGATAGGAGTGCATGGAAGTTAACGATCCACGTACCGGAACCATAAGAAAGTTAGGGCTGTGTTTTAGGCTCTCGGCTTAGATAGTAGGATGTGCAGTTTAGGGTTTTAGCATTGTAGGTTTTTATTTTAAGGCTTTCATCGCTTTGATCTTAAGAAGGTTTTATTTCTAGCTTACCTTAATTTGTTTGGGATAAAAAGTTGTTATTTTTGTTGTATAAAAATACTTTTTAAGATGAATCTATATAAGCTTTATGCATTCAATTTGAATATTAAAAGAGATAAGATAATCAAGATTTATAAACTTTAACTACACGAAAGCTAAAATAACTTATTTGTGAACGGAGTACGGCGTAGCTACGTGCAATGAATCTAGTACTGTACTAATTAATGTTAGGTCGATCCGCCCATATCGGCATGCTTCCGCATGGATCAAGACCTATTTAGATAACAAAAATTAATGAATCCAGAACTGTACTGAGGTGTCCATGCCGCGTGCTGATAGGTCCGAGAGGGCTAGCCCTGTTCTTTTCAATTTTTAAAAGCTGTTTTTCAACTTTTATACAGTAACTAGCTTTTAAACAGAGTATTTTTTCAAAATAGAGTATACTAGTTAATTGTAGTACATACTTTACTGACTTCATTTATATTGGCAAAAACCGCACGCGAGTTTCTGTTACTCTGTAATCTCTTGTATAAATAGCTCAAGAATCATAAGTCGTAGTCAAAAAGAGCAGGCCCTATATAGCTAGGGTACTGAACTCTGTGTCTACCACCACTGCCAACTAATTATAATATAATCTTAATCAGTTATAATATAATTTTAGTTATAAACGAGATTATTTTGAATCCAATCAAACGGCGCGGCCGACCTGGAAGTTCCTCGCGGCCAGCCCTGTCACCTCGTGGTTAGAGATGGCAACGGGCACAAACCTGCTGGGTTTTGCTATCCTAAACCCGTGCCCATGAAAGTTGGACGTGCCGCTAAAAAACCTAGGGTACTGAACTCTGTGTCTACCACCACTGCCAACTAATTATAATATAATCTTAATCAGTTATAATATAATTTTAGTTATAAACGAGATTATTTTGAATCCAATCAAACGGCGCGACCGACCCGGAAGCTCCTCGCGGCCAGCCCTGTCACCTCGTGGTTAGAGATGGCAACGGGCAAAAACCCGCTGGGTTTTGCTATCCTAAACCCGTGCCCATGAAAGTTGGACGTGCCCGCTAAAAAACCCATGCCCGTGACAGGTGCAGATTTTTGCCCAGACCCATGCCCACTGGGTTAACGGGTACCCACGGGTCGCCCGTGGGGTCAGTAATGCGAGTTGCAACAATGGTTAATGGAGAGGAGGAAGAAGTTCACCGGCCATCTTCGTTGGAGCCGGAGGGCAGCGTCATGGCCAAGAGCTACTGCTGCGATGCGCGTTGGCTGCGGCGTGGGGGCGACGGGCTGAACTAGAAGCCTAGAAGGCGAGGCGACGGCGAGGGCGTGCGGCGAGAGTGGCGGGAGCAGAAGCGGGAGCTGCGGGACGGGAGGGCGAGCGTGGAGACTGCCGGAGACCGAGCGCGGAGCGCCAGATGCACCACCGCTGCGGCGGCTATTGAATTGGGGTGGGGACTGGGGAGGAGTGAGTAGTGACCATGACCGAGTGCTAGCTAGGTTAGCCGTATGGGTAATAGGGCATTGCCGCATTGGATTTGGGGGCTTGGGGCTAAATGGCTAATGGGCTGGGCTAGTTTGCCTGGGAGGCTGGGAGTCTGGGTTTATAACTCCTATGGATCGGGTTTATATTACTCATGGGTTTACGGGTTTGGGTACTATAGTAACGTACCCGAACCCAGCAGACCCGATGGGTTGGGCTTTTTGCCTATTAAGAGACCCATAGGTGAGAAAATTAACTCAGACCCATACCCTAATAGAGTAAAATCTACCGGGTATTAGATTTCGGGTACCTATTGCCATCACTACTCGAGGTAGAGATCCCGTACTCCGAATTTTCAGTAATTTACTGCTGATATCGATAGAATAGAGATCGCCGTACTCTCAATTTAATATTGCTCTCGGTCGGTGGTGCAAGCTCAGCACGTTTCCCGCGCGATCCAAACGGAATACTGCACGAGGGTCAAGAGAGTAGTCTAGTCACACATAGGGAGTACGGCCTGGCTGCGTGCAATGAATGTAGCAGTGTTAGGTCATATCCGCTTGCTTCCGCATGGATCCAGATCCATTTAGAATATATATATCATTCCGGGGAGTACATGCCGCTTGCTGATTGGTCCGAGAGGGCTATATAGCCGGGGTACCCGATCTTAGCTGTCAATCACCACTGCTAACTAGCTAGTCAACCAAGCCAACCACGAAGATGAAGGGAGGCAGCATTTGCAGCAGCATCCTAGTGATCCTTGCCCTCCAGCTGGCCCTTCTTCTCGCCGGAGCCGGAGCCCGATCCCAGCTTGCCGACGATCTGCCGGCTATTCGTCTCCCAACCGACGCCAAAGGTGACGTACGCCTGGTTCTATATAGGCCCTGATCAATATGGCTTCAGCTTATTTTTGCACTATTCATAAGCCATGAGGCTTTCAGCCGAACTGATCACCACCATATACAGGTGCAAATATAAAGTGGTTAGTTTGTGAAGTATGAACAACATGCATGTATATACACAGGTGCAGAGAATCATGCAGCAGAGGAAGGGAATGATAAGCAGAAGCCGTGGGGGGACTGCTGCGACAGGGCCATGTGCACGCGGAGTTGGCCACCGATGTGCCGTTGCACGGACACGGTGGAGTCATGCTCCAGCGCGTGCAAGGATTGCGCGGAGGTGTCCTCGGACCCTCCTCGCTACGTTTGCCGCGACACTTACTGGTTCGATGTTGACGAGGCGCCGTTCGTGATTCCCAGGTGCACGTAATTAAGCTGCTCCCGGTTGGCCGTTTGGTGTTCTACATGCATGCACGTGCCGTCATCGATGCACCCCCTCTCCACTTACTGTACGCCTGTCTTGTTTTCGACGTATGTCTGGTGTGTGTGTGTGTCTCGATCTCCTCCCCCGGCCAGCTGTTTCTCCGGTATGCGATGTATGGTTGCCTCATTTTTAGTTTTCTCTAATAAACGGCGAGCAATATAAGCAACGTACCTACTCCTTCCACAAGTAGGAGTGCTACGTTACGCTCTGCAAGCTCTCTTTATTGTAATAAGATGAACGCCTATCGGATCAATAAGCTAGCTGCCTCTTGCTTATGTTAATCATCTTACTACCTTACATAGGTGCCGCTCGGTTGAATGAAATAAGCTAGCTTATATCTAAAATTGTACTATAGCTGACTGAAATTATACTACAGCTGATGATGGCTTATTTGATTTAACTAAAATTAAAAAATTTAAAAATAGAAAAAACAGGTAAACTCATCATGTACAATGTAAACGAATACGGGAAAAAAAGAACCAACAAAAAACTTAAAAAACAAAAAAATCAGAAAAAGACGAAATTTATAAATAATTAAAAATAAATCAGAGGCTAAAAATTCAAGCGGAAATGGATAGGACATAATTTTTTTAACCCAATGCTAAGCCCGACTTTATTAAGAAAGCCATCACGTTCTGGTTACGAAGATCGAGGGAAGAAGACGCTGGGGATTACAGCAGCTTTCAACAGCAACACAACACACCCTTGCAGAATATGCTACCCCTCCTTGAGACGCACCCCTCTAGCTCCTGTCTTGGCAATTCTTTCTCACCCAATTAAATCCACCAAGTTCTACATGTAAAGAAACAATGTCAATCGTAGCATACTTGACGCATTTTCCCCTTACTTCATACACGGATATTGAGTGAGCAGCACATACCAAGATAGGTACATGGATAGCATCTCCGGATTTCATTTGGTCCTTAGCACTGCTTTTGATGACCTGAGACTGAAAGAACGACAAAATTCACAATTTCATCATCACTTTCACTCTATGTAAATGGTCCCGAAACAGCTGCAATCACTTGTGGATTTAGAATTGTATACTATCTTGAAATTAGTAGGGGACCGGCTGCTCCGAACATTCATGTTTGTCTTCCCAAAATGCCTATTTGCTGCTAATAAAAAGGGAAGCATCTACATTGGTGAAAAATGAAGACAGGTACTCACACAAGTAAAATAGTACATGGGCAGAAATGGTGCCTTCTCCAAGCTCGAGGAGCTCAAACACTTGCTCGGCGCTGTTCACAATGTCCTCCCACAAGCCAGCCACATGCACACTACGTTGTAGCCACAAGAACACAAATTCTTATATAACCTTTTTTTCTTGTAATCTGAAGGAAATCCAGATCATTTCTTGCACTTACTTCCAAGCTCTTGTGAATCGACAACTTCTAGCTCACGAGCGTCAGGAGGTCATTGATCTCCTCATATTATTTTACAAAGCGTCGTCGTATTAGGGTATTAGAGACCAATTAATTACCTCTCGCATGGTGTTAAAGACGTCGCGGATGGTGAGTGGATGATTCCGGGGTGGTCGCCGGAGTCATTCATGCTAAAGGTCTTGCCACTGCTGGTCTAGCCGTAGGCGAAGACGGTGCTATTAAATCCATCAACGGTGGTGCATATGAGGGAGAAGTCGAGCACGCCATAGATACGTGCATTGGTGGCCTTCTCGTTGAACACGTGGTCTTCCGTTAAGTGGGAGAAGGGGTTAGAGAAGGAGGGGGGAGGGCGAGGGTCCGAGATGGGACGAGAGTGGTGCCTTACCAAAGGCGAAGGAGGCGCCAGGAACAGGCGCGGCGCAGTGGAGGAGGGAGATACAGGTGTCATCAATGCGCCACTTGCGGTCATCGTCGGACGTGGAGGAATCATCGGAGGAGGCGGGGAGTCCACCATGATGACGAGCTTGTCAAGATGATCAAATTGCATATACAATATGCTTAATTTGGAGATCAAATGTAAAACATACGTCAAGTATTTCGCGTACCACATTCAAATTCGGATAATATCTGTATCTGTATTCGTTTAGCACCGCACTTTGCGTACCACATTCGAATTCATATTTGAAAAAAAAATCAGATACTATCTGGATATATATTTGCTTTACAATACGAATGCATTTACGTTTCCCACATTCGCTACCAGCCGAATTCAAATGCTAGATAAAATAGATAATTTCGATTCGATTGACACCCAACCTCCTGGCAGGTGGAAGCTGGGCCGCGCTCTTGGCCTGGATACGCGTGTGTCGATGTGGTGCAGTCTGAAACACCGAGACCTAGTTCGGTGGCTCAGCCCAGTGGCCACTCCCTATGACCTAGTTCGGCGAGGGCGCTGCTAGGAAGTGGTGGAGAGCGACGAGTCAGCGAGGGCAAAGCCATAGCCCACAGAGGTCCAGAGGAGGTGCGTGCTGTGTGTAGGCAAGAGTGGGTGAGGCGCCCATGATGGACACGAGGATAACTGGGGTGGTGGTGAAGCTAGGCTAGGGTGCGAGGCGGCAGCGGCGAGCAGACAGGTGAGAGCGCAAGGCGACGACCGATGACTCCAGCCGAGCCGAGGTTCCTGCTCACTTCTGTATGCTCCTAATTTGCCAATTCTCCTTTCTGGCTAGATTGCCGTGCCATAGCTGCCTCCCGTCCAGTCACCATTGACTACATACACTGCCCGTCCATGGACCTTAGCGTTAATTTGCGCAGGACTGATCGCCATGGATCGAGTGAACGTACGTGCCCGACAGTTACATGCATGCGCCGCGCGCGTAGAATATATTAATTGCACAGGATTGAATTGATCGAGTAAGAACAGAACAGCAGCATGTTCACCACTGGTACCTTATCTTATTCTGTGGATTTGTGCTGGCGATCGACATGGTGAAGCTCGTACATATGTATAGCGCCCATCTGCCCGTACGGATACAGTCAGTAGCGATAAAAACACGTTGCATGATTACTCTGATGCATGAGGCCAATCCGCCTGGATCGCGCGCGCTGGATAGAGCTGTGTGCGCCAGGGGGCCGACCGATCGAGCTAGGAGTAATAATTACAGCGTATTTTGATCATCCGTCGACTAGTTCTTGCAGCCGGCCGCTTGATATATTTTTAGTAGGTTAGTTCAACGAGTTGATGAAGTGGTCAAGTTCAGGGCAGCAGTGTGCAAGTTCAGGGCAGCAGTTCCACCTTCTTTTCATAGCTGCAAGGGTCAATTCGGCCCTTGGAGTGCTGATTTTAGGGCTTAGGTCTGATGAATTGGAGTTGATGCTGTGCTTCATGAACTTAACAATCTTATATTCTTATTTATGGACCTGAATGCCAATTCTTGGTAATAGAATCACCATGTGCCACCCGACAAAACCTTATCCCATAGAGAGACGAATCGTTCTGTTCTCTTTGAAGAATCAAGAATTGCCATTTCTTTTGCAATTTCACTTCAAGCCTATTCAACGTACATGTCAGGCCACACTCGATCACCATATCACTCTTGTATTATTTTTTTTGAAGGTTTCATCATATTTTTAATTGACAACACATAATGGGAATGGGTAAAAGATTTTCATTTTTCTTTAATGACAACTGATAAGGTAAATGCAGCCATAACAAAAACAACAATAACAATAATATTGAGAGCTTCAACAGCTGGTAGATGAAAAAAATCTACATAATATATCAGATCCACTTGTTGAATACCCGCACCGGAGACAAGAAGGCATCGATGACCTTGCTAGCGCCGTTTTCCTCGCTGTCCATGTTGCTTGCGTCAGCTCTCCTCTGGCAGTTGCCATCCTCCTTCCCCATGCTAAGAAGTTGGAAGGCCATCTTGTAAATTTTGAATTTGTTTTAATTTTGTTTTATTTTGAAGTTTTTTTGTCAAATCTGAAAATTTTCCTAAACCAAGCCACTTTCCCTTTTTAAAAATACGTTTTCCAAGCGCAGAGGCGCACTCAAGCTTTTCCACCGTCGCCCAATGCCCACTGCCACGCACCGCCTCGCTCATCCGTCACCAACGTTTGCGCCAAAAGGCACATAGCATCTGCGCCACACCGCTGACCGCCCGTACCCAATAATATTATATGGAGGTGTTCTTATGTCTCGATACCTTATGTATTTTGTTTGTATTAATGTTGGACAAGAAACAACATCAACTACTAAGTTTGAACATGTGCTTTCGATTTAATTTCTATACTGGCCTGTATATGCATGTTCCGTTTTATATGTATGTAAGAGAATCTTCATATTTATCGTACAGTTTAGGATCATGGTTGATAATATTTATCACTATTTTATGGCTCTATTATAACACACAGGGATTTTTACTGGTTTATGTAACATATAAGTTACACAGCGCGCGGAGATACGATCGAGCTGATTACAACAGTACATACAGAGAAGCAGAAGCGCGCGTCCGTGGCCCAAGCTAGCCTAGTACGAACGCCGCCGCGGCCGTTCGATTGATCCACACACATATACACTTCGTTATTATTATTATTATTATTATTATATATATATATATATATATATATATATATATAGAGAGAGAGAGAGAGAGAGAGAGAGAGAGAGAGCGTGCCCGCGCGCGCGATAGCTTTAGCTAGTTGTTGGCAGTCTGGTCATCTTTCTTGCACTTGGGGCCGGCCGGGGCTGCCCATGTATAAGTCGAGGCAGCGGTACATGCGAGGCGGGTTGTAGGTGTAGAGCTCGATGCAACTCTTGCAGGCGCTGGAGCACGACGTAACCCTATCGGGGCAGTTGCAGAGCGGCGACGAGCTCGGGTCCGGCCACCCGCCACCTACGCACGTCGGATTGTCGCAGCAATCCCACGGCCGCTTCTGACCCTCGCCTACTGGCCTGCTGCTTCCCCTCTCCAGTCCTCCTCAGCACTCCCGCACCTGCGGCTGCATGCATATATGCTTTAACTTGTTCCCGACTCCGGAGAAGAAACTTAGTTAGAATTTCGTGCTTATAATTCATTTGATCCGCTAGCTAGCTAGAGATGATCTATAATATATATATATATATATATATATATATATATATATATATATATATATATATATATATATATATATATATATATATATCACACCTACCTTTGGTGCCGTCGGTCGGGAGGCGGATGGCGCCGGGGACGTCGTCAGCGTCGGCGACGGCGAGGCAGAGCCCGGCAAAGGATGTTAGGCGGAGCGCTTCAAGGGCCATGATCGCTAGGATGATGCCGATGCCTCTCTTCATTATGGCGCCCTCTAGCTCGTACAAGCTGCTAGCTAGCTCCTGTGCCCTGACGATCGATGTGCTAGCTGAAGCGCGCATTATATGCTTGAGCCTCTTCCTCCTCCAATCATGCCGAGGTAGCAGCGTAGTACAACTAGAATTAATGAACACATGGCGTTTGTCGATCATTCACGATTCCTTTGTACTATCAGCGTGCCAGCCACTGCTATGCTAACAGAGTGACAGGGTTGAAAAAAATCTTCAGGCTTCAACCAATCATGTATTCACAGACGGCAACGTTGTAACACTAACAATTAATAATCACGTACGCGATCACTGCACTTAGTTAGTTGTACCAACTGCTAAACAAACAGGCGATTTGACATATACGGTTCTTCCATCTTCTTTTTCAAGAGAGAGGATTCTTCCTTTTTGTTTTAACAAAATAAATTAACCAATTCGTCCTCTCTCTCTCTCTCTGAATTTAGGATATCTTCCTCTTCTTTTAGTAGTCATACATGCTAGGACGGGGTGATTTAGGCCTCGTTTGGCACAGCTCCACCACCGGCTCCTGGAGCTGTTTGGAGCCGTTTTGTGCCAAACGGGGTACAACAAAATAGCTCCACCCAAGGAGTCTCTTAAAACCTGCTGAGACAAAAGTAGCTCCTTGGGTGGAGCTGAAAAAAGTAGCTTCACCCAGCACCACTTGTGAAGTTAAAAAAAACAGCTCCACTTGTGAAGTGAAGCCGTGCCAAACGGGACCTTAAAATTACTCATGTGGCCCCCAAATTTTTTTCATAGGATAGCTAGAACATTAACATTATTAGTATGTAGAAGATGACCCTAACAAAATGGTAGGTCCATTCCTGCTGAGCTAAAATGACGTTTTCTATTGATGAAAAGTGATGGGGCCTCGTGTATATATAGGCATTGCCACGGGACACCAAACATGGATCATTTGTACTGCTGAGGCCAATAAGGGCTGCTTGCTTGGGTTTAAATTTATAGATTTTAGTTTATTTTTTATTGTTTGAGGTTTGTTTTGTACTGTAATTGCTGATAACTTTTTTAGCGTAATTAAATTTAAAAAATAAGTTATTCCATCATGGATAATGCATAGAAATATAGAAATAAAAGAAAAGGCAGAAAAACCCAAAAAAACTAAAAGGCAAAAGAAAGACAAAATTAAAAAACTATAAGCTGAAAGTCAAACGAGCATTTTCGGTCATCTATTTTGGCCTTGACTTGGAGTTGGTTGGCGCCCTAATTAAGCTAGCCAAGCAGCCCATTTCTCGCTCCATTCTTCTTTACTCGATATCTTTGACATTTTAAGGTTTCGAGATTTGGCTTTAACCGTCACTTTTCATGATTTTAAATTAAGAGATGCACTAATATATTATAATATTAACAAAGTTTTTTAATAATAAATCTAATGATATAATTTTAATATAACTAATCTAAATAGTTTGGAATCTATAGAGTAGGGCGTGTGATGCACCTGTGAACTCTTATCTTATCCCCGGAGCGAGACAATAGCGAGAGGAGTAAATCCTAAATTTGATCCCGCGAAACACTTTTAATTTTATGCGAAAAATATCAGTGCCCACATGTACTTTCAAAAGCAACAATATTAATCGCCAATATTAGAAGTGCATTCTTAAAAGAAATATTGGAAGTGCAGATATGAACTACGATTTTTTTCAAGTAGTGCTCATTTGTTCAATCACTATAAAATACTTTTAAATCTAATTAAAAAAATCATTGTGCAAGCTATGATGTGAGATGTTCACAAGATTGGGCACCACCTTGCAAGTGCAATAAAATACTGTACACGCTTAATTAGCACAAACATGATTAACACTAATTAGCTACGATTAGTACTAATTAAATACGACTGGTACTAATTAAAGCACTAAATAAAATATGATTAATTTAGTGATTTAATTAGCACTTATTAAATATAATTAGTACTAATTAAATACAATTAGCGCTAATTAAAGCTCATACAGTAGTTAATCGGCCACCACAGCGTAAAGATGGATCAGTAGGTTACTTGCCGATCAGCTACCAAGCTACTGTTGATCTACAAGTTGCCTGTTAAGTTCCCTAGTTCGGTAGATTCACGGAAGGAGCTATATTTGCAAAAGGTACATCAGATATTAAATTTGAAAAAATAGCTATACTTACATTTGTGTCCACGAGCACCTACTCACTCTCCTAGCTGATTAGAGTGACATGCGCGTGCTAGCTGTTCCCAAAGGTCGTATCTCTAGGAAAATTTTGCTTAATTAAGGATGTTTTTTTACTGTAGTTTATTGCTTAAAGTTTTTAATTCCAGCTGTTCACGAGAGAGTACGAAAAGATAGATATTCACGTGCAATTTTGGCTGATATAGATAAAGTCAAGATGATATCTACTGCAATCGATTTATAGACCTCGTCTTGGAATAACATTTAATTTAAAAGCTAATTATTATAAAAAACAAGCCATAAACTCAAAAAAATCCAGCCCAAATATGCTAAAGCAGATGCATATGTCAGTCCGACAACAACATCGGAATTCAGAGCCAATGAGTTGAGAGCAGACGTGTGGCACATCAAGACATAAAAGCTTGATAAATCAGCTTAGCACTCGTGTGTCCAATGGAACGGAAGCATACCACTGCTTCTCAGCAATCGAATCAATTAATTGTTGCGAAAAAACTGATTACAAGTACTGCAGCATTTTCCTTAACACATGATGAGATATACGATTGCCAGACTGGAGGCATGAAGCCAGTAGAAAGATTCATGCGTGTCACCGGCCTATTGCTCACGTGGTGATCACACCGAAAAAAATGGTATAGATGCTACTATTGTCGTGGAATATGTACTTGTGACTTCAAAATTTGGAGCCCCCTATTTGTCAAGATTGATTTCTACAATTCTACATTGTACTAAATTTGTCAAACCAGTTGGTGTGCATATACTTTCTCCTGCATTGGAGAATAGGCAGATGGCCTAGGACCAGACGAGTGGGCAGAGTACGATCGTGGGGAGCTCTTAAGATGATCAATTGCTTGTCTTCTCAGAGCATTTGGATTGACGCCTGCCTTGTGAGCAGCGATAACTCCAATAGCTTCCCAGTAGTTCTGGACATTCAGCTGGGGAGAAAAAGGTCAACGTTGCTAAGGATTTATTGCATGTAATAGTATGATGTATCAGAAAGAGAGAGGATAATTATGGAGAATTGTTGCATACCGCCTGTATATTGAAATTGTCTGGGGTATCATCAAGCACCGTTTCATTTTCCTGAACAGTAATGATTAAGGGCTGCAAAAAGAATTACCTAATTTAGGCCACCTAGTAAACTATTTCTATAAAGAAGGGCTTACACTTGATTCAGTGATTACCCCATCATGTTAACATGACATGCACTCACATATTGCACATGCAGTCCAAGTGGGTAGATAATCGATCACTAATATGCACAGAAGAGTGTACCTTCTTCTTTCTTGCAGTTCCAGCAAAAGCAAGGGTACCATCTCCTCCGCAGGCGTCTTTTGGAAGAACCACACTATCAACATCACTAGCCACTACGCAACCATTGTCCAAGGTTCCTTGCCTCCTCATCACATACTGAGGGGCGTTGCTTAACCCAGCGAGTACACAAGGTAGAAAGGTATATCCAATCTGTTCGAAAAAAAAGATCGATGAGAATGAATAAACAGATAAAATCAATAAACACTAACATTTAAATAATAATAAGCAATGTCAGTGGCCCAGTGTTTAGTTTGACATAGGACAGCACACATCCATATACAACGAAAACCCTGTAACTAGCAGAAACTGAACCCATGGCAGTAATCTGAAATATGCAATGTCATTGTTATGTGATTATTAAGCATATCACTGGTAACTATTTAACTCAGTTATGCACGAGTAATTCAGCACAAGCGCATAGAGACCTCTTCAGCAGCAGATCTTGGGCATACTGATGGGCTGAGTGGTGGGGGTAACACTGCAGGAGCATGGGCAGCCGGGATTTTGAATTCTTTCACAATTAGATGACTGATAATTGCTTCAACTCCTGCCAACAGATCAACTCCCTGCATTTGATATAACAGTCAATGACATATAGGTTGCAAAGTATACAAAAATCATGCTTGCTTCGAAATGCTGAAAATGAAAGAAATGCCTTTGATAACATCAGAATATTTCCCTTAATCAACATCAATCCATGGGATCCATCAATATACATGTCCAGTGAAATAAGGGGCAACAACTTTTAAATTCTTCTAAAAGAGAATCATGCTTGCTTCGAAATGCTGAAAATCTATGATGTGAAAATCTAAGAGTGCATGTCGTTGCGACTTGTAAGAGACATTTTAGATGAGCCAAGCTGTCGATTTGTAAAATCAAACTACCTTTGGAAACAGAACAACCAAAATGACAATAAGGGAGTTCCAAGAATGCTACATGAAAAATCTCAGATCGCTCAAGGCCAATAACCTATCAGATAAATTAAATGAAACAACTACTTGAGCAGACGAATTACCTTCCCTTCCCGATAACAATCTGAATCTTCTGGATCATCATCTGGAAAGCGCGCAACAACCGCCACGGCATTCACATCCGCATGGTTTACTAGTGCATCAACCGCTCTTAATAGAGAATCAGAGTTGCCAATGCTCCCTGTTGATTTCCCACATTTTGGATCAAACCACGTCTTGATCTACGCAATACATGGGCCGTTCATAAGTAACCATGAAGATCAGTGGATTACCCAAGCACAGAATTGTCTTTTCAGCTACTAATTTCATAGGTAACCCGTAACCATGAACATTACTCAAGGCACTGAATTTTCTTTTGAACTACTAGTATCAGAAGTTGAGAATAGAATGTGCACCTCCAAAGGAGCATCTGTGACAATGTACTCAACTACAGGGAGGCCAAGAGAAGCCCTCGCAGCATCTGCGACCTGCAAGTGGCGGAGTCGGAGCTCTTCCTCGATTCCAGAATCTAACACCAAGCCTACCTAGGTTGGATCAGTTACAGTGTATCAATATCATTCTATCAAAACTTAAGTTACATCACCCTTTTTTGTGCAGGTGAGAGTAATCTCCAGAGCCAAAGCATCGCTCACCTTGTTTTGGTGGACGGGTTGGAGAGCCCAAGAGCCTTCTGCGAACCTGTCAAGGGCGTATCCCTCCACGTAAAGCGTATTGGGCATCGGCCAGTACAGCATTGCAGCGTTAAGCACCTACGAAGTGAAAGCTTCAACCTTTGAGCAACCAAATTCTATGTGGAGAAATGGCGAGTGATGTAGCTGCGTAAGTGTTGGGAAGGGCGTCGCGCTCTTACATTCGGGTGGGAGATGACACAGTCGGCGACGGTGGCGAGGGCACGCGCCACCGGGAGGGCGTCGCCGGCGAAGCCCCCGACGGCGGCGCCGACTCCGGTGGGGACCAACAGGACGGACGTGTAGGGCCTTCTGAAGCACGGGGCCCGCGCGTCGGCGGACGGGGAGACGGAGTGTGCCCGGGCGCGCCGACGCAGCGGCGGGAGGCGGGTGGGGAGGAAGGGACGGGCGAGATGGAGCGCCATGGTTTGCCGGAGCGACTAGCGAGAGCGGGGAAGCGAAGGGGATAAGGTTGCGGGCATCTGGACCAGACTGGCAGTACCACTTACGGCCCAATTGGGCCCATAACTAGGCCCGGTAAAAAAAGTCAATCGGGCCCATTCAGCTCTCCTACCTGGCCCCCACTTGTCAGTCTCGTGAGCATGTTTCCCCAAATTAATATTGCCGAGCCCTTCATTGGAAGTCCATCCTCCGGAGCCAGAATTCTTACTGTTCTAGCCCCGGTGTGCTTTTTTTGGTAGACTAGTTATCTATTCATACGTCGCAACAAAATTTATAGTTATCTATTTGTACATTGCAACAAAATTTATAGTTATCTATTCGTACGTTGCAACAAAATTTATTGGATATATAGAGAATCATGCTATGAAAAAGGGATATTCTGATCAGTTAAAAAGTGAAGAGGGATGAGAAGTTGAGAATAGGGTGGTTGGAGGAGAAGTGGCGTATGACCACCAGCTCGTTATTTTATAATAGTGATGATGATATGACGCTCAGTGTTCATTTTTTGCGAGATTAGCCCATTCCCAATCGCGGATAAATAGACGAGTGACATGTGGTATTTCCGTGGACTGGGGGTGCGGATCCGCGGCCGGCGAGCGTGGAAATCTGCCTGGCCTCGGCACGCACACCGAGAGCAACTATAAAGTGGTCTATGGTCGATGCTACAATAGCTAGTCGATGGTCATTGCTACAATATCTGGTCGATGGTTAGAGAGTGGTCAAAACTTAGTGATCGATAGCTAAATGTGGTCGATGGTCGAAACTACAGAGTGGTAGAAGGTCGAAGTCTATAGCGTGGTCGGACGGTCGAAGTCTAAAGAGTGGTCGAAGCGGTCGAAAGCTATATAGTGGTTGGGGCGAGCATAAGTTATAAAGTAGTCGGGACGGTCGAAAGTTATGAAGTAGTCGGTAGTGCAGCAGTTGTCGGAACGCACCCCGGATCGCAGGATTTGGTGGGCCCGGCAGTTTGCGCGTGCATAATGGGATGGCAAAAGCTCATGGTCACCGACCACTTGTTTGCGCCTGCCCGGCCATGAAATTGTCACGCGTCATCTGCTAGTGGTTCTGTGGTCAGGAGGGAACCAAAACGCAAAAAAACATCACCCCAAATGCCATATCTGCTAAAAAATGCCAAAGGGCCAAAAGGAAAAAAATTCCCAGAGCCACTAGACGAGACGAGAGAGACGACTCCTCCCCTCTCCTAGACCCCCTACACTTCATTCACCGCACTTCACTTGCCGAACTAGTTGTATACTCCGATGCTGATTGGATAGGCTGTCCTAACATACGCAAGTCCACCTCGGTCTACGGTGTCTTCCTCGGTGACAACCTTGTCTTTTGGTCGTCAAAGCGGCAGCACATTGTCTCCCGGTCAAGTGCTGAGGCTGAGTACCGCGCTGTGGCAAACGAAGTCGCTGAAGCCTACTGGTTGCACCAATAGCTCGTGGACCTACACAGCCTACTTCGCCGCGCCACCCTAGTCTACTACAACAATGCCAACGCGGTCTACCTCTCCACCAATCCGGTTCAGCATCAGCATACCAAACATGTAGAGATTGACCTGCATTTCGTTCAGAAGCATATTGCTCTTGGTGACATGCATGTTCTTCATGTCCCAACGTCGTCGCAATACGCGGATATCTTCACCAAAGGTCTGCCCACGTCCGTCTTCACCGAGTTTCGATACAATCTGAACGTCCGTTCTTCTACCGTTCCAACTGCTAGGGAGTGTTAGATATCTGCATACGAACATTGACCACGGTACGTGTACAATAACCGGTCGTAGCTACAGTGAACCGGTCGTAGAGTCGACCTGCCATGGTCGTTACGTGCCACGGATCATGCGTAACTTTTCAGATCTCTTCCTTATCTCCTAGGTATTGTTTTACAAACCAGTTATTCAAAATAGAAGGGAAAGGTCTATATATGTAACCATTGATTCATTAATCAATTTATTACATGATTTCTCCAAAACACTATACGCTTTCAGATTGTTGTTGCACATTTCTGATTAATTTAATCGAACTCCTGTATGCAAGTATATGAAAAACTATCGTGTTGCAGCAATGCAGTTTGTTCTCTGTGGTTGAAACACTGTTTCAGGAAGCTATGGAGAGGGAGAAAAGTTCCTCTCTCTGATACTTCCCTTTCTTCCTAATGTTCTTTTAAATCAGCACTCAAAGGGGTCCCTGCCCTCTTCGGTCTCATGTACTTGATTCAGTTTTGCTTTGGTCTTATGTGTCCATCCTTCTGTCGAATGTAAATGCTGTCATAGAATATTGGTGATTCACTGATGTATACATTGTGCTGTGCGGGAATGCTGCAACGCCCTGAATTTTCCGTGTCTTACATGTTGACACTAAAAGAGCTTATCTATACTCTAAAGCTGGCAATTCATGAAACCCTGATGGTTGAGATGTCAATATGCTTTGTATTTTCAATGAAATACTATATGCACATTTACATAACGCACGATTCCATACTCTATACATCAGCATACATGCATGTTTATCTTAAAGTTCAGTTGCTGGTGTGATGATCATCTATGCAGGGAAAAGTTGAGCAAGCTAAGGTGTTCTCTCCTCCCCATCTCCTGAGTGATCAACCCTGCACCGGCAGAGTGGACACTAGGGGTGAAAACGGGTCGAATTCGGTCGGATATTGCTTATTCCATATCATATCCCATATTTTTTTCTCGGATTCGGAGTCGAATACGAATAGTGCCGGATACGAATACGAATCCGGATAGTATCGGTCACAGATACGGAACGAATACGGAGCGGATGCGAATACGATAACGAATATCTCGTCGGATATTACATAGGAGTCTTTGGATATTACGTAGGACATATTCTCTTTCCTCACCTTCTTTTTTCTCCACATAGAAATTTGTTGACGTAGTATAGCTAAGAGATAGCTAAAGTGATGATACTATTGGAGATGTCTTAGACATAAGGAATTCAAGATCTACAAAACCAAACTGATGTTTCGACCCTAACTACATTGCAAATCTATCATGCGTGTCAAAATTAGAAGCCCTCAGATCAGTTGAGTAATTCGGTTGAGCGCTTCGTGTTTGTATGTTATTTTAGTTGGTATTTTCAATTTTGATAAGGTCAGCTCTATAATTCTGAAACCAGATAGACACTCAAGCAGTATATAAGCGCAATGGTGGATCAAAATCACATATTTAGATAATATCTTAAAAGAAAGGCAAACATGGTTCCGATAGACTCCACCGCTCCACGGCTCTAGCTCATCATCCGACAATCTGGCATAGGGCTGCCCAGCTAGTCAAATAGAAAAGCTCAACCAGAGTTTTAAGTGCAGTTTACTATAGTTAAGAAATCAATTTAAATAGTTCTCAAACATTTAGTAACTAATTGGAATATACGCACCAATAATAGACTATCTCTATTTACAAAATGGTTAATTGTAACATATATGGGGGGTGGTTATCTAATCAAATACTCAAGGCAGTTGGTGAAGGCAGCTATGTTAGAATTAGAATCACATGTAGTAGTAATTTGCTTACATAAAATAAAATCACAATGGGGGTGAGCTATGTTGTAAAAATTATAAATATATGTTAGAATATGTTGATTTGATTGATCTTCTTCTCCGGCAGTCCAACCCTAATATTTCATTGGATTAAGATCCAACCATCCACATCTTTCTCCTCATCTCATATATATACATTGCACATTTACATCTCCAAAATCTAATTCAATCTTCAAATTTGGCATTCTAAGGACTGCTCTATATAGATGTACATGTCACAACGGATATGTAGGATCTTTTCGCGATGAAATCAGAATTTCTGAGGGCTAGAACAGAAGAAATCAAAATAAACAAAAACTTGAAGGACTAAATCGTAAAATATCAAAAAAACCCTAACCCCCAAATCCTTCGCCGCCGCGCCGCCCGATTCATGTTTCCCCGTCGCCCCCATTTTCCCCTCGGCCCCCGCCTTCCCCCGCCGCCCCCTCCTCCTCTGCCTCCCTCCGCCTTCCCCCGCCGCCCCACTCCTCCCCCCGCCGCCCCACTCCTCCCCGGACGCCGCACTCCTCCCCCGGTCTCCCCCTTCTCCTCCGCCGCCCCCTCCTCCTCCGCCGCCCCCTCCTTCCCCGGTCGTCCCCTTCTCCCCCGGCACCCCCTCCTTCCCCCGCCACCCCACTCTCCCCCGGTCGCCCCCTCCTCCGCCGCCCCTCCTTCCCCAGCCGCCCTCCTCCTCCGCCGCCGCCCCTCCCCTTCCCCGGTCGCCCCTTCTCCCCCGGCACCCTCTCCTCCCCCCTCCGCCCCTCCTTCCCCCGCCGCCCCCTCCTCCCCTGGCTCCGAGCAACGGCGACGGCGACCTCGACTACTCCGAGGGCGAGCCACCAACGGCGGATGGCCGGGCGGCGACTGGAGCGCCGGCGACGAGTTCGTCTTCACGCGGGATGCTGCCCTCGACTCCGACTACACTGCTCCTCTTCCTGCGGCGGTGCGGCCGTCGTCCACTCGTCCGAGCTCCGGTGACCGGTGTGCCTCCTTCCCCTCTACTCTCTCTCTCTCTGGTCTCTGCTCTGTGATGGTTGATAGGTTGTCGGGATTGGGGAATCTGGGGTTGGCCGGCCGTGGCCCGTGGCCGTGAGAGATGTCGATGTCGGGGGGTACTGGGGGAGGCGAGGTAGAACCGTAGAGGCTGAGACGGCCGGCTGCTGGCGCCGGTGTGCCTCCCGTGCCCGCGCGTGCTCCCCGTGCTCGTCGGAGTTGGAGCGAGGATGGTGGAGAAGTGATGGGCTTGGCGCTGCTTGCAGTTGGGCCGGATATCCGAAAAATATATCCGGGTATTATCCGAAAAAATCCCGAATAGTATCCGTATCCGCCGGATAGTTCTTTTCCGAATTCGAATCCGTATCCGAAAACAACTATCCGACTCCGACTCCGAATCCAATAATTATCCGATATAACTATCCGAATTCGATCCGACTCGGATTCGACGGTCGGTCGGTCGGGAAATATCCGATCTGTTTTCACCCCTAGTGGACACATCGAGCACGAAGACAGCCACAAGTCGATGCAGTCGACGTGACGTCAACATGATAGACGTGGACGTAATAGATGCAGCCAAAAATTTGCGAAGAAATTTCAAAATTTTATGTACAAATTGAAAGGAATAAAATACAAATATAATTGAAGTGTTACCACGGGTATCATGGTCTTTTTGCCACTAATCCCTCATTTCAAGGTTTTTAGAACCAACCTACTTGCCAAATGTTTTTCTGAGGTAGCTCCAGATTCTCAGATAAATGGATTATCATAGAATCAGGAGCAGAATCTGAAAAATAAGAATCTAGGGTTCTACCAAATAGGGCCTAAATCTACTAATCACCCGTATTTGGAGATAAGGCCATCGATAGGCTCCCGTGGCCTCTAGTCTAGGAGATATTTGTAAATCACGTTTTAAACCCTACGCAAATTGTATCACTTTATCTATACCTACTCTGACTTTAATTGCAATCGATTTCTTCAAATTTCCTTAGATGCGATGCCGAGTGAAAGTACAGAACATTTTCCCTAAGTCTATTCTTAAATCTTCACCCAACTATTCATAGTCGATGGTTCAGGGCGGTCTCTTACTCTCACCTGACACGTACCCAACTGTGAATTAGTCGTTAGTCAGGCGGTCTAACCTTCACTCGACACTCCACAGTGCTAGATTTATGTGCCTAGACTCACCACTTTTAGGCTCTATATTGGTTCTGGCTCCACCTATTTTAGGTCCACCATTTCTAGGCTCTATACCAGATCTAATTTTCTCTACTTAGTTATACTACTTACCCTCGCGGAGATGATAATAACATTATAGAGTAGCATTTTCTGCTCGTCGAAACGAGAATATGGTTGACACTAGAAAATACGGCTCCATACCCGAGTGAGAGTGGTTTAATCCTTATATCATATCCATATGTAGCAGGCTCCACGCCTGCCACTATCTCTCCTTTCCAAAGCACCCACCACTCACATATTATTTATCTGTAGGACAGTTGCTCCATCAACTGCCTACCCTTCCATACTCATCATTATTCTCATCAATCACATGATTTATTCTCAAATTCATTTTATGTAGAGAATGATATTAATCTAGTACCAAATAATTTTTACATGAATTTACTCTAATCAAAATTATCAAAGGCATGCTTGCCTAGATTTGTTAGTATGTTCCAGTCTCAGGTGTGCTCGGGTGAAATCCTTCCTTTGGGTCTGGTTCGTTGCCTGCATTTATTGTGTAGGTTATGGTTTAATTTACGAACCTATTAGATATGCTATGTCAATGTGTTCCTATGGTGAAGCTTTGTTCAATTAAACCGATGGCGGCATTTATATTTAAATTCTATCTTATACCTATCGTTTGTTGCTATTTTACTAATGTTAGAATATTCTAGTTTAGTGTTTCAAAATAGTCAATACCTAGTTTCCTTGGGTTAGATACTATTTAATTAATTATATATGTTGATATACATGTATATATGCACCTATATATAATCTTATACCCTTGCATACATATATGTGTATCCTTCTACACTCCCCCCCCCCCCCACCGTGGCCCAACCAAATGGGCTCAGCCCACTTGCTTCTTATCCCCCCCTCCCTCTCTCTCTCTGCTTGCTTCGTTCCCTACTATTGACTCTGCCCCACCGCCAAGCACCGCTATCCCCTTCATCGGATCCCGATTGGCGGATGGTCAGCTGCTTGGTGGAGCAATGCCATTTTGTTCCCGTGTAGGCCCCCCTCTCTCTCGCACTTCCACCACGTCCCTGCCCCAGCCTCTACTGGTCGTCGCCTACTTTGATTCTGGTCCAGATCGACCATCGCTAGTCTCTAGGCTGCCACCTCGGCTCTCCACCGACTAGATCAGCGCCATGTCGCTATGGACCTTGCCCCTGTTGTCGAGATTCGACACTCCTCTCTTCTCTCTTCCATTTCCCTTTTTATTCAATTTTAATCTCTCCTTTTAGTTTTGATTTAACCTCTGATTTGGGGTTTCTTCGTTTGTTGAGGTTTATGTAGTGGATTTGAGTGCTTCGATCTGGTATGCTGTGATGGGGCTCAAGATCTCCTCATGCGCCGGGGAGTATGAGGTGATCGCCAGGTGTACGCGGTGGCTAACGGTGAGCACACTGACATCATGGCTAGCTCTCCTAGTATATTCTACTCTCCCTTGGTCCCCCTTCTTCCACTGCTCTATTCTATATGTGTGGATGCTACTTGCTCTAGGGTGGTGCATGTGGATGTGAGGTTGCATGTGTGCATGGTCCTATGATGATGACGATAGGGATTGGAATGGAATGTGCGGATACTTTAAGTTGATGTTGTTTGCTCGATTTGGGTGGGACTGGTGTTCTGCTCTTCTCTTCTGGCGTGCATGTGGCTCTACTTCTCTTTTCGCTTCTTCTGGTCCCCGGCCCCCGGTCCCTTCCACAGGCCTTCTCCTAGCTCTACCCTTCCTCTTCACTGCCTCCTCCCTCTTCTTGGTCGGTCTCTTTCCCTAGTCCGGTCGTCGTGGCTCACTCCATCCTCTCTTCTCCTTCGCGGCAACAGGTTGGGGATTCGAGGGAAACGAGGCTGGATCTTGTGGTGGTTTGTTTGCTCTGGATGGTGCTGTGGTTATAGGTGAATGCTGGTCTCTCTCTTTCTCGGTCTCTTGCTCAGCCTTATCTTCTTTTACCTGTGTGTCGTATCAGCTGTGCGGTGGGAGTTTTTACCGTAGTAGTGTGTGCTCTGGTACTTCAGTTAACCATTTTTATTAGGTTGGTTGGCAATGTTAAAAGGAGTTCAAGAATGAATAAGTTTGTTCCTAATGATGAATGATGAAACCCTACGGTTGCGAGAGGTACCGACTGGCCTCGGACAGTCCAATATCTCGATGAATGAATTGCCCATTATATTATTCTAAAGAGAGTTCTAACGATAGTTTTGGCTTTGTTTATTTGGTCTTTTTCTATATTCGATTATCGGTTTCTTCTTGCAGGTATTAAATACCAATACTCTGGCTTGTGCTCAAAACTAAAGGTTCTAAAGAATCTGGTCAATTGTAATTGTATACATTGTATTTATTTATATGTATGAATATGAATGTATAATTAATGAACTCAGTGGTATGTTTGTGGATTGTATGAAATTTGTAATTTATGAGCTCCATGGTATATTTTTAGAGAAATGATGTTTGTGGTAGTACCTTTTTACTTAACGGCCCTATTGCTTCTCTCAAATAAATAAACAAGATGATTTCTTCATCGCCTTTTCAAAACAGTTTATCCAGACATATTTTTCAAAACGGTATATTGACTTATCGATATTAGATTTGTTCGCACAAATGATCACGCTAAGATCAAAAGCCACCAGCCAATCAGCCATAGCCATAAACCATTAATCACAACCGAAAAGAACAAACCCAAAGTCAAACAAATAACAACTCAAGAGATTCATTAGTCAACAAACACTCATAACATTTCAAAATCTTTCACCCATACACCTACTGAATCAACCCTCACCTACGCTTAGGGGCGAAGCTAGCCCCGGCCCAAGCCTCGGGCTGGGCCGGCTATACTTGAGCCGAATTCAGCTTAATGGATCGCTTGAAGCCTCTGGTTATCTTTTGAACACAATTGCAAAGGTATATCTTAATGGGCCTTTGATCTTGAGCCTCGGGCTATAGCCCACCTAGCCCGAGACCCAGTTTCGCCACTGCTCACGCTCAAATTAAAGTAACACTTGAGCAAAACTGAAAGTGAGGCACTGCCCACTCGTTTTGGCTTTAATTTTTGACTTTTGACTTCTGGTTTACTATTTCTTAATTTCATCTTTTTATGGCTTTTGGCTTTTTTGCCTTTCCTTCTTCTGTATTCATTTACATTGTCCGTGATGGGCTAACTTGTTTTTCTAATTTTTTTTATTTTTTTAATTTAATTACGCCAAAAAAAAACATCAACAGCTATAATACAAAATAAGCAAGTTGTAGTGAAAAAACCATAAGCCAACCATTCGGGTATTAAAAAGAGGCGGTGAATAGCACCTGTATTTCTCAAGTACACATGACCATTGCCAGGTAAAGTTTCTTCTAGAGCTATTGATTGGCGAAAGGAAACACCATCCATTAGTTTGACTTCGCATCCCTATTCCTGGAATTTCTTGGCCTGATTCAGACTTGGCATGCTATCCTGGCCTTTAAAGAACCCTGCAAGCTTAAAATAAAAACATAAACTGTACAGGGCACCTCAATTACCAGTTCGGAAGAGATGAATTCATTTGGAACCACATTTTCCAAATGTTCAAATAGAAACAAGAAACAAATGTTGAATGTACATTTATACGAAAACAGCGGGTGAAGTTATCGTATTTCTGAAGCCAAAAAAGGATTTGAATACAAGTCACACAGTGTTCCAACTTTCCTGAGCAGTTTCTGTTTTCCCGAGGTGCTCGTATTGGTCGCAGTTTGCTTCTGCGTCCTTCAGGGCTGTAATCAATCGTGGCAAAATTTTAGATAATGCAAGTTTGAAACCCACAGAGCAAGTGTGCTCCTTGCTCCTCTCGGTAGTACAGGCATCATCAGTGAGTGTGCCGATCACATTTCCTTGCAAATAGGCCTCACAAGCTTTGAGAATGTAGTGGCCACGCTTGCAGAAGTGGCTTTTTACGAAATCCTCAAAATGCTGCAGCAATAATACGCGTAGAGAATCAGAACATCAAAAGGGTTAAATAAACTTATAGTTAAGCTTCTCCAGCAGTACCGTTAAGAGAGAGCAACCATTATACAACAAGAGAACTTCTAAGATTTGATTGCATGCCTACCTGCCAGAACTACAAGTAGTAATGGAATTCCATCCTAAAGTCAAAATTTTCCTTAAAGCATCACAATACATATGCAGGTCAAAATTCAAGGTTTTATCAACCAAACAAAGGAACCTCACTAGTCAAAACCTTTAGGTCAGTATGGTCTTTCAGTTATCAACATGAATATACATATACTGATTTAAAACAGATGCATATTTGGCTTGACAGAGAAGCAAAAGGTTAAACATGGTAAAATAATAGAGTACAGGCAAGTTGAATTAACTCAATAATAACACCAAACAAATGTATTAGCACTCCAGGGGAAGTTGTCTTACCATAGGAGGCCGCCTCAAGATATACAACATGGATTTCAAGCTCAGCAGATATGTGTTCTCATTATACGGCAGTGCATTCTTCTCCCCTTCAACAGTACCAACTTGCTTCTCATATCCAGCTTCATTAAAATAGGGCTTTTCATTGAGAACCAGGCCCTGAAGTGAAACTAGTACTTGGAGAATACTAGACGATGATGGATCCCATACTTCGTTCCCTCTCCCAGTCCAGGTATTTAAGAGGCTTAAGCAAACCTTCCCATCCACATAAAGGTTTGGATTTACACGCAAACCGCCAGAATGATAGTACGCCGACTGCAGAGTTGGCCATAAATGGCAATAACAGGGGAGGCAATGTCAGCAGAACATCAAGATCAATGGGTGCATTTACAATGCAATTGCCAGCAGCTATGAAAACCAAAGCAAAGAAGCATAATGGAGTAATGTAATTATTACAATTACCGGAGGAACTTGTGGATACTCAGGTGGAAGGTGGAAGTCAAAGAAGAACAAGCCATCTTGGTAAGGGGTTCCACTTGCTCCAATAATCACGGCTCTTATGAGATCCATACGATCCTCGAATACCCTGACATAAATATAATCTACAATTGCAGTGAAAAGAACATCAGCAAAATCATAGTATGCTTGTCATTGCCCTTTTATGGTTTCCATGAGAGAGGTACAATTGCAGTAAAAAGAGCATCAGCAAAATCATAATATGCTTGTCATTGCCCTTTTATTGTTTCCATGTGAGAGGGGTACAATTGCAGGAAGTAATGACAGACCTGGTAGGTTCTTCTCAAGTATGCTCCATTCCTGCTGTACTTTTTTGACCCACTTTCTTCCACAGATACCCTGCTAGAACATTGTTTAGCCATTTGTCAAAAAGAAACATAAAATACCAACAAAATATTAAGGTAGCCAAAGCAAATTATAAAAATAAGCATGTTCTTGAAATCAAATGGTTTTAAGATGAAATACAAGAGTGTAACAAAAATATGGCAATGTAAGAGACTAATATATATTACAAAATACAAATGCACAACAATGTAATATAACTTACCTGTGCTGTGTTTTCAAGGTAATGGTGGTCCGGAGGACACTGCAGAACATCAAAGTGTTTGAAGAAATCTGAATCTGCAGGCTCGTCAGCCATAACCACATCTACAGACTTCCCAGCAGAGGAGTCGTTTGTTGTCACAGCGGTGCACTCCGATGTTGCCATGTGGTTTTCCCCCTCGATTTTATCAATATCATCACCAGATTCTGAAACCTCATTAGACTGGTGAGATTCAACTTCATCCATAGCATCTGAGTTTGATCCATCTAAATGCTTTTTGCCTCGTGCAAAGAGCTCACTTGCCAGTCGGGTCACAAAGCCAAAAGCAACAGAGAATGGACCAGTTGTGACAGAACTTCCATCCTGGGAATCAAATGACCCATTTTCCCTTTCAATGCTATTCTCAGTTACATTTTGTGAATCGTCCTGAAAGAGAAGACAGCGATCAATAAATCAAAGAAAAGGAAACTAAAAGGTGCTTCGGAGAGGAATGACTGGACAAAACAAGAATGACAGTCTGGTAGCAGAGAATACCTTTGCAGAATCATCAAGCAAGTCCATTTCATTGTCATCGACAGTCTCCCAGCTAGCACCATCAGTGGCAGTTCCATCATCTAGTGAGGCACCATCGTCTTCTCGGCCAACAACATATATCTCATGAGGCCCAACCTGAAATAACAACAGGAACCCATTAACAAAAATACAGGTAATGCATGCAACAGATTAGTTTTCAGCAAGACTCAGGTGAAGCAGTAAGAGGAATACAAGCAGCCACAAAAAGGTCAGGCTGGACAAGCCTCAACAGATTGACAAGGCAAATAGTTGATGATAAGCATTTCAGCAGCTGATATGTGATACATTGAGCTCCTAATGCTAGTTCTCTCACATAAATGATGGTATTTACTGCATTAATAGAAGTTGTGTGATACCTTTGACACCAACCCATCACCCCAAATGACTTCAATCTCACCATCTTGGAAGCCCACTATATTTCCAGCCCATGAGAGGCTGGTAAATTCCGAACTGGATTCCTTCTGTGGAAACTGTTCCTCTGCCCCAACATCATGGGGTGCCGCATATGAAGCAACTGATGCGTCTGCAGAATCTACATTCCTGTCCAGCTCCATGTTCTTTTCACCGCTGGTTGATTCAAGAGGAAGTGAAACAGATGGCAAGCGGACAACGGCATCTCCATAGCAATAATCATAATCCGGATGGCCGTCCAGTTCATACGCACTCACAATTTCATTACACTCAATTTCCCTGGGCTCCTCTGGGTGCAGTGAAGGCTTAAACCATGATACAGATGCAGTTCGGTCCTTCGCATTAACACTTCTAACAAGACCCACACGCCTTATTTCAGAAGAATCATCAACATCATTAGAGACTTTGTCCACCACATACTGCTCCGGGAAGAATTCGTGGTCATTTGGACTGTGGATCGGGATCAGTGATGTTGAACTTACTCCACATTCTTTTGTCCCATCTTGCCATATTACATCAACCTTGGTATAAGTATTTGCGATAAGCAGGGCTCTTTCAAAGCTCTCATCTCTTCTTTTTGTTCTTTTGTCTTTTTTGACAAAAACTTTCCTAAGCTTTTTTCTATAAGTTGCATTGTCCTGCATTCCCTCCTTTGGAATGGTTGATACACTAGTGCCTGATTCTGCTTCTTTGGCTACACATGAATTATCTCCATCTGACATATTTGATCCATCAGCAGGAGAATCACCATCTGTCTGCCTGGGATTTGCATCTGTATTAGCCTTTTGAGCTTGTTCAGCCTGAAAATCAACGGCATATTCAGGAATATCAGATGGTAGACATGAGTGCTCATCCGAATTTAGCTCTTTCATTTCTGAACTTTCAGTTAAAGTATCATCTGTACATAATGATGTGTATGGGTAAGGAAGACACCAATCAGTCAATTGCCAGTTTGCATATAAAAAACAAGACAAAAGAGTCAGATCCTTTGGGCTCTGCTCCTCAGGAGGAACTGATCCTTGATTTGTACCAAAGTGTGCAGATGCAATCCAATAGACTATAACAGCAACAGTTTCCACTTTTGTGATAGTACCTTCAAGACGACTTGCTTTCCACAATCCATTAAGCCATCTGGACGTTTTGAAAACAGATGACGACACTGCCTTCACACGCTGTCCTGGATAAAAGGGACAGGCTGTATCTGGATGCAACGGCCCTGATGCTGGCCTTAGGCGCATAGGATCTGCCCTGGCAACTTTACAGACAGAACCATCATCAAACAACACATTAACATTATCCAAAACTTCATCAATTCGACCAAGCCATGGCCCAGAGACAACATAATCACCAACATTGAATTCCCTGATGCGTCTCAAATCTTTAGAGGATACACCCTTTATCATTTCTCCGTGAGCACTTTGCAAATCAACCACAAGACTGACGTCCGCAACAAGCCCCATCTGACCAGTTGGATCTGAGGCAGAAGCAACTATATCTCCATGAAGGAAACTTCTGTCAACAACAACCACACTGCCAATATCTTCCGTCTTCTCCGTACCATCAATCCATAACACCCTGACCTTGTTATCAGGCAAAGAACTCTGACTGTCAACATCAACTCCATTAATGGCATTATCACCATCAGCACCACCATTTTCAGTCCTATGAGCACTTCTATGTTCATGCTCCTCAGTATCAGTATCATCATCAGTGATGCTACCTTCAGAATCATATTCCCCTGCTACTTCCATCACCAACCCACGGGCATCCTCTTTTGACTTTAAGCTCACAACATCTTCTCTATAAACAAATACGTCTGCTGCTGCTTCAGGCTCATTGGTATCTGTAGACCTCTCATTTTCCTGGTTCTTCTCCGCGATATTTACCGAGCCATTTGGCAGGTTTTCCATGATTAAAGTCAGTTGTACAGGTAGATTCCCAGCAATTGTGAAGCCTTTTGTTTAACTGAAACACAGAGAATATGTTCCAAAGTTAACAACAAAAAAGCCAAGCACGAACCTTCGGAAAAAAATAAAAAACATAACATTAGCAACTCAGACAACATGTCTAGGGTCAACTACTATTAAATCCTACAAAACAATGCAGACTACCACCTCTCTTAAGACAAGAATGTACATGAGGAAACCAACAAGGCATAACTAATTCCTTTCCAAAGAAACACTACATTATCCAGTTTCCCTCATCACAGGGGATAAGCATCACCAGTTAGTATAAGAAAATGCATGTAATGTGCAAAGTCCCAGATCTCACTATACAGGAACTGAAAGTCAACAATGACTAACATGTTCAGTAATATGTTATGTAATAGCATTTAATAATCCTAATAGTCAACAAGAGAGGCATGTTAGTAAAGAAAACTGCAACAATGTCTGTACATCTAATAGCATAATTGTCCCTATGCATATTTTGTGCAATCTTTTGATTTACAAACAGCTCTAAACATATAGCTGTACACTTGATGCAAGTTCCTTAAGTACTGCTAGCAACCTAGCGTAGATGAAATATCTACCTCACCTCTGCTAAAGTCTGATACTAAGAATAATAACTTCTTCATGATGGTGAATAGCCTGCGTAGCTATACAATGGCCTAATTTAGAATTTTATTAGATGCGCAAAATTGCAGCTCAGCTGTGGAATTGATCATGTAAACAGCCATGTTTGCACTAAACAGTTGTTGATATGCTTAATGAGCATCATTAACACTTCTTCTGGGCAATATGATCTAATATTACTTTTCTTAACTGGAGAACAGCAAATATTGATCCAGGGTGATATAGAGAGAAGAAAAATATCACATGTTTGATGTTTCAGCAAAGAACCAGATACAACTAGTTGTTATAAGGGCATTCCCAATAGCTTGATACTATATCTTGATACTAGCGGAGAGAGAATAGCTAGATGAGATTTCAGATACAACCATTCCAATAACTTGATACTATAACTTGTTACTAAAGTTTGTATTCAGATGAGAATGACTAGTGTGGAGAGAGATGGCCCCACTAATTTCTTGGTTTCCTAAAAAGGCTTGATACTTGCATGAGTATCAGGCTTCTCCTCTCTCTTCCACCTCACAATAAAGGTGACATCGCATAGGCTAAGTATCAAGCAAATTTGCTTGTTGGGGTGCCCTAATAAGAAAAAAAGAAACATAAGCTACAAATTCACCCATTGACCTTAAAAGCAAGAATTGCAATCAGTGACCTAACAAAAGGAAAACCTATCAAGTTGAAACACCTCAGGGATCCCTTTGAGCATGCTGCTCATACCTCATTGAGCTCAGAGTTTTGGTCTTTTGCTAATCTAATGTGGGGTCTCCTTTTTTTTCAATCTTAATCACCAAAACAGTCCCTGAACACCAAAAATCGCATGGCGTGCCATTGACATCCTAGTTGCGAATTCCATCCAAGCACCACAAAACAACTACAACAAAAAAACAAGGAGACTTTGCAGGCAACGGAATACGCCTGCAACAAGAGCCAACAGAGTAGCAGCAGCAGACACCCTTGTACTTCTCAACGAATCATCATTCTAACCTACAGAAACCAGAACGCTCAAGGCACAACCAATCGGCGCCAACAGCCCAATCCCATAACCATCCAGCTCCGATTACTGCACACGCCGCAAACGAATCAGAACAAGGCCAAAAACCTCATCGACCGGCGGGGATCCTACAGGCCAAACAGACAAGAACCAACCCTGGAACCAGCACGCCAAGATCAGGTACGGCGTGGCCGTACAGGCACGGAGAGATCCCAAGAGAACCGAAAGCGATAGGGAGAGGAGGGCGAGGGCAGCTGGGGAGGGGGCAGGCTGACCTCGGGCGATCGGAGCGGAGGGGATCGGAGGCGGCGGGATCGCTCCGGAAGGAGGCGGCGGCGCGCTTGCCCTAGGGTGAGATGAGGGAAGGCGAGGCGAGCTGAGCACAAGAGGAAAAAGAAAGCCACGAGACACGGAACCGGGAGAGGCCAACGGGTGGAGAAAAGCATCGAGTTTGGGTTCGTGTGTGGGTTCGGTCGGCTCCGCGCTCGATCGGTACACCGGTTGGAGCTGGCTGCTAAACCTTAGTTACCGAGAACTCCGCTTCACCATTATAATTGATTAGAAAGATACCTGTATATTACAATAGAGTACTAAAAGAGAGTTATACATATCATCTATACAATATTAGTATGGTAGTTTAGTAAAAAAAACTCTCCAAATATATTTTATGGTTTCTTATAAACTTCTTTGCATGTGATTTATATCTTATTTATACTTAGATTCACGTTGAAAATAAAGAGCTGAACAATTAAAGATATGAGCTTCTAAACTTACCTTCTTTTGTAAGAACAGATGATTCATGAGAAGCTGGATAAGCATTTGGTCGAGGTCTTTTGACCCTATAAAGAGGAAGGGGGTTAACAGGAGGTGATGAAGTGGGCTCTATTTGCCAAGGAGAGACTATCTGGACGCGGAATAGTTGTTGGCTCATCCCAACGCATCTAAGTTACAAAAGCAATCATCCATATCCACACAACTTTTCCAGCAATACAAAATGGCAATAATAAACAAGCAGATACCTTCAAGGATCTCCAGCTTGATTCAAGCCACATTGGGTCAACATTTTCACTGCCAACTATAATACATGTAAACCTACATGACAATGAAAACAACATATTATGAATAATCACTTAGTACTACCAATGGGCCAAATGCCATATGTACATGTATACGTTACAAATAACACCTTGAGGTATAGACATATCTAACAATTGTGTCTGCAAAGTGGATGCACTTGTCGTCAAACTACTTGATTTGGTCATACAAATTGTACCAGGCCTTTCGTTTATCTTTCTACTTTTTTAGTTAGTTTCCACTGCTATTTCAAGAAGCTTAGCTTTATTCATGTAAATGAAACACAACGCTGCTATGTCAATGAAGTGATTTACTTGCATATAAGGCCATAAGAAAGAAATAACAATTCAGGTATCATTAATCCAAAGAGCAATACACGTAGCCTATAGGATTTAATGCATCAGTGTGCATCACTATCCAACAAAGGCACTGAAATCGCCAATATAAGCCTGATACTTGAAAGATCTTAGATTCATCTAATCATGAGATTAGCAATCCATTAAATTGCAAATAGAGAAAAAACTACAAGATTTCTGAGGTGATTTTTACTGGATCAGCACCAACTTCTTCCAGTCCTATCCAACCCTATCACCATTAGAAGATTCCTCCTTTATCTTCAAACTGCCAACATGTAAACAGACAAGTTCCTCTCAACGTAAAACCAAACTAGCATGACTAGAAATGGATCATCTGCACGACTTCAAAAAATGCATATGCATTGCCACCCCTTGGGAGCCATCCAATCAAGAGTGGAACCCTTCATGTAACCCATAAGCGAGAAAATCACAATTCTCTCATAAAATTGAAATATTAAATTCTCACGTTCCCTACCTCTAATGGATATAAAGTGTTTATTTTCCAATTGTACATCTCAGGAGCAACGAGAACAGCAATACCTCCTCAATGCCTTCCCCGCGGCGCTTCCCCCACTTTCGCTGCTCGCCTCTGCGTCGGTGTCACAACGCACTACCGAGAAATCCCAAGCTATATGAGGAGAATGTTCATTAAAAAATGGAAAGACAGAGCAGTGGGAAGTATTTACCACGTATTTTTTTGTAGAGGAGTTGAAGTGTTCGAAGAAGTGGAAGAGGAGCTGATGCTTATATTGTCTCTCTTGAGGCAACCGTCCATCACACATGTCGCTTCCTTTCTTTCGACTGTCATGCAGTAACATGGGAGAGTTTTGCAACCGATTTGATGGAGCAGGGCTATCGATGGGTGTCGACGAGGGAGCTTCAGCTACCACCGGTGAGTCGACGGGTGGTAGGGGGCCGACAAAGGTTCGACCGATGCCGGATCTGGGGGAGGAGGGAGCTGCGAAGGGGCCAGATGAGGCTGAGGTTTGGAGCGGGGGCGCAACTGGAGCAAAGTCAGAGGCAGTTAGCCATCTAGCTGACACCGGATCTAGAGGGGAGGAGGCCAAGAGCGTAGCAGATGCGGGAGGCGGGGCGAAGGAGGGCCAGGGGAGTGGAGGGGAGTCGGGGGTTGAGGCGGGAGGCGGAGCGAAGGAGGGCCGGGGGGAGTGGAGAGGAGTCAGGGGTTGAGGCAGGAGGTGGAGCGAAGGAGGGCCTGGGAAGAGTGGAGGGGAGTCAGGGGGTTGAGGTGGGAGGCGGAGCGAAGAGGGAGGAGAGGGGCCGATGGGTCGCCATGGTCAGGGATCGCCGGAGACACGGTTAGTGGCTTCGTGGGGGGGGGAGGGGAGCGAAGTCGGGGGTATGGGAATATGGGGAGAAGAGATATCAGAGGGAGTGGGGGTGCACTTGGTCTACGGGTACCGGAAAGCGTGGAGGAGCGGTCCGTTGGAAATGTGCTCTCTGGTCTATGGAGCAGGTTCACTATGCTAAGCGCGTGTACAGAAGCTAGGGAGGGAGAGAAGGTGAACGGACAAACTCTTATATTATATTAGTAGAGATTTAGATTAACATGACAGTTTATTCTCCACTAAATCATAGTATCTGCGTATTGGCTTTCATTTTTCCGATAGATGCGACTCACTTTAAGAGCACTCTATAAATACTCTACTTTGATTTATAAAGTTTTGGTCAGTTATCAATTTCAAAAGACTATGGATTGTGTCAATAACATCCCGGTTTTCTTCTACACCCTCTATTATTCTCCACACTCGTAGCCCTCAACACTATTGTCAACTTCGAGGCTATCCTCTGTGGTAGCTGTCACCACTTGAGGCCACGTTGCCCTTGCTACCTAAATCGCTCCACCGCTTCTTCCCCGCCCGCCATCGTCATCTCTGCCCCCAAACCTGACCCAGTTGTTTTCCTAACCTATTGTTTTCTCACCTATTGTTTGCCTTACATTAATGTAGTAAAAGTTAGGAAGTTGTTTTTGTACTTGTGTGCTACTCTTTGGGTGGGGGGGGGGGGGATTAGGAATTTAGGATTTAGGCATGGGTCTTCATATGCTGTTACCAAAAGTCAGGATTTGAGCTTAGATTAGATCGCTACCTGAAATGTTATATTGTAGTCTTCTCTACAGATTTGAGCTTAGATTTGATCAGTGACAATACTCTGGATGGTGCGGCAGGACAATGCAAGTACGAGTGCCGGTGCTATTACGAGACAGGCAGACCACGGCCCATATCAAAAGAACCAATGCAAGTACTCTCCTTTTGGCTGTGATGGTTGTTATGCACAACTGCATCAGTAAACATCAATAATTAATACAAATCAGTTGAGTTCAAATCGAGCAGAACTCGGACCGTGCAATGCCACTGCCATGTTCGTTCCTCCACGGAGTAGAGTTCAAGCCCAAATATGGCGGTACCCGAGGAAGCCAACAAGTATTAACTTTCGGCTCTTGATCTTCCCTTTACCCTCTGACGAGGGAGAATTGTATGCCCTGCAAATGTTCTGCTACATAAAAAGAATGGAAAAACAAGTGCTCAAAAGAGCTTTTTTAAGTAGTTTATGGCTGAAAAGTATTGTAACTGCATAAAATTACACTGTAACTGATGGTGACTTATTTAGCGTAATTAAATTTTAAAAAATTTAAAAATAAAAAAACAGGTTAACCCATCACAAACAGTACAAATGAATACGGAAAAAAGAACCGACAAAAAAGCTCAAAAAAGCCAAAAAACAAAAAAAGTCGAAATTGTTGAATAGTGAAAATAAGCTAGAAGCCAGAAGTCTAAGCCGTTTTGAGTGGAGCTTCTCAGTCATGGGTGTGTTCCAATGGACAGATGGTTGCAAGCAACAAGAAACGATAGGAACGAAGGCGTCAAGCCCATATATTACAGGTAATAACCAGCAGTAGACTGCATTATGCAGCTGACTGACGAAAACTACATGCGGATACAGGTTGCAACCGGTAGAGGAAAGCAACATGCATATGATCATTGAATCGTGAAAACTTACAACACAAAAATGTCAGTTATTAACAATTACTCCAGGGACCAGAAAAAAAATCACACTAGCATTCCCGTATTCTCAATTACTAACAAAATCAGATACAGGGATACAAAGACAATAGAGTTCTTCCTGAAACGCAAGAAATAATGCAACTCAAGACGAATTGTCCAGCCAATTTTGGACAACAATTACATAAAAGACTGAAAAATGCTGCCAGGGCCTGAGATATGTAACAGCCACCGTACGGACACGCGCAAGCACTGTTTATCCCAATCAATACCGCGGACATGCTAACAAATGAAGAGCACCTATTGTTGCACCAGTTTCCAGACACGGATACATGCATCCTCACCGGCAGTCACCAGACTATCATTGTCGACAAAGGTCAACCCATGGACTCCGCCAAGATGAGCTCCCTTGATGGTGATGCGACTGGATGCTGGCTTGTCTATTTCGTATACAATTGCACAGGTGTCCAATGAGCCTGTGGCAACCAGACGATTGTCCGGTGACCAAGCCAAACAGTTAATCCGAGCTGTGTGGTACAACATGTTCTTCAACTTCACCTGTTGAAGAAAAGAATATTAGAATTAGTGTAATCCAGACAGACTACAAAGAAAGAAAATTTCAATTGGCAATACTATTTTTCAGGTAAAGCAATACTGGACATTGCTGGATTAAACATATCATATAAACTTATCCTTGCGTAAGGGGTAGCATATTTCAGTAATCTGATTTCCAACAAACCTTATAAATTATAATATTAGCAATCATAAGTTATTTTCAGATCACATTTGCCATTTCACAGTAGTTAAGAATATAAGGTATGATATGGTGATGAATCAAGAGATAGTTTATAATTGTATGGCCCTGTTCCTCTTAATAAAAGTTGAATTAATGTGACATGCCAAGGCACGGCATTATGTACTAAATTCATGAGCTTTGTTTACCACAAGAAAGATCCAGTGGCTTCTGTAAAATGGCAAAAACAACAGTGAAAACAGTGGTACTGGAGTAATTTTGAAGGTCTAAGAATGTATTAACGAATGGAATCGTAAATTTCAGACAAGTTTTGACCTAATAAGTAATAACAAGAAATGGGACAGTCCATAACTCAACATCCATTTTTAACAAATAGAATAAGATAGAAGTTGAAAAATGGCAGTACCTCTCTGGTTGCCCGATCCCACACAACAGCTTCCCTATTGGCATCAGCAGAAGCAAACATTGAAACATCTAGCGAATAATGTATGGCAGTAATAGCACCCCGGTGCTTCTCAAGTACCGCTTCTTCTTTAAGTGTATCCCCACTAATGGAATAGATGCGCAGTTTCCCATCTTGCGCACCCACAACGGCTTCAGTGCCATCAGGAGAAACAGCCGATGAAGTGATAGTGTAATTAACTTTGGTTGTGGAAGTGACTATTGACTTGTGCAGCAATATGATCCCACAATCTGTGGTAATCAGTGCAAATTCAGGTTGTTGAACTGCAAGGTTCAAAGCATTTGGCTGACCTCCTACATCAACTGACTCAGCATCTCCACACTGATCAACATTAAGAGGAATTCTGAAGACCTGCTTTCAAGAAGAAAAACATAAGTTGCTCATCATTAACTGAGCCTAACCATCGCCCAACCAGAAAAAAAAAGCATTCAAAAGTTTAAACTCGGTAGTTGATTTCATCAATATCAGTATTAATAAAATAACACTATATAAGCCACATACCAACAGAAGGCATTTTCATTATATATTTTCGGTCATCTCAGGATTCAGGAATCAATTGCTATGCACCAAGGTAGATACCACTCAAGTGTGTCCTGACTAGCAGATGCACTTGTATAAAAATCGTCCTGAAGATTGATGGAGTTTGTATCTCTTTCAAGTTATTACTGTTTTTTGACATATTGAAGAAACACGAACTTTGCAGGGATTAGTATTACTTGCATTTTCAGTCTAACAATTTCCAAGCTAAATAAGCTAAAATCTTAAGGGTAGATACCATCAATATCCAATAATGAGATTTGTATATATTAGCAACTTCTCGTATTGCTAGGTTAGTACGGGCTAAAATGCCAAGACATTAAACCTATCATGTAGTCTAAACATACATACAATAAAATGCCAAGACATTAAACCTATCATGTAGGCTAAACATACATACAATGATCACCACCTTGGACTTAAACCTTTACGTAACATGAAGAGAAAGCACTCCCAATATATACAAATTTTATTTATCCTAACAGATACTCTGATGAACACTAGGCATATGACCTATTGGTTTTCTCACCTTGTTATCATACCCTGAGGTGACCAGCTCCTCTTCTGCTGCAGCAAAGCATTTGATCTGGGTGTTGTTCTTACGCATCAATCTGCCACCATATCCAACACCCTGTATCCATCTTATGATGACACCATCATAGCTTGTAGACAGTATAGTTCTTAGGTTACTTTGAGTAAAAAAAGCCAAAGCACTAGCAGCCTTCAAATGTCCTGCAAATGTTACTGGTTCTTTGTCTGGATTGCTTGCGGAGAAAAGATTAAATGTCCCACCAAGAGAGACTGTCACAAGATAATCATTCTGCCAGAGGCAACCCACAAGCATGTCATCAACACCACCTGTACCAGGACAAACCAAAGTTCTGTTCACTTTCCCACTTGCGTCCTCCATGATATCCCATACTTTTGCAGTTTTATCAGCAGAAACCGTTAGAACCTAAAGGTACAGGCAAACAAAGAGATAACCATTAGGAATGGATACACAATGCCAAACATATGAAATTACTTGGAGTGAGACACATGGATTGATAAATAGGAAACATACATTAATAAGGGAATAAAAGGTTTAGTACCGTCCAAGCTAAAAATTGCACAGACAAAAATTGAATTAGAGTTTGAGCTAGAGACAAAATGATGGACATCCTAGGTAAAAACAAAATCATGTAACTTACAGGCTAGATCATTCTAGGATCTAGGTTGAAAGCAAACATTTTGCTGATAATCCATCAACAATACAGGTAGATCATGCTTTATGAATAACAACATTATGTTCTGTGAACTACGTTTTCTATATCTATGGTTGGTTCTTTAATCATGCCTAATGAAGGAACTTCACACCTAGACCAAGACCAATCTTGATGGACCAGAAATTCAAGACATTCAGTACAGATGGTATAATAATTAATAACAGGGAACAACTAATATCAAAATTACTTGTTTACTGTCAGGACTCCAGCTAACAGCATATATGCTCCCTGTGTGACTGCCTTCACTGGACAGCTCTCCAATCTTTTCTCCAGTTTTGCCATCATATATTAAACCCTTCTTATCTGAACTCACACTGACAAACTTACTTCCATCAGGAGAATACCGGATACAGTTAACAAAGTTTGAGTGATCCCTGAAATTTAAAGAAAACAGACAAATGAGAAATATACGTCATGAAGTGCAAGAAAGGATATAACAAATGGCAACTAAAATAAGTATAAAGTATTTATGAAAAATGTAGCCAACATGATTCCTACATAGGCTGGCACATCAATGGAAAACGTTCTACTGTGAGAATCTATTTACTCCAAATAACGCAATGCATATCATCTTCTGTTGCCAAACTTGAGCATAAATTCAGTTCACTGGATTCAGCAGTCACAAAACTTAAAGCTCAACAAGCAAAATGCTATTTCTACTTAGTCCAAGAAGTAAACACAAAGAGAAAAATGTCATCACCGGTGTCACAAAAAAGATGCTATAGTAATAAAAATTCAGGGGCTCTGCAACTAAGTCTACAGATATACTAAAAGAAACCACCTTATGCTTTTTCCTCAAGTGTTCATAACTTCAGCTCAGATAAGCAAAGTTATATAAGTTAGACAAACAAAGTGAATTTATAAACAGGATAGGTGACACTAATATTTACATATGCAGGTGCAAAAACAGCAGTAATTCTGACAGATGTCCCTTTTAGTTTGATGCATGCACACATAATGCATATCAAATAAATATCTGGTCCATGTGCAAAAAAGCATTAAGTTCGAAGCAAACAAACCTTAGGAGCAGAAAAACTGCAACACATTTTGAAGCAGATGTGAAAGCGATAGACTATGAATGGCAATAATCATTGCTGACCTTATGGAATGCTTGAATTTAAATGGTGGTCCCTCGTAGAAGTTTGCCAGAAAATCTTCACCACATGTCACGATCCGAAATGGTCGTGTTGGCTTAAAGTCACAGCTCAAAACCCTCTTTGAGTGCCCGTCAAACTCACCAACAGTGCTGCCAGAGTCCCACCTACACATTTCAGAGAACTTTAATACCAGAAATGAAAAGACACATGAGCTTCATGACATAAATTAAACCTGGGCCTTCAGGATAGCAGGGGTGACATGCTCATCTGGTGCTAACAAAATCATTACAATCATCAAATACTACTCAGAGAATTGATCTTTATAGTATAACCCAGTATCAATTGCAAATGGTCCTTCTAATCTATCGGCCAAACAGAACGGAACACATAAACATGGAATAGTCCATGAATCAAACCTGTTAGTTTTGTGTGTTCCAATTTTAATCACAAGAATCCTATCCTTTCATCCATAAACACTGCAGAATTATAAAAAATTCCTCACACAGTTGAAAAAACTCCAGCATCTTCTATTTCCACCTCTAAAATCGTAAGGCACACTCAATTATTCATAGAACTAGCAGATTTACCCGCGCAGCTAGATATTATGATACAGTTGTCTTTAATATATATATATATATATATATATATATATATATATATATATATATATATATATATATAGAGGAAGCCTCTTTTCTACTCCCAGGTGTAATTACACCCTATGTCGTATCTCACAACGTAGGGAGTATCTCGCGTAACGGAGGGTATGTACATGTAGTATACGAGTATTTAAGACCATATAGGTAGTATGAACAATTTTTCAGAGGTGGTATGCATATTTTTTTGACATACTCCTTTTTATGTGCGTATATGAAGGTATTTATAAAATACGCTAAAAACTATGGACTCCCTTGCAATTTTTTCGTATGGTTCATATTGGAGTATCTTATAATTAGTATATGACTATACCTAAAGTGATAAAGGAATATTTCAAGTTTGTTTAGGTGGTATATTAGAGGTGGGTGTAATTACACCCGGGAGTAAAAAGTATTTTTCCTATATATATATATATATATATATATATATATATATATATATATATATATATATATATATATATATATATAGCCTCTTTTCTACTCCCGGGTGTAATTACACCCTATGTCGTATCTCACAACGTAGGGAGTATCTCGCGTAACGAGGGGTATGTACATGTAGTATATGAGTATTTAAGACTATATAGGTGATATGAACAATTTTTCAGTGGTGGTATGTACATTTTTTCAACATACTCCTTTTTATGTACGTATATAAAGGTATTTACAAAATACGCTAAAAACTATGGACTCTCTTGCAATTTTTTTCATGTGGTTCACATTAGAATATCTTATAATTAGTATACGAGTATATCTAAAGTGATAAAGGAGTATTTCAAGTTTATTTAGGTGTTATATTAGAGGTGGGTGTAATTACACCCGGGAGTAAAAGGTATTTATATATATATATATAACCCTAATATCTATATAAATGATTAATCTGCATCGTTATAATTTGGTCCCACTAAAATAAGTAGTAGAGATCTTTCTCTTTTTCTTTCGATTAATATGAGAATTTTTAGTTTTTTCTTCTTTTTTTAGGATTATTGTGGGATTTTCTTGCATCAACACGAATGAGGTGACTTGAATATCACCGATTTAATTTATATAGATTATTTAACTTCGTGCACTCAATTCCTCGAAAGACCTCCTGTCGCGAGATCACCCGACAATGGCTACACCAAATCCGATTCCTCTAATGATAACAATCTATTATCTCCACATCACGATGGACCCGATCAAAGCTATTCCACAAAGGGAAAAGGGAGGGCACCATTCACTTCCCCCAACCCCCAAATCCTTCTAATGAGATCGACATGGAAGGGCAGAGTGTGAATGTGTGTTTCCATACATGAATGCGCGGACGAAGGACTTCCCCTTGCCATCCCCGGAGACGACGATGCGGAGGCCATCGGGCGACCAGCGTAGGTCGTCGACGCGGCCCGAGAGGGGGCGTAACTCAGCCTTGAGGGCGCGGTCGCCGTATCGGCCCCAGACACGGACGCAGCCGGAGGCGTCGGCGGACGCGACCCACTCGCCATTGGGGGAGAAGCGGGCGACGGTGGTGGGGTAGGCGTGGTCGGGGTAGACCCAGGCGTCGAGCGGCGCATCGAGGCGGCGGATGATGACGCTGCGGCCGGTGCAGTAGGCGATCGTGTCCGTCTTGGGGTCGCCAGCGAGGAGGATCCCCCGGCCACGCTCCGTCGCTGGCGAGCACGCGTACGTCTCCAGCAGCTGCGCCATTTTTCCCCTCCTTTTCTCTCTCGCTCTTCCTTGGCTGCTTGATCTGAGAGGTCGCGAGGGGGAGGCGGTGGCGGTGGGTCATACGGTTACGGCACGGGAGTGGGACTGATCTGTGTACGAATGGTTGCGTCGCGTAGTGATTATTGCTATGGTCACTGACGGATGGGGCCGGTGCTAAGGCCCGACGTCAGTTAGATCTGAACGACATTTTTCCGAGTAGGCCCGACTCGGGAAAGTGAAGAAAAGAAAATAGAGATGATCGCTTTTAAAAAGGAGCGGCTGTATTCATGCGTGAATATCATTCTATTTCTGTGAATATCATGTACGCTCTACTGAAAACATACACTAGGCCTAAAGAAAGGTTGCTGAATAAATTCTAAATTTATTTAGTACCTCACAGTATATGAATATATGTTTTCTCACACACACATATGTAAAGTGGGTGTCCGCATTGAACCTATGGTTAGAACACAGGTGGACCAGATACTTGACGGCAGTAGTAGCTAACTGAGCTACACTTAGCTCTCTCTGATTCTCTTGCATAATCTGGATTAGAAAAAGAAGAAGAGAAACATCTATGGGTTGGGCCACATTTCGAACCTATACCAGTTGAGGCCGTCCAGCCCATATCGACCAGGGCCATCGCCAAGCCCACTTGACTCCTCCCTCCCCTCGTGCTCCTGTGCCTGTGCCGGCCGGCCGCGGTGCCTCTCGGTAGCGCCACCCCGCCTCCTCCCTCTCCCGCCCATGGCTCGCCGCCTCCTCTCCCGCCACTTCTTCCCGCACCTCCGTCTTGGCGCGTGTTGCCCCGTGCGGCCGTGCCCCCTCCCTCCTCTCCGGCTCCGGCCGTTACGCGCTGCGCCGGTCCATCGTCTCCCCCAGTTTGGGCTCCCCAAGGCGCGGGCTGCTCGAATTCGATCCCTTCCCTCTCCTTCTCTGCTTTTAGGATGGATTTTGTAAGCTTATTGTGGTGAAACTTTAGGGAATGCGTTGGTACCACCACCTGCGATGTTTTCTGAATTTCCATGCTGAACGGTGACAGACTTGTGTTAAGTTAGCTAGTTCACTCCATAATCGTGCGCTCCTTGATCTATTTAGTTGAATCTATTGATCAGGGCTCTTCAGACATATACAGATTCACGAGCGTAAGGGTTTCTATTGATCGGGGCTCTAGGCAGCAGCAGATGCAGATTTACAGCTTGTTAGTTGCCTATTTTCTTCTGTAGTACACTTGTTGTGGTCGGTGTTTAGATACGAGTTTGAAGACCAGCGATATAGCACTTGTCCTCATCTAATCGCCAATAAGGCTCTTCTCTGATGAGATAGAGAGGCTTTGAGACTTATTCGAAGAACCTTTGTTTATTCATTGCTTGATTATGAATGGTACAGCTCCTCTCTTTATATAGATGAGGTTAGTCTCTAATAATATAGAAACTAAAACAATCTAATGCAACTAATCAACTAAAAATAATATCCTATCTATACTATCTAAATATAAAGATATGTATCTAACTATTCATAATACGGAGATATACATATAACTATTCTTAGTATGAAGATATGCATCTAATCATTCATAATCCGATCGCTACAGTATATATGTTACTATTTTATGTGCTACAGTGCATGTCTACTACAGTACACGCGTGGAACTGTTCACGTGCTACAGTGCACATCTCACCGGATCCTAAGCCATAAGAGCACCTATGAGCTTGAAAGATCGTACGCTTATTATCAGGCCTGTGTCCAAACAGCCTGTTTTAGATAATTAAAGTATGATCCAAGGTTACCGCTTTGGTTTGAGTAGCGCACATACTAGTGATTATTGGTAAGAGTAATCTTCTTGTGAAGATTATGTTGTCGTTGCACCAAACCACGTTTGATAGGTTGAACAGATTCAGTCTGCATGTTAAAAAAGTTGAATTTGTCCTAGAACGGTCCAAAGTTGCTCAACCTGGCCTGTTTATCTTGCTAGCTGGATCAGATTGTCACACGAACCGTGCAGATAAACAAGCTGGCAAAAGGTTATAGATTTGCATCAAAATATTTTGCCGACAGCTGAAATCATGGAGCTTTCGGAACCCATATTTTGTACTATTTAGTACAGAGATATTATATGAGAAGTTACCTTCTTAGCATACTTGATAAGTGAAATCGACAACAATCAAGGTTTGAAATTTCATTTCTTTGTAGTATATTTTATCTGGAAGACTATGGGACTGTGGAAGAGATAGTTTACCTGGTTTTGTTTACTTCTGCTTTTCAGGAAGAACAAAGGACAGGAAACTTCGCGTGGGATCATGCAGGTGTGTGTGCTGGTGCCCACCTTGTGGTTACTCTTTATTTTATCCACTCATCTCGCCCCAGTTATAGATCCATCCATATTTAATTGCAGCTAAACAGTATTATAAGATTCGTCGTGCTAAGCTTCTTATCTGGAAGCAATCAATATTTAAATTCTTGAGTCTGTTGTTACTGCTGAAATGATGTTAGTAGGGCCTGAAAAGCATCATGTGCTGAAGTTTCCTGCATGGGTATTGTGGTACGCTGGCTCCACAGCCTATTGACCCTTTGTCTAAAGCTTGCAGACTAGTTTTGTGGAGGAACTTATAGTTCTATCTTTCATTTTTATGACATAAAGCAAAAGCAATACATACACTAAAGATTCATCTACGGTTTTAGGTGAGAAAAGTCACGTTACTTTAAACCAAGGAGGTTTGTTCAATTAGTTTCGGACTTGGTTGCAAATTATGAGCTAAGCATTTTTTATGATTGCTAATCAAAAGATTTGTATCATGAAGCCTTTGGTTTTGGCTATTGGTTTTTATAGGTAATTTTGCTAAGCTTCCCTGGAATTCCAGTTCGTTGATTTAGGTCATTAACATGTTTAATTGAAACCAAACCTCTTCACCATAAAAACTGTGCAATCTTCAAAATTTGAGGAATTCGATAACTGACCACTTTAACCATACTTATTGTAATGTTCCTACTCATCACTGCTCCACTGAGAGGTCTGCTGTACGTGGGTCTCACATGAATGTTGGGAATCCTTCCCTCTCACATAGCGAACGGGCCTATAGCCTAGTGGTTAGAGCGCTCTAGTAGCACCCCTCAGGTCCTGGGTTCGACTCCCGCTGGGAGCGAATTTCAGGCTGGGGGAAAAAAATCCCCTCGCTTGCCCCATAAGCCAAAGCACAGGTCTAAAGGCTGGCCCAGGTCGTTGGTCGCGCCAGGTTGTTGGTCTAGGGATCACCCTGGATTGGTCGTTCTCACATGGGTTGATGCCGCTGTGTCAGGGTGGGGCAAGGGTTCGGGGATTTCTCGATCTGCGTGAGAAGATCTTCTTCTTAATTGATAAGCCCGGGGGGCTTCTTCCCCCCACAAGTCGAGTTTTTTTCCCTCTCACATACAAAGACCGTGTGTGTGTACCGTACCGTGTGCGTAGGTGTGTGTGAGAGAGATGTTGACTGAAATAGAGAGAGCTTTATCCCAGTTTCACCAGCATGGTGTAGTACCTCGGTAGTGTCTATTTTTCATCTTTTTCTGTTGGGGAAAAACCTCTTTCCCACAAAGTGAGTGTGTTGGGTACAAATAAGGCAAGGGGCTTATAGCTTTGGTTACATCTCTGAAGGAAAGAAAACAGGGTATTGGTCTGGATTTGGCTTGTTTGGTGTCTGCATATGGTTTTGTCCTCTACCATTTCGATTCAGGACGATCAGCTTGGTGAAATGAAAATGCGGGTTGCAAATTTATTTTCTTGTTCTTGGGTCAATGTGCTTGTTATGGTACATATTTATTTTCGCTGAAATAGCTGCGTACTTGCATCATAACAGTTGTTTTAGAGTAACTTTATCCTTGCATTCCAACTCCAATTCATGGAATTTCTTCTCCTGCAGGTTGCTTTGAACGTTACAGTTACTACCGCGCTATAACGCTACCCATCTGGATCTTGGAATTGATGAGTCCACCATCGCTCCTGTAGGTGTGCGTGCTGCACGCCACTGTAAGTGTTTGCAATATCACCCGTTCCACCCTATCCATCTGTCTGCCAATTTCTCTTCCCGAGGATTCTATACATTCTTTATAAAGGGGAACTGCCTACTGTGCACTACAAAAGTATTGCCTTAATAGTTCGTAAAGTTAGCTAACTACTTGAAAAACGGATTACCAAAAGTTATTTAGGAAATTCTTAAGAATAACCACGAATTGGTGAGCATATGAATTCCATCTTTTGGCCTCAGTCATAAAGATTCCATTTGTAAGTATGATAACTGTCACAATGAACTTAAAATCTCTATAGCACCATGCTTACCTCAGTCATTTTTATTTTTCTCAACTCTTGTCTTCCTTTGGTCCATTTAGTGGGTACATTATGATTTCTGTACTATAGTCTGGCAAAAGAGGTAAAAAGGGCCGATGAGAAATCAGAATTTATTTTGGTCAGGGACCAATGAGTTCATGAAGGGAGCAACAATCATTTTGGTGTGCATTCATTTTCAACAACCTTTACCAGTATACACTTTCATCATGAAATTTGATCATAGTTGGCATCTTTGGTTTTTTAGCAGGGTTATAATTTGCTTCCAAGTCTCCTCCAATGGAATTCTCCTTGCACAATCGTCCCAGAATTGATCGCCAGTGTTACAGGTGTGCAAGCTTCCTCTTGCTTCTTGGAGTTGGAATCCCATTTCTAATATATTACTGCCCTCCTATTCTTCTGGCGATTTTTTTCACCTAGAACAGTACCCTGGGAAATTGTGCAGTCTAAAATCGGATGTCATGACTTTAAAAAACCAAGTCCACTGTACTTAAATTACTAGTTAATGTTTTATTTTCTGTTCACATGGCATGCTCACCAGCTCCACTGCTGTGCCATGATCATCATTAGGGTGGTGTGGGACAATTTCTGCCAGTAAATACGGCACCCCCAATGCTAGACTGCTAACAGTGGATTAGCCATTCACTGTTTAGTCTGATGCCGTGATCACCATTCGCAGCATTAGAAGCCACAACCTCAAACACCTAAGACACAAACAAGCCAGGCAGGGGAAAGCACTAGGCGGTAAAAAAGTATTATATTACACCGTTGATCATCCTCTGCAATGCCACTAGTTTCAAACACCACATCTAAGTCAACATCCATGATTCATTCTTGATACAGGAGAAACCATAAAAGCAGTAAAATAATGGAAAGGAAAAAAAGAAATAGTAGGACTGCATCACCATTACCATTCTTCATCACCAACCTCTACATTGTAACACTGTAACATCCCTACATGACAACACAACCCTTGGTATTCTCATCACTGAACATGGTCTCCACATCCCCATTGCTCGCGGGATGGTAACCAGAGCTGCCCTGGTGGTAGTAGTAGCTGTAAGGGTTGTAGTAGGCGGTGTAAGGGCTGATCTGAGGAGACCGGTGGTACATCATCTGGGGCTGCGGCTGCTGCTGCAGCTGATGCATCATCATCATGTTGTTGTTCAGGCCCCTCAGATTGTTCATCATCGCCACGGCCGCCGTTGGGTGATGATGGTACCCCTGCATGCTTGCCATGAGGTTGTTCTGCTGCTGCTGCTGGAGGTGCTGTTGTTGAAGCCCTCCATAGCCGGCGGCTGCGTAGGATGGGTGGTTGAAGCCTGTGTAACCTTGGAGGCCAGGAGCGGCACTGCCCGCTCCCAGGCCATGGTTGAGGCCCATCATGCCATTGATGGCACTGGTGTTCTTCTGGGCACCATTGCCCATCCTGGCATTTGCTGCCGCCATGTTCATCACATTGGCATTCTTATGGTTCTGGTGGTGGTTGTTCTGATGGTGGTTGCCCCCTGCGGCACCACAGCCACCACCTTTCTTGCCATTGACATTGTTGTGGTTGTTGTTGACATTGGCATTGTTGCCATTCTTGTAGTTGGCCTTGGCCACCGCGGTGGCCGCAGCCTGCTGCCTGAGGAAACCGAGCTGGCTCATCTTGTCTCCAAGGAAGCCGAGGTCGTCCTCATAGTCATCCTCGAACTCGTCGCCTTCATCATCATACAGGTCATCCTCCTCTGAGCTGAGCTCAGGGAACTGGGGCTTGTTGTGCTGGCTCTTGAAGGCCTTGAGGCCTTGCATGAGGCCTCCAACTCCTCCATGCTTGCCCTGGTCCTTGTGGCTGTTGTTGTTCTTATTGTTGCCATCCTTGCTTGGGTTAGCACCTTGCTTCTGCTGCTGCTGCTGCTGCTTCTGGTTGTTGTTGCCCTTGTGGCCCTGGTTGCTGCCGCCCTTCTGATGTGACCACAGCTCTACATGCTTGCCTCCTCTGGTGAGCTTCCTGATCAAGGCATCAGAGTCCACATTGCCCGTCACGGTGACCTTATGGTTGTCTACATCTATGACCACCCAGTACACACCTGCAACAAGATGCAGAGTTCACAGGCTGTTCGTGAGCAATGGTAATTACTAAGTACTAGTCACCAATTACGTTTCACAAGATGTGGGCCTGTGCAGTGAGTGGGGTGATGTAGAGTCCTTTTACTGTCGGCCATTTGTGAGCTTGGCACAAGAATTACCTCAACTCCATCCATGGGAAGGTTTGGACCTATGTACTAGCTCAGTAAACGCAGACCAGCTCAAGCTAGTGAACAAGTTTAGGGGTTCCTGTTTCTCACTTTCTCTTCTACACAACTTCTACATCAATTTGGTCTGAACATTATTAGCACGGCTACATCAAAAGGAGAGATTTTCTTCGTGTTAATGCATTTAGCAAGATGCAGGGAAGCTTTTAGATGCAAGTGGACAAAGCTTCAAGCTTTTATGGCCGAGCAGAAGATATTTTCAGCGAAGTGGGTGTCAAGAAAAGGAGAGCTAAAACAAGTACCAGCTTAGACCACTAGAACGACACTTCTGTAGGAAGCGAAGAAATGGAGGGTAGTAACTTCGATAAAGCTCTGTGTGTGACTGTGTGTGTGTGTGTGTGTGTGAGAGAGAGAGAGAGAGGCAGTACCTTCAATCTTCTGAAGCAGCTTCTTCACCTTGTGCTTACACCCATCGCAGTGTATGTTCACCCTCAGTACATGGGTCTGCAAGAAGCAAACAAGCCCCATGAGTAGTTTGAGCTCTCAAGCACCCAAAGAAAGCCACCACGCGCGCGTGCGCGCGCGCGCGCACACACACACACACACAGAGAGAGAGAGAGAGAGAGAGAGAGAGAGAGAGAGACCTGGATCTTGACCAGCTTGAAATCCTCATCTTTGGTCATTCCGCAGAGCACTGTTTGCAAGCTGCAAGGATGAGAGTAGGAGAAGAGATGGATGAAGAGAGTGGGAGCAGTGGCTAGTGGAGTAGTGGGGAAGTGATGGTGGTTCTTGCACCGTTGCCGCAGAAGCCACTACTTCCCTGCATTCTACTTCTGCTGCTCCCTTGTCTTCCCTTCCTACTCTTCTACCCCTCCCACATGGGTGAGGGTTTTCTCCTCTCTCACCCCTTCCAGGCTTCCTTGTTCCTGCCCCACCAGTGTGGTAAAAATATGTTGAAAGGTTTTGTACTAACATGCAGAGCCCCTCTCTCTAGTTAGAATAGCGTGGTAAAACAACACTTTTGTAGTATCTCCAGAACATTGTCTAAGAGACTGGGGGAAGGCCTGTGAGCTTTGAAGTTTGGACTTGGCAGAAAAAAAAAGACAGTATCATAAATTATATTGTAATAGGAGACATAATGGTCCAGTGAAACACTAATAATGCTTAACGTAGTTGTGCAATTGTGCTGTTGTAGACATGCAGTAGCTGACTAGCTGGTGAAGAACATGGTGTAGCTCAGCATTTTATCAGTTTTATCTGTACTTTGTCCTTAGGGCTGGCTGACTGGAGTGTTAACCTTTAAGTTCTTAAGAAAATGTATTAGTACACTGGACAACAGTGAACGTATTTTTATGTTTTTTGGAGTGGCTCCTACTTACCTGCTTGAGGGATTTTTAGAAACCTAGTATGGTTTTAAATTGTAATTGATCATGTAAGTTTAATTAGCCACTAATATATAGTAGACCACCTTTTAGGCTTTCTTTTGTTGTGGATGAAAGATGGTTCCATAAAGTAGTCACTTTTATCCAATGGAGATCTAAAATCTTCTAGTTAGCGAACAACCATGCTTTAAGGCATGGTATTGTTAGTTGAACATAAAGTGTACAAGGTCACATGGGAATTAGAAAGGTTTAAAGTTTTCCCTAAACTGTAAAAAAAACACCTTTCTCCTTTCTGAAAATTACCACGCTACGAACTGATGGAAGTACGTACATTCTTAACAAAAGTGTACGAAACTTCCCAAAAAATGCTGGTTTACCATCAAAGACGATTGCCGGGTTGTCAATCAAGCAAATTTGTCAAACAATACAAATCAATCCTATTTGTACCAAATGGAATGCTAACATGGGTCCATATTTCGGCCTTGCAACAGTAGCGAAGCTTGGGTCTCATCTCACTGCGTGCCTGCAGTGAGCTTTGCACGCACACGAAGGGAGCAGGTGAGTGAGTGATGGAGACGTTCAATGCTGAGGCAGGCAGAGGGGACGGAGGAATTGAAAGCTAGAGGAAAAGGCGAACAGCGACATGACGGTGGCCTCCTCCTCTTTACTGCCACTCGAGTTACAGTCTCCAGTAGTATCGTACATGCTGCTGTAGATTTCGCTGCACGTTTTCCTGGCCTGCTATGCGCTACGGAAGATAAGCAGTGTAGCACCCGGAATTCAGGGTGTGATTATTTGGACTTCAGCTTCTGACTTCCGTCTTATTTTTCGCTATTTATAAATTTTGTTTTTTCTGAACATTTGGCTTTTTGTTAAGCTTTTTTGCTGGTTCTTTTTTTCCATATGTGTTTGTATTATACGTAATGGGCTAACATTTTATATTTTTAAATTTTTTAAATTTAATTATGCTAAATAAGCCTCTGTCAGCTATGTATTTTTTCAGCTAGCTAAGTAACAAAAAAGCCCAAATAATCACCACTCATGATACTACTAGTCTACTAGTCCGTACTCCAGTCCAACAGGTGAAGTGCTATTTGGACTTTGGAGTATGTACTCGTATTGAGATTTGTTCCTGACCTGTATTGACCCACTTCAGCACTCGTTGTCAATGCTTGGGTGTTCTGAAACAGATGCAGTTTCTGTACAATCTGATGTTGTACTGAACATATTAAATGGTATTTGTGTTGTCATTCAGGAACATATCAACATAGAGATGCTTGGTTTACTTAAATACTACCAAGGTTTAAGATCTATAGAACACAAGTGCATCTATGCTTCTTAGAAGAGAACATGGTGCAGGATCAAGCATCAGCTCTTAATTTGCTTACAAGTTACAATCTACTTGGAGTTTTTTTTGTGCGTGTGGGAGCATAGAACTACAGAAGCATCTCTTCAGAAAGTTTTGGCAAGTGGATCATTCTAGGCAGTGTTTCTTTTAATGTTTCAACATCAATGTATTGTGTTGAAACAAAATTGAATTTCAAAATAAATTCGAATTTGCTTTTGAGTTTAATTTCATGTGGTTCTTCCCCCTTTTCACCACCGTTCAAACCTCTCCCTCTTGCAGTCCTGCCTCTCCTTCTGCCCTTCTTCCTCTATGCACAGTGTGGCGAGTAGATACTGTTCATCAACCAAAAATATTGCCGACGCCCTAATCTTTTTGCCGCCGCTTCTCGTTTCTTCCTGCCACTACCACGCCTCTGTCAGAGGTCGTACTTAAAAAAATTGTTTTAAAAAATGATAAAAAAAATTGTTTTATTTTTTTAAGAGAGGCATGAGCTAAAAAAGAGGCAGCCGTAGGACAGTGGCTCGGGCGGACCTTAGGCGAACGGAGTGTGCTAGGCGGGGGAGGTGTTTGTAACTATCCAGTGTATGATAGCAAATGGTTGTAACGGAGCGACACGATAGCAACTTCACGCTCTATTCATTTTAGCTTGAGCTTTTGACTTTTGTCTTATTTTTACTGTTTTTAAATTTCATTCTTTTCTAGTTATTTTTAATTTTTTAGTTTTTTACTGGTTCTTTTTTCCGTGTTCATTTATATTATTCGTGATGGGTTAACCTAATTTTTTAAATTTTTTAATTTTAGTTACGCTAAATAAGCTATCATTAATTATAATGTAATTTTAGTTCACTATAATACAATTTTAACTATAAATCACTCATTTCAGTCCAATTGAACGGAACCTCAGTTTTTCCTTGTGAAAAAGGCGGGACGGCGCGAGGATAGACTTGTTAGGAAACTGGGCCCATGGCCAAGAGTCCTGACATATTTGGACACCCCACCGTAGACTATAAATAGAGAGCCATACCCCCCTCATTATGTACGCATGAAAGAAAAGCAATAAAGAAAGACCGGGAGTTCTCTCTACCTCTCTGTGTTCAATCTATTCTCTCTGTGATTCTGTGATTGATTCATTCTTGTTCTAAGCAGAGAAATCGTTCGGACTGGTCGCCAGCGACGGTTTCTCAACACGTTATCAGCACGACTTCGCTCCGGTGAACGAGGTAATCATCGAAGCACAGATTGAATTTTCTAGATCGCTTTTGAATCTGTATTTTCTTTTCGCGTTCTAGATTGAAATTCTACGGTGCAAATCCGCCCTAAATCTACCGCGAGCAGACTTGAAGTCGCCGGCACAATACCGATTGGTAGATTATGAAACGAGGTAAATGTTGATTGCACCGTAGAACGATGCAAATCCGCCCTAAATCTACCGCGAGCAGATTTGAAATCGCCGGCACAATGTCGATCGGTAGATTACGAAACAGGGTAGATGTTGATTGCATCATAGAAGTAGAAACGAAAATTATATGAATATGCATCTATTCTTTCTGTTCCGTTTTTGCATGACATCACACAGAAAGAAAACAAAGGGGCAATGCTACTGCACCCGCATGTGCACTAGAAGCCAGATCGGGAAATTTTGTATGATTTCACATGTGTGATGATCGATCACCGCCGGCCTGCAGCCGCCGGTCGACTGCCACATGGAGAAACGCCGGCCCAAAGCCAGCTACCAAGCCTCGCCGGCCAGCAGCCGCACGGCATCGCCCGCCCAGCGCCTGCATGCGCGAAGCCTCGGATGCCCGCATGCGCCGTGCGCTCGCTGCCGAACCGGCCCTGGCCGTAGCCCGTGCTCGCCCGACTGCATGCGATGGAACCGCCGCCGCCGGCCGCCTCCATGCTTGCGCCCACCATGCATCCGCCGCTGGCGCCCGAAGCTGACCCCGCGTCGCGCCTCCCCGCACGCGCGTCGGCCTCGTCGTCGCCTCGGCTTCCCCGCCGGCGCCCGCATGCGCCCGCGCGCCGCCCGCCCAGGTTTCCTGCCGCCGCCGGCCCGAACGCCGCTTCGGCCTCCCCGACGCGCCCGCACGCGCGCCGCCTCCCCGTCGCCTCGGCTTCCCCGACGCGCCCGCACGAGCGTCGCCTCCCGCCCCGGCCCGAAGCCGCTGCGCGCCGCCCCTCCGGTCGCCCGTATGGCCTCCGGCCCGCCCAGCCGCCCCGCGGCGCCGCACGGCGCTCGGCCGCCCTGCCCAGCTCGGGCTTGCTGCGCGCCACCAGGTGCCCGTGCCGCCGCGCCCCGCACGGCGCCGCTGCCGCCGCCGGCCCTGGTTCCCCCGCGCGCCGCCTCGCCGATGATCGGCGGCCGCCCGCGCCCGCCTGAACGCCGCCCGCGCCCCTTTTGATCGGGCGCCGCCGCCATGAGAAAACATGAGTAGGGGAACCCTACTCATGGAGTGAAAACCGGCCGGGTGGGCTAGGAGCCCGAATGGGCCCGTATGGGCCAAATGCCAAGTGGGCCGGCAGCGAAAAAAAAGAAAAAACGGGGGGAGGGCTAGCCGGTGGGAGGATGTTGGTTGTTTTGCAGAAAAGCCCCCCGAAATCTTGTAATTGCCGAGAGAGCCCTAAAATTTGCATTCAGGTCCCGAATTTTGCAGAAAAGGCATCGTTGTTCCAAAAATTACGAATAAGCCCTGCAATTTACGAGCGGGTCCAGAATTTTTCAGAAAACCCCTCTGTAAATCAGAAAATTGTGCAGATTATTCTTTGAACTGAAAATTTGCGCAAAAACCCCCTGGAAATGCAGAATTTGCTGAAATTTCATATTTTTAGCATAAAAGGGCCTCGGGGATCCGAATTTTGCATTATTTTTGCATTTGAAACTTATGCCATTATTATTCTCTGTATTTTTTTGTATTTATTTACTGTTTTTGGTTAATTGTAATTGTTTAAATTGCTTTTAATCACTGAAATTAGCAGTAAAATTATAGAAAATGCATAGAAAATTCTGTAACATTGCGAGAACCTTTTGTACCATTTATTTACCTGCAGTGAATTATTCCGTGCATGTCTACCAGCAGTAGACTTATACACATTTAAATGACTAGCATAACGAACTGGAAGTTCGAGGAGCTGGCTCAGCATGGCCAAAACTATCTGACATAGGCATCCGATGTCGAGATTGTGCTTGGAGCCAGGAAGCTCCGCGCGACTATTGGGATTGGCGGACTGAATGACGCCAACCCATGCCTAAAGAGAATGATCAGGCACTTCATTTTCACCGGCACCAATTCTGCCTCACTCTCAAGAATGAGTACATGGCAGAGAAGAGCGCGCTAGCACTCTAGACCGCACTTAAGAAGTTGGTTTGAGAGGCTAAAGTACACCAAAACGGGATGGCAAAGGGCAGCATGAAGCCCACTTTGCATCGGTTGAGGGGGAGAGTTCCGAGCAACTGCCCGCGTTAATGGAGGTTTAGACCATCCAGGCAGCAGCACCCCCCTCTCGACCTAGAAGCAGCCAATGCCATAATTTCTCTTGAAGAGAATGTAAACCCGAAAAAATAGCAGAAGAAGTCTAGTGCACTGAATGCATTTAGACTTTAATTGTCATTTATTTTGTGTGGAAGAATATGTTAGAATTTGCATGGATGGTACTTAAGAATTGTTATTTTCTCGTGATGGTTGGATGATATTTGAAGAATTCATTCATTTATTCAGTTTATGATGGCATGATATGTTCTGATATTGGAGTATTTTATTTATGTGTTGATTGCCTTCTCATACATGTTAATAAATACCCTATATTAGAACATGTGTAGAGCCCTATGAAGGAAATGTGCTTAGCTAACAGCGGCACAACGCATATCATCTTAAGAGAGATTGAGCATTTTCAGTCGATTCGTAAGAGCACTAGCAGCCTTACGACAATCGCCAGAAGCGATGCATGTATAATTGGTTCGGGAAGAGACACAATGGGCACAACTTTGGTCATTGAAGAAGCCTTATTGTACCCAGAATCAACTAGAACTCTCCTAAGTTTTAAGAATATTCGCACCAATGGTTTCCACGTTGAGACTAAAGAAGAGTACGGTAAGGAATACCTGCTCATTACGAAGCGCGAAGAGAATGGCAAAAGAATATTAGAAAAGCTTCCTTCACTTGAAACTGGGCTATATTATACCATAATTAAAGCGCCTGCAGCGTACACTGTTCTGAAAACAGTGTTTAGAAGCTCTGAACTCTTCTGTCTCTGGCATGACAGATTAGGCCACCCAAGTCTTAGGATGATGAGAAACATAATAAATAACTCGCATGGGCATAATATTAATGTGAAGAATTTTCCGAATCATGAAGATTTTGTGTGCCCTACATGTGCCACCGGGAAACTAATAACTAGACCATCCACTCTGAAAGTGAAGGATGGAGTCCCTGCATTCCTGGAACGCATCCAGGCAGACATTTGCGGTCCCATTCAGCCCGTCTCAGGGTCGTTTAAGTATTTCATGGTGCTCATTGACGCTTCTTTGAAGTGATCATATGTGAGTTTTATTGTCCACAAGGAACCACGCCTTTGCAAAATTGATCTCGCAGATCATTCGCATCATAAATGTGTTTCCTGAACATCACATCAAGTCCATTAGAATGGACAAGGCTGACGAATTTACTTCAAAGGCATCTGATGATTATTGCATGGCGATGGGAATTACAGTTGAGCATTTGGTACCGCATGTCTATACCCAGAATGGTTTGGCAGAGGCTTTAATTAAAAGAATTATTGCCCGACCCTCTTGCATAATTGAAATCTAACAGCTACATGTTGGGGACACGCAGTCCTACATGCAGCGGATCTCATCAACCTTAGACCTTCGGCCTACAACATCTATTCACCTATGTAACTAGCGCAAGGGTCACCACCAAAAATTTTCCAACATTAGGGGGAGGAAATCAACCCCTTGATGAAGAATGTCGGGAAATTATGTGGCAAGCCTGGGAATCCATGCAGATGACCTGCGCACTAGAGAAGTCCAGAAGACATTACATGGCAAGCCACAAGAATTCATGCAGATGACCCGTGCACTAATGAAGCGAATAGAGAAGTCCAGAAGACAAGAGAAGTCTAGAAGACAAGAGAAGTCCAGAAGACAAGAGAAGTCTAAAAGACAATAGATTTGCAAGCATTAGCAAATCAACTGCCTGATCACTTTAGTGATTTGAAGAGCGTGACTAAGTCGCATGTGCTTGAACGCACTGCACCGGAGAGGGTTGAAATACCAAAGAAAATTGAAGGTATCCCTAATCTCGTCCAGAGGCCTCAGAAAAATAAAAAAGAGGACGAGAACTCCGGTTCCTCGAATCCTTAGTAACCGGGGACGCCTGGCGAAAAAGGATAAGCGGGATTTATCACAGCCGATCATTGAAGTCCCCCAGAATGAGAAGGGGAGCCAGTTGAGACCTGGCACGAGTATGACACCTTCAGAAAAGGGCATACCGGATCTGAATATCCCCATCGGCATGGATGTGTGCGCACACATCGGAGCCGAAAAACTAAAGGGACTTGCCACCGCAATTGAAAGAAGCGGTGCGCAAGGTGAAGCTCCAGTAGAAGCAACTCATGAAGAAATAGCTATAAATTATGTGCACACGGGAGAGTCCCTGAATAGGACAACAGCTAATATCGATATCTACTTCGCAAAGAAAATTGCCACCATCATCGATCTTGATCCTGAGCCTGCATCGCTCGCTGAATGTAAGAAAAGATCAGATTGGAAAGATTGGAAGAAGGCAATAGCAACTGAATTGCCGTATGCCGCACACCTCCCCACATACACCCCGTTGGGCACAAGTGGGTATTTGTTCGAAAGAGAAATGAAAGAAATGAAGTAGTGAGATACAAAGCAAGGCTGGTAGCCCAAGGTTTCACTCAACGTCCTGGAGTTAATTATGAAGAAACCTACTCCCCGGTCATTAGTGGAATTACCTTTAGATATTTGATCTCAATGGTAGTGAACTTGAATTTAGAAATGAAACTGATGGATGTTGTGACTGCATACCTTTACGGTAACTTGGATTCGGAGATTTACATGAAAATCCCTGAAGGAATCCCTCTCCCGAACCAAGATAGAGCAAATAGAAATCTGTACAGTGTGAAACTCAGAAAGTCGCTGTATGGACTGAAACAATCTGGAAGAATGTGGTATAATCGCTTGAGCGACTTTCTCTGCAAGAAAGGCTACACGAACAATGAAAACTGTCCTTGTGTATTTATACGGCGATCCCAGAATGGATTCTGTATAATCTCTGTGTATGTAGATGATCTGAATATCATCGGGACAGCCGAAGACATAAAAGAAGCAAGCTCCTACTTGGAGTCAGAATTTGAAATAAAAGATTTGGACAAGACCAAGTTTTGCTTAGGTTTGCAGCTTGAGCGTGTCCCTGAAGGAGTCTTGGCACATCAGTCGACCTATACCCAGAAGGTGCTTGAAAGGTTTGGCTTCGAGAAGTCATTTCCCTCGAAAGTACCGATGTTCGGTAGGTCTTTACAATAAGAAAAAGATCCTTTCCGACCTAGGGAAGAGGGGGAGGAAGTTCTGGGACCGGAATTCCCATACTTGAGTGCAGTGGGAGCACTCATGTATTTAGCAAACTGCACTAGACCGGACATTGCATTTGCCGTGAACCTCTTAGCAAGGTACAGTGTAGAGCCCACCAAAAGGCATTGGCAGGGCATAAAGGACATTTTCCGATACCTCCAAGGTAGCAAGGACCTCGGATTGTTCTACAGAAAGAATCAAGACCTGAACTTGATTGGCTATGCAGATGCTGGGTATCTGTCAGACCCGCATACTGCTAAGTCACAAACAGGCTATGTATGCCTGTGTGGTGGAACTGCAATTTCATGGAAATCGTCTAAGCAAAGCCTGGTAGCTACTTCGACGAACCACTCAGAAATTATAGCACTGTATGAAGCCGTACGAGAGTGCGCTTGGCTCCGCCGAATGGTTCACCACATCCAGCAGTTATGTGGGATGAACATTGTGCAAACCCCCACAATTATCCATGAAGATAATGCAGCTTGCGTTGCACAAGTGCAGACGGACTATGTAAGCATATCAACCCCAAGTTCCTCTATGCTCATGAATTGCAAAGATGGACAAGATTAGAGTACTGCACACTAAGACTTGTTCAGTAAGTCACTCCTCGCATCTAGCTTTGAAAGGTGCGTGTGAGGGATTGAAATGATGAGACTTAGAAAAGTGCAGAATTCAGGGGGAGAATTCTCTCAAGCCCGTTATTAAATCTTGATCATGAAGATTACGTACCCAAAGAAATAAAGTCCTGAAGACCAAATGCAATTGGGTGAATTGTACTCTTTTTCCCTTGACGAGTTTTCCATGAAGTTTCTCGACCAAGGTTTTTAATGAGGCAATTCGTGCATCGCAACATCACATGTATCATGTACTCTTTCTCCAAATTTTTCCCACTGGGTTTTATGGAGTTTTGACGAGACATGAGCATGTTGGGTGAGTGCCCAAGGGGGAGTGTTAGGAAACTGGGCCCATGGCCAAGAGTCCTGACATATTTGGGCACCCCACCGTAGACTATAAATAGAGAGTCATACCCCCCTCATTATGTACGCATGAAAGAAAAGCAATAAAGAAAGACCGGGAGTTCTCTCTACCTCTCTGTGTGTTCAATCTATTCTTTCTGTGATTGATTCGTTCTTGTTCTAAGCAGAGAAATCGTTCGGACTGATCGCCAGCGACGGTTTTTCAAGACTAACGTCCTGCCTAGCGTCGGATGGGACGGGCGGAATCTTTTTCGTGGGCCTCACTTAGATCTGGCTTCTCCTGTAACTGGGCTTTCTTCCCCTCGTTCGATGTGAGCCTCTCTTGTATGCGATTTTGGGGTCGGGAGACGGATGAACCCAGGCGAACACAAACTCCATTTCTGCTCATCCTACAGCTGATGGCAAAGAAAGAAACCCGCCGGAGAGAGTCGTGCTTCTGATTGGGAACTCGGAAGACCGTCGCAAACCCATGGAACGGTAGTAGCAAGCAAGATGACACTCCAACTTGGGCTTCGCCGCATGAGGTTCCACCCAGAAGACGGAAGGTGGCGTGGCCGGAAGGCCCCGCCGGCGCCACTGTGACCAGGAACAGGTGGCCATCTTCGCCATGGAGAGCTTGCGTGCCTTCTTGGACCTGCAGATAGAACGACTCAATGCAGCAGAATTTGGTGGAGGGCCAGCCATGCCTGGTGGTGAAATGGTCCAGGAGCACCACGGTTGATCCGGCGAAGCCGCAGCCGGCTTCGGGGCAGAAGCACGGCGCGTGCGCGCACGCCTTCTCGTGTTCGTCCTTGTCGTAGTATGCCATCTTGGCCGTGCATCCGTACTTTGAATTGGAGCAAGGAACCAGGACGGATTGCAGGATGTGCTCTATGGCGAAGCAGCCATCGTAGCCGGTGGCGATGGGGCACACCTGGCACTTGCCCATGTCCGGGAGGCGGGAGCTTGTCATCGGCAGGGAAATTTTTATCCGCTGAAAACCGGTTTTAACGGTCAGCCCTGTTAAAATTTTAAACCAGCTCTAAAAAAATCATTTTGTATTAATTTTATCAAATTTAGAAGTTTTTTTTGCGAAATTTGTTTGAAAAATTCCGGCCCTGAAAATCGGCTGATTGTTTTAAAAATTCAAATTTTGATTTAAAAATTTCTGTCTAAAATCCTCCAAAAATTTTTCAATTTTCTGTCATACTGGCCCTACCAGCACCTTCAGGTTAAAATTTAAAACTGGCCTGGCCATGGCAGGACGAACAAGGGCGGAGCTCTCAGTATGGCAAGGTATGGCGCTCGCCATACCTTGAATTCCCAGCGATTTTTACCCCCAAATCACTCTGTACCATGAACACATCAAGAAAGATGAAGTTTCACTGTAATAAACTCTCAGCCAGCGGTGAGAGGAAGAAGAACAGTAGCGAATGTTACCTGGACGTTTCCTGGGCTGTCGGCTACTTTTGGGCTGCTACTTTATTTAATTGTGTGGACGTATTAGTGATTTAGTGTATCACGTATGGGCCCACCTTTTGGCCTTTTCTTTGGCCTGCTGGAGCTATCGGTCTTCTATGAGAACGAGACTACAACGATCGGTATCCTTTGCCCTTTCTATTTATTCTAAATATTTTTACTTATATAGTAGGTGATAATCATGATATGTTATATGTGTATAAACCAATTTAATGAGAAATCTTTGATATCTATGTTATCGATTTCGCCATACCTTATTTTTTTCCGTCCTCCGCCACTGAGGACGAACAGACAACATGCCCAAGTGCTCACTTCATGTAACAGAGGAAATGAGCCGTGCAGTGCTTTGTGAGTTTGCTTATGAAAAAGATGCAACTGTGAATTGTTGTTCATGCTAAAAACATAAACCTTCAGTTTCAGTTTAGAAGATAAACAGCAACAACAGTGGGAAACCATGCGAATTTTGATGGTTGATCAATGCAATTCTTACTGAAAACCATGATGACGTAACTTGGAAACGGTGTCAGGTGGCAAATTCACTGTTAAATCTCTTGACAAGAAACCGTGTAACAGAATTGTAGGTCGAAAAATGAAAGAACTAAAAAAAGAGAAGATTTTTCTGTGGCTAATTAGTAGGGGCACAATTCTAACAGAAGGCAATCTTACTAAGAGAAATTGGCAAGGGAGTTCTCCAATCTCAATGTTAATTTTGCCAAGCCAATGAAACCATCGTACACCTGTTTTTTCCAATGCCCTGTAGCCAAAGCTGTCGGGGGATTGTAGCCCAATCCCAGGGAATGGGCAATTACATACAGGAGGGAACTGGATGCAATTTACAGACTCGATTAAAAGAGCTTTACCAAATTTCACTCGTCTGTACGAATTGTGTGGTCGGTTTGGCCCCTCTTTTGTCACAAGAAACCATTTCATCTGAGATGTAGTACTACACTGATGCACCACTTCTACGCATGGCAATGATGGTATCCAACGCAATGGTAGATCAAACAAGTTTGGTGCTATCGATGTGATTCTACCGTGCCGAATATGAACTAGTACTAGAACTCTTGAGGCCTCCTTGCAACGGACAAAATAGAACATGATGCTCTTGAAGCCTTCTTGCAACGGACAAAATGGAACATATTGCATTTGTCCGTTGTTGCAAGGAGGCCTCAAGAGTCCGTGGATAAAATGTTCTATCTTGTCCGTTGGAGGCCTCAAGAGTCCATGGGCTCGAGCGTGCGATAAGCCTGGCCGTAGAGGCCTGGAAGATCTTAGCCATCCAAGGTAAAGCCATGGCCTGGATTGCATAACAGCACAACCATGCCGTTATAGCCGTAAGGGTAGATGATTTTAGGAACATCCGTATCAGCTTTTGTTGGTTGGAAAAAAGGAACTCTAAGGAGAAAACGAGGGGTGAAAAAATGAGCAAGAGCAAAACGTATATGATAAGAGCGAAGAGTGGGATACGTGATACACCAGCGATTTTCTGCCTTATCTCTGAAATAAGACAATAGCAAGAAAAGTAAAGAATCAACTTCAAAAAACTAAATATGCGTATTGACTTTGACTTTTTAAACAAAAACTAGAAATAGAAACTAGCAAGAAATACCGTAGAACATGGCCTTAATCCGCCGTGGACCACACATCGGGTAGTAGTTTCCAACTGACTTCTGTTTGTTCTGAAGAAGAAACAGAAACCAACCGGAAATTTAGAACACCGTGAGGCCTACCAGATTACCAGGATCAGAGCCCTAGTACAGTTGCGAACCAGTCGATCGATTAATTAACTACTCTGCAATTCAACCTAATTACCCACAACATAAGTAGAACGGGAAAATTGTATATATGCCCCATAGTTATCAATGACTTGTAAATTTACCTCCAACTTAGATAACTTTGCTATTTTGCCCTATACTTGAAGTGCACCCTTATTATTTTGCCCCACTACCTATTTGGCTGCTATTTTAATTTTGTTTTTCATTTTTTAGCATGTGAAATGACAGATATACCCCTGGCTCATTTTCCTCATCTTCCAGGGGATCCCCATCTTCCAGACCGCACAGGTTCTTCCAGACCTCTCTTCCCCATCCCCCGTTTCACTCGGCTCTCTTCCCCGGCTCCTTTCACACCGACGCCGCGCCGCCGCTCCTCCGCCTCCGGTTCCGGCGCTCCCCTCGGCTCGGCTCTCCCTCACGCGCCTCCTCCACTCGCGCCGCCCTGCCGTCGCGCCTTACCCACTCGCCGCCGATTCCAGCGGTGCCGCACCGTTCGTCTCCTCGGTTCGGCTCCCCCAAGCGTCGTCCCCAAGCGCCGCCGGCGGACCAACCGCCCCCGCCTTGCCGCTCTGTGCCTCCCGGCCGCCGCTCCTCCGCCTCCGGTTCCGGCGCTCCCCTCGGCTCGGCTCTCCCTCACGCGCCTCCTCCACGGCCAGATCCGGTGCTCCTCCTCCCCCGCGCCAACGGAGCCAGCCAGATCCGGTCGTCCTCCTCCCCGCGCACACAAGAGGTAAAGGATTGCCACTGCTCATTGGGATCCCCTGCTCATTTTGTTGATTAGATTTGTTTGTGTTTTGAGTGGATGCTGTGATTAGGTGTGCTGGATGAATTAGGGTTGTAGATTAACTCGTCGATGAGCGTGTGATTGATATGGTCGATGAGCGTGTGATTGATATGGACGACATCAGCAGTAGGGATGTAGCATTTTGTTGCAAAATCGATGCAGTGCATGAACGGAAACCATTCCTAACTAGTTTATTTCTGTTTTTGTTTGCATATTCCCGCGGTAGGAATCTTGATGAGTCCGTTTATAGAGTAGGCACTAGAATACCGCTCCAAGAGTTGGAATGGCATCATTCAAGTGTGACAGACGTTGCTGATAGTGTGGTAGAGGTTGTGCAATCATCTCAGGCAGCAATAGAGAGTGGAGTTGGAGGTGGGGGTGCAGGAACCACTGAGCTAGTGGATTGGTCAACTCTTCAGTTTGTGGAAGGTCCTGATGACCGAGATAGGGATGTACCTATGGAAGAGGATGCTATGTTAGAGCTTTTGGGTTTGAGAAATGAAGATGACAGAAATAGGGAAATATTGGAGGCTGCTGTTGTTAATGAAGAAAGTGCTAATGTTGCTCGTGAAAACGATATAAATTCACTCGTAGACACCGATGGGGCTGCTATCCTGGTTGATGAGGTCATACCTTATGGGGTAAACTATTCTTATGACATGGAACGCCCTGAAATTGTTGTAGGTACCATTTACCCTTCGATGGACCTATTTAGATTAGCAATCAGGCAATATGCAATTAATGAAGAATTTGTCTTGGGAATCAAAAAGTCAGATCGTACTAGGTTTGTGGGCTATTGTAAAGCTCATGGTTGTCCTTGGAGAATTCTAGCCCGCAAGACACCTAACAACGTAATCAGGGTACTAGCTTTGTTCCTAACATATTGAGTCTTTTTAAGTTAACTTTTCTCTTTGCAAAGCATTGTACTCAACTTTTCTTTTCATTGTTTCAGGTCAACCAACTTGGGAATGAGCACACGTGTTCTTCTACCAGCAGGATTAGATCTAGCACGACATCTCTAGGCTGGGTTGCTTCAAAGGCAACAGGTATTTTACGCACTAATCCTAATATGGGTGCAAAAGAAATGCAAGAGAAGTTGCAAGACGATTATAATGTCACTATTGGGTATGACACGGTGTGGAGGGGGAGGGAAAGAGCTATAAATGAGATATATGGTAGTTGGGAAGGAAGTTTTCAATTACTTTATAACTTCAAGGCAGAGGTAGAGATGAGATCCCCAGGTAGCATTGTTGAGATTGGAACACAATCAGTAGGTGATAATGTACATTTCCATAGATTCTTTATTGCATTTAAGCCTTGCATTGAGGGGTTCCTAAATGGGTGTAGACCATATATTAGTATAGATTCAACTGCTTTGAATGGTAAATGGAATGGCCACTTGGCTGCTGTAACTGCATTAGATGGACATAATTGGATGTTTCCAGTAGCATTTGGGCTGATAGATTCAGAGACAGAGGACAATTGGACTTGGTTTATGACCCAACTAAAGAAGGGAATTGGTGAACCTCCTCTCTTAGCTGTGTGTACAGATGCACAAAAAGGTTTAGAAAATGCAGTAAAAAATGTTTTTCCACAGGCCGAGCAAAGAGAATGTTTTAGGCATTTAATGGACAACTTTGTAAAGAAATTCCATGGTGATATCCCTAATCATATGTGGCCTGCTGCAAAGGCATATAGGCCAGAGGTATTTAATTACCACATGGACAAGGTCCTAGAGCAATGCCCTGCGGTGGCTGACTATCTTAGAAGGTATCATAACTTGATGTGGATGAGATGTTCATTTAACACAAAAATCAAGTGTGACTACATTAATAATAACTTGGCTGAATGCTTCAATAGTTGGGTGAAGAGCTTAAAGGATCTCCCTGTTGTGGAATTGGCAGATAAAATTAGGGAAAAAATCATGGAGTTATTTTACAAGAGGAGAAGGATTGGAGAGAGGTTGCAAGGTCTTATATTGCCAGCTGTTCTTCACCAAGTTAACACAAGGACTAGAGGCTTAGGACATTTGAAAGTGCACAAAGCTGCAGGTTGGAGTGCAGAAGTAAAGGATACCAACAATGAACAATTGAGGCATGTTGTACAGTTGCCTATTAAGGAGTGTACTTGTCTTGAATGGCAACACACTGGAAAGCCTTGTGAACATGCACTTGCTTTTCTTACAACCCAAAGAAATGTCAACATGGAGAGCTACATAGATGAGTACTATTCACTAGAGAGGTTTCAAGTTGCATATCAACTTGAAATACAACCATTAACAGGCAAGTCACAATGGACAAAGATGGACCTAGGTTTTGTGCTTCTACCACCCATTGCTAAGCCAAAAACCCTTGGGAGGCGTAGAAAGGAGAGAATCAAGGGATGTTTAGAGAAAGGTGGGAAGGGCCTAAACAAGTGTAAGAGGTGTAATGAGCTTGGACATAGGCAAGCTAAATGCCCTTTAAATGGCACCAAAAAGAGGTACAAATTTTGATTCTCCACAATTCATTTTGATTCTGCACAAATTTTAAATGGCCCAGACAATTATAGTACTTGTTTCTCTCTTTTTCCCCCTATTGGACAGGAAGAGGAAGGCAAGGAAAGCCTCTACAAAGGAAGGGCCAAGTAGAAAGGTAGGAGCAAGCACTTCAATGTCTGGGCCAACTACACCTACTAGAGCAAATGTGAACATTCCTACACAGATCATGGAAAGTCCCGGTGTTATGACAAGGAGGCAACTTGCACAGCTGTTTGGAGGAGCATCACAAGCCACTATTGTGACAATTTCTCCAAACAAAGCCTCCAAACCAGCAAAAAAGATGTCTCCTAGGAAGAAAAAGAAACTAAATGTGTGATATGTGAAGTTTGTAATTACCTTGGGCTAGTGTGAGATGTAAACTCACTTATTTTGCAAGCAGCTGTCATGTGTGAGATGTAAACTCACTTATTTTGGGTTATTTTGCAAGCACCTGTCATGTGTGAGATGTAAACTCACTTATTTTGCAAGCACCTTTTATTTCTGAAATCAGTTATTTCAACTCTATTATATTTTGCAAGCCCTCTCAAAGGTATGTGAGTATGCAACCATTTCAATCATAAGTCATTTAGTTTCAGTTTCTAATGTAGCCATGTCTAATGTGAATTCTGGGAATGTAGTTTTCTAAGAGTATGTGAGTATGCTTGTACGCACTGAGCTTCCTGGAAGCCTCACGCTTTGGAAGCACTGAGCTTGTACGCATTCTGCTGAAGGTAATCGCCATTGTTGATCTTAACACGGGAATTAATTGTTGTGTTTCATATTATGCAGAATAAGAGTGTGAATGGCATTTTATTTTGCTGTTCTGGAAGCATTTGTTCTTGCAAGTTGTTTTTATGCAAATTAGACCAGAATAATGATGATCCATATAGAAAGCATACTTAATCAGTGATGGCATTTTTAGACTTTAGACTCTTATCATATAGAAATTGCACTATTTGTATTGTATATATGTTAATGTTGGTTTCTGGCACCACATTGCATTAGCCGGGGCTGCCAAAATGTGTGATTGGTTTACCAAATTTGACATGTATTTTGTTTGTTGCCATAATTTCATTCCAATTTTGGCATGCAACCAAGACATACCCAATGCTAGCTCATTTTGTTGCCAAAATCTGGCCAGGTTCGGGCAACCAAATTGATGGCCAAAACTTTGGTTGTATTATCTTATTCTGTAGGAGAGATTACAGAGTCCATGCAAGAATTTGTGAGCAAAATGTCAAGCTTTGAGGGACCTGAAGTTTCACATGCAAGAATACGGGGAGGAGAATGAGGGGTCCCAATCCTGTGCGGTCTGGAAGATGAGGAAAATGAGCCAGGAGGAGAGGTCTGAAAGATCCTGTGCGGTCTGGAAGATGGGGATCCCCTGGAAGATGAGGAAAATGAGCCAGGGGTATATCTGTCATTTCACATGCTAAAAATGAAAAACAAAATTAAAATAGCAGCCAAGTGGGTAGTAGGGTAAAATAATAAGGGTGCACTCCAAGTATGGGGCAAAATAGCAAAGTTATCTAAGTTGGGGGCAAATTTACAAGTCATTGATAACTATGAGGCATATATACAATTTTCCCGTAGAACAGCATGCAGGGAAGGCTAAGCAAAAGTAGCCTTGATATATTCTACCATGGTAGTACACAAAATAGAGGTACTGGCCCGAAGCTACCAAAGATAGGCATGGCAGACTACAGTGATTCATCGCTGCTTAGTAGCGACGTAGGTTCACTGGCGCGCTATCGCTGTCTGCGTGGGGGACGCACGGTATGGTCCCCACGCAGACAGCGATAGCGCGCCAGGCTCGCCGCAGCTCACCTCCATCCTATACTCGAGCTCAGCGCTCCCCGCAGTGGGGGGCGGGCCGACGCAGACCATCGACAGGGAGCGCCCCGCCAGGACGTCGCCGCCGTTGAGCAGCAGGAACACGCACCCGCCTGCAGCACGGTGCAGGAGCACCCGGAACGGCATGCTCTTGTGTACACTCACCGTCGTGCCACGGATGCAGACCGTGGCGACGGCGGCGTCAGAAGCGTGGTCGGCCTGGATGTGGTTGTAGAGCAGCAGGCCGCAGTAGCTGCAGCCGTCGAACGGGCAGTGCAACGGCGCGTACGGGCACGCCTCCTCGTGGCTCCGGCTCTCGGTGTACCTGACAATCTCCTGGCAGCCATACTTCTTGAACTTGCAGGGGCTGGTCATGCCCGCCAGGACCTTCTCCAGCGGCCGGCACCTGATGTCACCGATGGGCTCGCTGCAGCTGGAGCACGTCCGGTTCGTACCAATGCAGCAGTTTGCGCACGCAGGATGCCCATTCTTGCACTGATGAATAAGACCACAGAATATCGATTATCATCTCCATGTTGCAGCAATCAAGATTCAAGATGCTACTATGTACGAGGGTGGAAAGAAAATCTCTAGCTAGCTAGGTACTTGCCATGAACACTTGAGCTTCAAATCCGGTTCTATAAAATAAATTATGTCTGCTGTCTCTTCTTCTTCGTCATTTTGCGTGTTATGATTGGTTGGTGTTTTATGCATGCTCGCCGACTTCTTCGGTGAGCGACTATCCATCTGCTTCTTCCCACTTCTTTTCTTCATCTCTGGTCTCTAGATCAATAGCGATGATTCAATCGGCTGCGATGCATACAAAACAATGGAGTCGATTCCACAAAGACAAAACAATAAGCATTGATCACACAGAGAGAAAGAGAAGGATACTAGTAATAAGTAGTACAATGAGAAGTGCCCACGATCAGACATGATTCAGTGCATAGAAGGCAAACACTTTCGAGGAAAAAACCGAGGCAAGTGATCGGGTAGGTGTTCACCTGAACCGCTGAACGTTTAGATGAACGCTAAGGAGGGAGTATGAAGTAGATATGAACTATGAAGCCGGTTTTGAAGGCAAAAGGAGCACCGCTTGGAGATTTAAGGGCGTGTTTGGTTGCTGGTATGGAGTGGGATGGGATGAGATGAGGATGGGATGAGATGGTTCCACAAAAAAAGTGGAACCACATGGTCCAGCATCTAAGAAGAATATTCTCTAAATTTGCACAGGCTCATCCCACTTTGGACCATTCCATCCCACCCCATCCCTCAAACCAAACACATGGATGGGTTTGGTCAAAGGAACCATCCCATTCCATCCCACCCCATCCCAGCAACCAAACACACCCTAATATAGGGAAGAGACAGGAATGGTATGGTAGGACGCAAGGAAGAGAGGAGAGCTTGACCGACGTGAACACGGACTAGGTGAAATGCACAAATGTAGGTGTTGTAGCGTAGGCTCCTAGTATACTTTCTGCACGCACTGATTCCACTGCTCGGTCACTCCCCATGCGCACAGTTCCGACAAATTTCTGAACTGATCATATAAGGGCCTTTTTGGTAGAGCTTCATCAACTTTAGATCCATCAAAAATAGCTCTACTTCACAAATTTTTACCCAAACGCTCCAGCTTCACGAAATCTGGATCCACCAAAATACTGAATCTAGCTCCAGATTCATGAAATCCATGGACCTCAAGGGGTGCTCCACGAAACCTTATTTCGTATCTACTCGTAGAGTTGGGTGGTAATTACCCACCTTTTGCCACTGGTTACACACCCCATCCCATACCACCATAAAACCCATGGGCAAAACAGGCCATTCCCACCAAAAACTCAGTTTCGTGGATCTGGAGCTGCTGTGCAAGCCAAACAGTTTTGTCCAGCTCCATGGTGGGATCCCAGATTCACGGTGGAGCTGTTTTTGGTGGATCTGCTGCTCCATATTCATTTTTTCAGTGGTGGAGCTCTGCCAAACAGGCCCTAAGTAGGGCATGTTTGGGAGAGCTCCACCAGCTTCAGATCCACGAAAAACAGCTCCACTCTACAAAATTTTACCCAAACGCTCCAGCTCCGCGAAATTTGGATCCACCAAAATCCTAGATCTGAGGGCCAGATCCATGGATTTCATGGAGCTCCTCAAGGGGTGCTCCACCGTGGAGTTGGGTGGTAATTACCCACCAATGCCATTGGTTACACACCCCATCCCACCAAAAGTGGCCATTCCCACCAAAACCTCAATTTCGTGGATCTGGAACTGTTGTACAAGCCAAACACTCCATGGTGGGATCCCAGATCCACGGTGGAGCTGCTGTTCCAGATCCACGTTTTCAGTGGTGGAGCTCTCCCAAACAGACCCGTACTGTTTAATCTTTTTAGCTTTAACTTCCTAACATCTATATCTATAAAAATTTTATCTAAAAAATAATATCCTTTCGGAGCTCAAAAAACATAGCAGATGATACATATCACTGACACGCCGCCATAGCTCGACAGAAGACGAGCTAGCGTGTGCGAGGCCAGGCAGCTATCAAGCAGCTATGCTCGGTAGATGGTTGGTTTTGTATGAGTCATTACACGAAGTTAGACACAACACGGGCCCAGTGTGCTTGGGTCACATCATGATGTGCTGATTCAGTCCAGTCACCGTGCTATGCCATGCCATGCTGGCCCGTCTCGCATCCGATTAGGCCCAAGCATGGCCTAAAGCTTGTCGTGCCAGCACCGTGCCGTTTCGACCCAAGCCAAGCCCGAAGTAACTATAGACAACAGAGATGACAACAAGATGGTGACGGTGGTTCAAAGTTGGACAAAATTGTAAAAAAAAGTTCACTTATAAGTACGTCAGAGTTTGACTTTTTCCAAACAACTATTTTATGGCACTTTCATCTTCACTACTACACATTTCTTTGAAACTCTCCCTGCTGCCTGTTTTCATATGATTTTTGATGACGTGGTCAACTTAACTCTCCTATGTGCACGAGGTGGTTTTCCAGCGTGACAAAGTGTCGGAACCAAACCTTTTAATGCGAAAAATCTGTGTTAACCTATTGAATTAGTTTGATCTTGTTCTTCAGCCTTACTGGTTTTATGCGAAGAAGCAAGGGAGCTACGAGAATACGACCTAGGGTTTGATGGTGGTGATCTAAGAAGAAGCAACTTTGAAAATGTTCATTATTTTTGTATGATGATGTTTCTTAAAGAATAATAACAAAAGGCACCTCATATCACATATGCAAAAATGAAGAACAACAAAACACACCTCATATCACAAGTGCAAAAACGAACTTGATCTAAATTATAACATATCTCAATCACTTTTTCAGTCGTTGGATTAAAATCCAACTATCCTTATCTTTCTCCTCATCTCCAAAACCTAAATTCCACCGGAGGCGACGAGACCCGAGGCGAGAGGCAACAAGGCTGAGGCGGCGAGCCTAAGGCAGGAGCCGGCGAGACAAGAGGCGAGAGCCCGACGAGGAGGTGAGACCATGGCTGCAAGGCGGGAGCCCGACGAGGAGGTGAGACCATGGCTGCAAGGCGGGAGCGGTGAGACGGCCGCGACAAGCGACGAGCCAACGAGGTAACGAGGAGGCAGGAGGAGCGGAGCAGCGAGGCCAGAATTTTGGACACATGTAGCCCTGTTGCTACCAAAAATTCCAGTTCTGGCTCCCTTCACACGATAATTCCGTTCGTAGCCCCCTATCCACCGCGCGACTCGCTGGCGCCGACATGTGTCCGGTCGTGCGGTCCCGACCGCACTGTAGCTAGGTCGTGCGGTCCCCCCTGTGCATCGCTTCGGATCGCGCGACTGCTTCTCCCGACCGCACGTTCCTCCTATGCATTGCCCCGAGCGCACGACTGGTTTGCCGATTGCACGACCAAGATTTCCACCGCACGACTCCAGGCGTCCGACCGCACGTTCACAAAAAAGCATTACTTCAAAAGAAACAGCAAAAGAGAGGCCGAAGATATATATGGAGCATGTAGCTGACTTTGGATCGATACAAATCACAAGGGCACGTTTGGTTCATTGGTGAGTGGAGCCTGGCTGCCCCATGTGAGCCTGGCTCGAGCCTGGCTGCCCCCATGCGAGCCTGGCTCGCCAGAAACACAAATGAAATCCGTATCTCGAGAGCCAGGCTCTGAGCTGCCTTTTGCATCTGGAGAGCTAGGTTCAGACCTCGATGCGGGCAACCAAACAACTGAAACTTGCATCTGGGGAGCCTGGCTGGGCAACCAAACAACTGAAACTTGCATCTGGAGAGCCTGGCTGGGCAAGAACCAGGCAACCAAACGCTCCCTTGCAGTTTGCTACATATGTACGTACGGCTAGTACGTGCAAAATCAGGTTATGTTACGTTTGTTCAGATAAGATGTCGCTGTACGTACAAACTACATAGGCGTGAAAAATATAGGTATACATCACTGCTGGGTGTAAATAAATTCAGATTTTATCGGCAGATCGAAGCTAAGTAGCATACGGTAATGGGATCAGCAGGTAGAGAACGAATCATACATAATATTGCCCAACGACTTTATTCCCGACAAAAGAACCCCCAAGTAATCTCGGTCGTGCGGTCGGCAAACCAGTTGTGCGCTCGGGGCAATGCACAGGAGGAACGTGCGGTCGGGAGAAGCAATCGCGCGGTCCAAAGCGATGCTCGTGCGGTCCGAGATCGCACGACCGGACACGTGTCGGCACCGGCGAGTCACGCGGTGGATCGGGGGGCTACGAACGGAATTATCGTGCGAAGGAGGCTAGAACTGGAATTTTTGGTAGCAACAGGGCTATATGTGTCCAAAATTCGCGAGGCCAAGGCGGCCGTTGGCGTGCCGACTGTGTCCATCGTGCCTGACCGTGCTGTGCCACATGTTGGACCGTGCTGGGCTGACCAAGCCTCAGGCTAGGCCAAGAAGCACTGCCCGACTCTCACCTCTATACGAAGTTTAAAAGGACAACTAGTAATTCTTCAGGTCTGGATTCAGAACGCAGCTAGGTCTCGTACAGGGACACTGGCTTGCTAGAGTAGAGATAGTTGCTACGGCGATGGAGATGCAGATGCATGTGTGCATGTTAATAATCACGTAATAATAATAGAATCGTATGCAACCTTACTAGTTGCTATATAGTGGAACGCATGTAGTAGTAGCAATCGATTCAATGGTAAGTTTTTTTTGCCTGCTGTTTATAGTTTTTGGTTTTTATTATAATAATTAGTTTTTAAATGATATATTTTTTAAAATAGGTCTATAAGTCGATTGTATTAGATATTTTACTAACTTCAGCTATACTGGCCAAAATCATATGCAACTGTTTTTCTCTTCGTGCTCTTTTACGAATAGTCAGAATTCAAAAATCATAAACTAAAAGACATAGCCTGAAAGAACCCATATAAGATATTTTTTGCTACGGTTTATAGTTTTTAGCTGTGGTTGATAGTTTTTGCTGCCATAGTGAGTTTTTGTAGGAATAAATTAAATATCAGTAAACGGGTAAACCATTTATAAAATTATTCCCAATAAGCAATCTGATCGTTGATTTGACTGATTTGGTTGATTGACCATGATATATCGATGTTGAAGCATGGCTCAATAGCTTGGGGAGCTAGCTGGCTTAAAGTCACCGATTAATTTCCCAACTGGACTGGACTGATCTACCCTGAGTTGTACTTGAACCCGACCCATTTTCCATGTCACCGAATTTGGCCCTTTAAAGGTGCGTTTATTTTGGTTTGCGCTTCTATTTTTTTGTTTATTTTTTGTTATTCTTAATTTTTATTTTTTTTTCTGTTTTTTTATTTTTTGAGCATTTTTGTTGTTTTTTGTATTCGTTTGTATTATCCGTGATTGGCTAACCTATTTTTTCTATTTTTAATTTTTTAAAACTTAATTATGTCTAATAAGTCACCATCAGCTACAGTGCAATTTCAGTCAGTTACAGTATAATTTCAACTATAAACTACTTTTTTCAACTAAAATGAGCAGGCTGAAAAAGTGAGAGATTTTAGATAGCCTATTACTGAAAGCTACGGAGCCTAATAAACTCCACATTTTAATTTAGGGACGAAGAGCCAAATGCGGGGTTAATTAGGCTCCGTAGCTTTCAGTAACAAGAGTTATAGTGTAATTTTATCCATAAGCTAGCTTATTTTAGCCCAACCAAGCGGAGTACGGTGACGTAGAAAGATGGGTCAGGTTCATGTTCACACGCAAATTAGAGACATAGCTCAGGGTTAGTTCTTTTAGGTTGATGGCTTATGACTTAAATATTTGAATTCTGACTGTTCGTGAGGGGTAGTGTGCAGAGGGAAATAGTTGCATGCGATTTTGGCCGGTACAGCTGAACCTAGTACACTTTTTACTATAATATTTTCTATTGACCATATCTTAAAAAAATACACCGTTTAGCTAGTTACTATAGATAGTACATACATAAACCAATTTTAAGCTCAAAAGAACCTGATCTCAGATCAGTCCATTCCTAGTACGAGACTTACCTGCGTTCTGAATTTGAACCCGAAGAATTACTAGCGGTCCTTTTAAATGAGGCTGTGTTGCTCGGCAGTTGTCTGGGCCCATACTCCTACCACGCCTCGGCTCCGCCGGCCAAATAGCTTGCCTCCTGCCGCGCTAAGATGGTGTATTCGGTGACGTATATCATTTATCGCGACTTTTAAGTTTAAGAAAGAGATTATTTTTAAAGTATAGATGTTAGATAGCTAAAATTAAAAACAAACATCATAATAATGCTAGATATAAAAACAGTTCTAAATTTCTTGGTAACTGGCTTGATTTATGCTGCAAATATTTGAAACGTCTTTTAGATGGTAAATGATAATTTTCTAAATCTTTTATAATGGCAAATGATAATTTTCTCTTTTAGAGGGTAGATTCTTTGTAAGCAGGACTTTATCAACTGTGACTGATAGTTTTTAGTTATGGAAATGAATAGTAGTATTTTTTTAAAAGAAGGAACAAGTGGTAGAGAAAGTGAAAGGTACATGAAGTGAGAGAGATAACGTGCAAGAGATATGAGCGAGAGGAGTGGGTGCACCACCTGTCGCACCTGTTCTTTTCCATCCCAAGTGTTGTCGATTCTAAAAGGCACACATGTATTTTAGCTATAGTTTAGGTTGAAGATTCGTGCATATTGCTATTTGTATCATATAAGTAGTGAGGCTAACATATCCATATAACAAAACCTTACGCGTTATGTAATTCACACCTTTATTACGAAGTGTTATATCGGAGTCGAACTGGTAAATTACCTAATGCAATGTGAGGCGTATTAGTCAAATTCGAACGTTAATAATTGTGAATGCAAAACTACTAAAAACACAAAAATGCAAGTTTTTTTTTGTGAATCATACATTTTTTCATTACTATAATATCTTCAATAATATATTATTTCAAAAAATATTAGAGCAACCTGTTGAGCTCACCGACTACGATAGAGCCTCCTGCTGAGCTTTATGTGGTGCGGTAGGATGGTAGGGCCCACTGCCTACCGTGCCTTGTTCGTCCACTGCCGAGCTAGAGGGACATGTCGTTGTCCTCGTCTCCTGACAAGCTAGGGTAGCACAACAGATAACACGTGTAGATTGCCGCTGTTGCCATGATCACGAAGGGACTAGATTTACAATTCCAAATGCACCGGAGCTCGATTAAAAAAAAACGCTACAAGGCCATAAAATGAAACAGTGCTCTAAGTGACAACGTGAAGCGCTAGCTAGTTGGAGACTTACATCTTATAGCTACAGCTGATGATTTTTTATATTAGCATAATTGTTTGTGCTAATGAACAGAATGTGATAAAGTGTTTTGAAAATATTTTCGTAATAAAATGTTTTAAAAGACAGCTGCAAAGGTATGCTGTTTGTTTGTTGGTCAAAAATCACAAGCTGAAAAAGGCCTGTCCTTTTATCAAATGGCTAACAACAAACTGACCGAGTTTTGACACTTTAAGAGCATCTCCAATGGATCTATAGCAGCTATCTACAAGAGAGTCCATGTCATCAACTGTCCTACGTGGAAGATATTAAATGAAGAAAGAGAACGCAGCTCTCTACAGCTCTAGAGATAGTCTATAGCGCCAAACGAGGCAGCCTCCATAAATTCTGTGTGTGCATGTAAGCATCAAATAGCTATCCTTATAGATAGTTCTTTAGAATGCTAACTTTAGTGTGTACTATATAGATGATGTGGAAGTCTTATAGTTAGTTGCTAGCTATAACCATTGGAGATGCCCTTACAGGTGACAAGAAGCGAACCGAGCAGAATGTGAACGCGCAAGAGAAGCCGCGCCAAGTGCCTCGGCACAGAAGCTCCGTGTGGTGCCGTCGAGGTGTCAGGATGCAGACTGCAGAAACTTGGTCTTCTGACTTATTTTTTACTATTTATAAGTTTCGTCTTTTTTTGAACTTTTGGCTTTTTGTTAAGTTTTTTTGCCGATTTTTTTCCGTATTTGTTTATTTATACATAATGGGCTAACATATTTTTAAATTTTTTTAAATTTAATTATGCTAAATAAGCATCTGTCAGCTACAGTGTTTTTTTCAACCAGCTACAGTGTTTTCAGCCATAAGCCATGAGCTTTTCAGCCGAACCGATCACCACCTTGGTCGCGTCGAGAGGGTGTCACGGAACTCGAGGAGCAGTTGAGAGGTTGAGAGCAAGGCTAATAATACAGCCTTCAGCTGGCTGTATGAACACTTACAGCTCACTTATCAGTCTATTTATATAGTAGTTTACAGTCAGCTGGCTGTATAACCCACCATTTTCTCTCACAAAGTTTCTTGATTTTTATGCTTCAGCTGGCTGTAAACTTACAGGGTTGAGCGGGTTGCAGAGTGCAGAAGGCACAAGTGTTGACCATTGCCGTGGACTATAGCCTATCAAGACAGCATTGCAGTCGATAAAAATCATTCATCCGAGATGTACTGTACTACTGCATTTGTTGTGCATTGCAGTGGCAAGCAACCTTTGGGTGGACCGTGGATCCCATTTGCCTGCCTGCAGTACCGAGTGCTCTGAATCCGCCGCTACAGTGATTTGCAGCAGCACCGCAGTAATACTGTAGAAGCAGTGTCATTTTATTCTTCGGCGAGGGAATACCGTGTTGATTTTACTGTTTAGCAGTGTACTGTATGTATTGTAGCAGGTTGATCTGGACTGTTCGCTACAAATCAGATGGTGGGGACACAGCCTAATGCACGTTCACTGCGGCAGATCTGCTTCCCCTTTGGATACCGTAGACATTAAAAGAATAGCTATTTTAAGGGGCTCAGCTTATATATAAGCTGGCTTATGATGTTTTGGCACCTAGCTGCTGATGACTTTTTTAGTGTAATTAAAATTTAAAAAATTTAAAATAGAAAAATAGAATATCCCATCATAGACAATACGAACAAATTAGATAAAAAGAAAGAAAAAAGTCTCAAAAAACAAAAAAAAAGATGGAATTAAAAATAGTGAAAGCTAAAATTGAAGCCCAAACGAGCGAGCTTAAGCAACCTTCTGGAACTGTAGCAAACTACGATTGGTTGCCTTATCTTTTTTAGACTGAATCCTTGACTTTTTTTTAGACTGAAGAACTTGTCAGTTATCACTCCCCAGTTCCCTTTTTTCACCGAAAGAAAACTCCAGATATCGGTATACCGCATCCAAGCTTCCTCAGAAGAACAGGCTGCTGCAGACAGAAGTTGTCAGTAGAAGTACTAGCACCCAAGCACCGAAGATTGTCGTGTTGCAGTGTTCAGGGAGGGTACGGGCTTTACTGCACAGGTGCAGGGGCCTTTGAGCTGCTCAATTTGGTTTTTTTATGGCTTACGATTTTTTTATTATAGTTAATTTATTTTTTTATAGTATCTAATGTTAATTTTTTATATAATTAAATTTAAAAGTAAAAAATAAAAACAGATTATCTCATTACAGATAATCTAAAGGAATGTGGAAAAAAAGTCTAAAAAACTAAAAAATTAAATTAAAAATAGTAAATTGGAAATCAGATGCTGAAATTAAAACAAATAGACCCTAATAGCTCGGTGGCATGCAGCAACTCTCGATGTTCCACGGCATGACTTTTCATGGCAAACCAGATGAGAAGCACTGACGGTTCTGCGAGGTCAACTCAAGCATGACCTGCGTTCCCAAGAACACAAAAAACATGATCAATAGAACAACTAATTACTAGTCGCCATCACGAGTTAATGCCAAAGCTAGTCGTGCACGCCAATAATCTTACAAGTACATGCGCACCTTGTGATGGCGACGGCGATGATGTCGGGTGGGGTCAAACTCAAATCCTTCACCTCCGGAAATTTTGTACTTTGGAACGTCGTTGTACTTTTAGGGCTCCTCTCTCTGATTTTTTTAAATAATTTATATTTTATTTAATAATATAAAAATATACCTACAATTTGAATTTTTGAAAAAAGTGACCTCAGCAAATCATTAGACAACTGAACCCTATCATCTAATGACCAAGCGACACGAAGTAGTAGCTCTACCGTTGGGTGACACGGACGCAGTCGTCCAACGATCGGACGACAAATGATGTCGACAACCGCTAAGCGAGTACCTCCTATTGTCTAACTGTTGGGCGACTGGAGCCTGTTTTTTTAAAAATACTTTGCAAAAAAATTTATAAGTTAATCGCTCGTGACTTATCTATAACTTAAAAATAAAGAGTTTATTTGTGAGCTATAAATGATATCATTCTTTTAACTGAATGTAAATTCATATATGAATTTTTTGCTCTTTTGGCCCTTTGGGGCCTGTGTTTTTACAGCTTTGGTCCCAACGAGGCCGATTTTGTGGTTTTGGCCACCGCCCGAGCGCGGAATGACCAGAGGCCGGCGCGTGGCAAGGCCGCGTTGGGGGAGCGCGGCTTTGGGCCTCACCGAGCGCGCGCGAAAGCGAACGGGCCCACTGAAATCGGCGGTTCCCGATCGCGGAAAATACTAGAGAGGGAGCCGCACTTTGCGAGTGCGGAGAAGGCCAGGTTTACTACACGCAACACAGATATGAGCTCATGGTATTTATCTTTGTTGTTCAATAGGCCTTCGTTACCGTATAGACATAGCTATAGCTTCACAATGCCGGTTGTAAGTAATGAAAATTTCGTCGAACTTGAAGAGGAAATCATGGTTGTTATGTTGACGAGTTGATTTTTCTTATTGATTAATCATTGCATGTGATAAAAACATTTTTTTATTATATATACATCTACCTTCTGTTGCATCTTGTTTATGGTGCATTTAGGTTAGTCTTTCTAGCATAGACTAGAATGGTTCTCATTCTCGGTTGTTTAGACTTCTTCCTAAACCTGTTGGGAGCTAGGATAGTTTCTAAAAATTGAGTCAATTGTTGAGGGGGAGCTAGGATTTTATTGCATCATATTTAAATTCATTAATATGCATTGTAATATAAATACATAGAGCTCTGATTATTATCCTTATGTAACATGATAAAACTATTTTTACATCTTTCCATGACTTGTACTAGATTGCTAGATTTATCATACTCTTTCATGTGTAGTTTAACCTTTGCTATGATAGCACTATAAAATAACTCAATTTTAGCTTCTTGGCTTCATTTAATCTGTTGACATGGTTTGACTCATTTCTGGATAAATTTAAAAATCAACTTAATTTCAGAATCATTGTTTATTTGGCTTGAGCTTAGCTATATATGGTTTGGCATGATCTAGATAGCACTTTCACTTTTTATAGCTTGGTGTAATACTTAGAAAGTCATTTTGGATAATATTCATGGCTCTTAATGCTTCAAACGAATAAAATACAGTCATTTCATTTAATCATGCTCTGTCTTCTTTCAGCTCTGTTTTCTTTCATACATCTTGATGATTTCTCTGTAAAAGGAGAGAAACATAGGTAAAAATGCACATTTTGGGCGTGATTTGGTGTTTTCATGCAAAATCTCAATTTTTGAAGATTTTTCTATCACCTCTCACCATAACTAAGGTCACATCGAACACTTAATATGGACCTAGAGTGAGATTTCCCGACGCTCCTGGTAGATATGAAGTTTTTACGGAAAATTATGATTTTTAGTAACTTCTATCTATCTCTGTCTCAAATAATCATGTTTAACTCTTTGCAATCTTTCTTTGACTATTTAGAGTTATCTTTGCGAAATTCTTCTTCTTTATATAAAACCACATGCAATTTGCATTTTTTAGTATTGCCAATGGATTCATCAACGGGGAGATTGAAGGACTATGTGAGAAGGTCCTATTTAATGTTGTGATGAACCATTGCAATATTTATGGTGTGGTGAAATGGTTTTACAAAGATTGTATTTGGTTTGGGTTGTTTTCTTGAAGTGTCAGAAAAACCGAAAGTATCGCAAGTATAAGTGCGATAGTTCCATGTGTGCGGAAGTACCCATTGGTAGAAGTACCGGGTTGAGCTACAGTACGTTTTTTCCAGAGAGCTCCAGGTGGGGTTTTTAGCGTGCAAAAGTACCACTTTGGGAAGCAGTAGTACCGCAGGGCAGAAGTATTAGCGTGCTAAGTGCGGTACTTCTGATTTTCCTAAAAAAATAAAGCTTTGGGGAATTGAGTCATGAATCGAGCTTGGATGACCTGAGTCATTGGATTAAGATTGCATGATGTATATCTTGGCTAATGTAGGTCAAATTGTGAATGAACTTATGTCTGAAAACGATTTCTTTATATTTGGATATGCATGGTCACTTGGAGTCAATTGTGGTCAATAACGATGATCAGAGTTAGGCTCATGAGGAGTTGAATCCCAGAACGATCGAGGATGTCAAGTGAGACGGTGAGCTCAAGTATGGCACGAGAAAAATGAAAAAATGTTGAAGATGAGTTCGAACGGTGGAATGGCGCCATGTGACCTACATGGGGCAAGTGAGTCGTGGTTCGGTAGAACTGGGACGGGAGAGACTTGGCGGTATGTGGCAAGCTAATGGTGCACCTACATGTGCAAACATGACGATTGCTTGCAGTGGTTGGTGATGATCGGGTTAAGAAAGGGTATTTTGGTAGTTTGACCAAAATACCGGAAACCATCTTGAATCAAAACCGCGGCGTATGGGTGATGTGTTGGAGAGCGGTTTAGGTCAAGGTGGAACTGGATTGATCAAGGCGGATCAAGGCTAAGGATTTAGCGGATGCACACTTATGTGTTTTGAAAAGCGTGCATAAGTGAACTTATATGAATAAAACTCGTGTGGGGGGTTAACAGGTTTCTCCATTATAATAATGGATAGGATTCATTAAGGGGTGTAGGTGGCTGGTTGCCCACCTATAAAAGAGGGTTAGGATGGAGAAATTTAAAGTTAACCATCCAACCTATCTCTTGTGCTTTGTTCTCTAGGTTTAGAGTTAGGGTTTGAAAACGAGTATCTTGGATGCTTTTTGTCCTCTAAGGTGGAGTGGTAGTAAAATCTATCTTATCAAGATGTGTAAGCGATAAAGATAATACTTGGAAATATATCTCCATCCATGTAGATATTTTGATAGCAAAATTTATGAGAAAATCCGTTTTTGCTTGATTTGGCCTCAAGTTGTGATTTCTTTATTTGAGGGTATTTGATGTGATTTCTTTCATGTTCTTACTTGGTGGAACATGTGAGAATATATGTAAATCTATCTTGGCTATTATTTATTCACGAGCAATTTGTATTCACCGTTTGGAGTTTAAGCTTGGTTTTAATGCACTTTTTTTTCAAATTAAAAAAGATCTTAATTTTGGTCGTAATTTTTATAATGGTTTGTTGGTATTGATTCCTCCCTGGATGGATGTGGTCGTAGAGCTCCTCTTCGCCGGGGACGGGGCAGTGCTGCTGGCGCCGCGCAGGCGCGTGCTGTCACGGCTCCCCGTGCGCCCGCCACACGCAGGGGATGGACATGCCATCGAGGAGCTCCTCCAGCAGTCGGCAGCTTAGTCGCCGACGGGCTCGCGGCACAGCGAGCATGTCCTACGGCCAGCGCAGCAGGCAGCGCACACGGGTGCATGTGCCCGTTCTTGGATGAAACGCGCGTTTTACTGGACAGCAAGTGAAGCAAACTTTGCAATCTCTATCTGAATGTACAGTAAATCTCTCACCTGGTAAATCGGCGGCACAAAATGGGACAAGCACACGGCGCACTTCGATGTTTCTGGCTCGATGCACGCGTACCACTTCGGAGCCGTGCCCTTCTCCGACTCTTCTCCTGCTCCTGTGGTCGCTTTCTCATAGGATCTTTCAGCCTTCTTTAGCTGGTAAGACTTCCATTGACGCCTTCTCCATTCTCCTCCAGCCATCTCTCAGCTGATCAGTCTCGTCAAGACCATACGACCGCTAACCGATATATATAGTATTAGCGACTACGCTCACTACGCTCCTAAACTTAAATTCTTAGTAAAATCAAGTGGACAAATGGGAGCAACTACTCGTCAAGAGAAGACAAAAAAAAACTGTAAGCATCAATTCTATTAACCACAACAGCAACAATCCAAGACCAGAAACATTCCCCACTCTTCATTTCTCTCAATTATGTATGGAAGCACTAAGAATTCCATCAGTTCTATAAACAGTCGCACAAGTCATTCAACTGATCACTACTAATTACACTGCCTATTAGCTTCGGTATTCCCACCGCAGGCTCTCTGGCTTCCAACGACGCTGGTATGCAGTGAGCCCTTGAAGCCATGACAGTTCCCCCAAAAAATCTGGAAAGAATAAACCCATCTCTCACCTTGGCCGTGTGCTCATATAACCCAGGTGCAAAAATGCTCCCTCAGGAAGCGGGATCGCTGAAGTTCTAGAGACATGGAGAGCCCCTCTGTACAAAATGAGAAAAGCTCAACGTTTCAACTGTGGGAAGTGATGTCTGGTGCTTCAATGCTGCTATTGATTGCATGAGCTGTTGCCTGTCTTGGATTCTTCTAAGATCTGATTCATATATTTGCGGAACTTCTCAGCTTGGGGGCCAGGTCTTACAATGTTGACGTTACTCCACTGGGAACATGGATCATTGAACCACCTCTTTCTGCCTGTGCACCAGGCTCCAGGTACTGGTCTGTGTCGCCAACGCCGGAGTATTTTCTCATCAATCTTGTCCATTAGGAGTTCATTCTCTTGAAACCTCCTAGCGAAAGGCAATCCACTCTCCACTATCTCATCATAATGTGCAATATTTAGAAAATGGGGTTCCATCTGGGGTGGGTCATCCCACACCATGTACCTTAAGTCATTGTTCACTGTAGAATTACGGAAGTCAGAGTTACATACAACTGAGTGGAAATACCCTTCCTGAGGCAGCATCACGTTTGTGAAGTACATGAGAAGGGTTCGAGGGAGATTCTCCCAACCAAAAATGCAATACTCTATAAAGCGGCGGTTTAGAATGACCCATGGAGAACCTACCAGAAAAGGAATACATATAAGCCAGAGAACTATTTGATCAAAAGGTAGGAAAATGAAGTACAAGGAGAGATAAAATACCTGTGAAGAATTTGAAACCATCAGGAGTTGATCGTTTCTCGGTGGCTTGGAAGAACTGATTCCTTCCTGCCAAGTATATTCCAGCATCTACTATGATTGGTTGCACTCTCTGGGACCTGCAACAATATATTGGTGAAACTAATACCAGTGCAGCTAAATTCTTGCTAAGTTCAGATAGAGCGTACTCTTTCCATCCAATGTCACTGGTGTGATCCATGAAGTTGAGGTGTCTTGGCACAGAGGAGAAGACATGAATCAAGTCTGTAGCATGAGACAACATAAAAAAAACATATAAGAAAAATCAAGAAACTTCAAGCTGAATCAATTCCCATAAGTAAGAGCTATCAGTTGAAAAATATTCCCACATGCAACAAGCATCAAATAAAAAGGTAAAAGATTATATGCAAAACTGAAACAACGCTAACAGATTGATGATATATAGTGTTTATTGAAAGAAGGACAGCAATAATTGAAACCAAACACAGATCAACAAGGTAGTTCCTTAGGACAGAGAAAAAAGGACAGGCGAAGCAAGATGTGGGAACCACAGTCCACATATGCATATTGGAACTAGCATATCACACGCCTATTTCAGTACAAAAAATATGAGATCTACCAACAAATCAAAATACATGGTGTCCAGGTAAGGGTGAATGCAGATATTCTACGTACTATACTACTAACCTTAGAAAATTACAAAGTACATCATGGACAAGCTACGGAACAAGTATACAATATGACTACAGAGCAACAACAGCACATGGCTCCTGCATATCGATGCATAGTGAATAGATAAAAGATTATCTTCATATTCAAGTGACTAAGTTACATTCCTGTAACGATTTGGGGAAGGATTTAGGAACGGGTAATCAGGAGAGGAAGACTTGGGAAGAAACAAGAACAAGAGGGGGAATTATCAATACTCAATTCAGGTGTGGTCTCACTTGTCCAATCCATCACAGTCATGTTTGCTTCAATGTTAATGTTTCCACACTCCTGCTGACTCCTGTGCTCCACCCGTCAGTCACAGCCTCTCCTCAAACCGGCTAGATCACAACTCATGCACAATATTTCTCACCAACCATCTACAGTGGGACTCCTGTTTGGTTTTGAACTCAGACCTCGGCATTTCTGCTGAACTTGCCCTCAGTTTTTGCTGCATCACCTCTGAGCACGCGATGATCCATAGCAGCTGCATCTGGGGGCAAGAAGGATACTGCTGCCTTGTGCCGATTGACCTTGCCACCGCGACTACTACGACGTCAACCGACGCTGGAGGGTTGCTATCCTCATTGTTGCTCACCGAGACTTCATGGATCTTCTTCCATTCGACACGACGTCATCATCGTGCTCTTTCGTCGACATGGAGTTACGAAAGGCTTCAACCACAGCCGCCACCTGACAACTCGAGGACGAGTTATCTCGCCGCGAGGGGTGTAATGTTATGGCCTAGGATCTCTGTGTACACGCATCAGGCGAGCGAACAGTACCGCGAGCACTGCAGCAATCGTAAACAGTACCGAGCAGGAGTACTGTAGCAACATATGAACAGTACTCGTGGGTACTGTAGCACACACGAAATTGGGTGGTTCACCGGTATATCACGGATTAGGAATATAATAATTGGTTTCCTCATTATTTGGGCCTATTTCCTTTTAGATAATTTCCATATATTAGAGAGAAATTTCCTATTATTAGGGATTAGTTTCCTTAATATAGAAATATGTTTCTTAGGAGTTAAGTTTAGCCATCCCTATAAAAGGGATAGTATTGTACCTATTATCATTAAGCAAAGAAATAAACCAAATTCTCTAGTCTTTCTCTCTTATTTAATAAGCCTCAGAGCTTTGGCGGTGGCATAGCCGGCCGATCAAGGGCGAGTGCCCTACCCTCGGTCAACCAACCCGTACCACAACATTGCCCTACCCAGGCCAAACCTTGCTCTAACCAGACCCATTCAAGGCCCTAATGTAATTGAAATCTAACACTAGCAGAGGTTCCAAGCAATCCCCATCGTGGTGCCCAGAGTTCTTGTCGAAGGCTGCTCGCTGCCACTCCACGACGATCTGCTAGCTAGTTTTCTCATGTATGAATATCAAAGGACCTCTTTCAAGTTGATAAATTTAAGTAGTTGAAGAATAGGCAGCAGAGGTTCCTCATTTCCCGCTTGACTTAACCAGCAAATCATGCAATCAGGGATGGAATGTTTCAAACGTTGTACATGGTTTTGGTATGAGAAATCGATGGAGTGGCAGTTTCGGTATAGGACATAATTATATAATTTTGTTGGAGTTGAGCGCAATTCCTGCTCCTGCATGTGAATTCCTTCATGCGCACATCCAAGCACCCTCGCCACGAGAGTACGCTCCGCTCCGGCTGCCACTCAATGCGACAACGCCAGTGGCCAACCTGTTGTGCTGCGACGCCCAAGCGCCTTCGCCGCACCTCCACCGTGAGACTGCATTCCACCCCTGCCGGCCGTTGCCTAGTTGCCGCCGTAGTTGCTAGTGCTAGGCACGAAGAGCAACCAAGATTGATGTCGAACTAGGGCACGATGAGCAATATGACTAACTGTATTTCGGTCCCTTTGGGTGTTTGGGCCTAAAGGCGGGCCCCAATTATTGTGGGTTGTGATAGGATTAAATATCCTCTTCACGTGAAGATAGACTATGTTACCCTTCAAAGCTAAAAGGACCAGTTGTAATCTCCACCGTCCATCTGCATCGAAATTCGTAGAGTTTTCTAAAAGAGGTGAACCGAAGCAAGGCCCTTAAAATTACCAAACTTGTCTAGTTTCCTAATGGTATGAATTCAGTGCTTTATGTCTTTCTAGATGAAAATTGGTTATATATGATGTATGATGCTCCAATGTTGACTATGTAATTTTCACCAAAAGATCCCCTTGTTTGCAAGAAACAACTTCCCTTCTTACAATCTATGCTATTTGCTCCCTGTTAAACAATGTGCCTCGTCATAATGGATTGGGTCAAGAAAACTGACTGTCTGAATCCACTTGGATCCCAGTACAGCAATTAAAGTTTTTTTTTTGCATGCCACAGGCACATTACTGTTAATTTTTTTAACCCAACACATTTAGACATGAAAGAAAGTGGATCAGATAACAAGAAAGAAAAAGGATCAAAATGAGCTATGTGAAAATTTTGGCAGATATTCTACCGCCCAATTCCAATTGAAGGTAATCTAGGAAGATATGGCAAGGCTCAGGATTCTCAATTTCTTGTTAATTCCCTTCATTTAACAGTGTATAGCAAGAGAGTTGACAGATGCATCTATAACTACCATAAAAATGAACGGCCTTATGGGTAATAGCTTCATGTCAGATAAAAAGCCACAGCTAGAGCTGCATAGCTCATGACTAACAAGATTCAGGAGCTTCAGTACGAAGAGAAGAACAGAAATAGTCATCGAGTGGTTGAGCTGGACAACAGGAACAAGAACATAGAAATTGAAGAAGACAGCATGCCAATCTATAGTATATTTCGGTACTATATTTCCACCTAGGGCAGCTTTCGTACCGGTGTCCGAAAAAGATATTCCAAACAAACAACTATGTTCTTCCAAGTCACCTAAACCTAACAGCACTACTCCACCAAGCAGGTTCCTAGTGCCTCAGTCCTTTCAGGTAGAATTATGCATCTAATTGTACAATGTGACAGGAAGCATTAAACACCACTTAAACCAGGTCCACATCATCATCTTGTAAAGAACACAGATTTAATTTCCCAAGCTACAGCAACCCCTTGACAGAACTACCAAAGACGCTTCCCTTGCGAATTCTTGATCCGTACGTACTTCACACTTGACCTCAAATTCAAGAAAAGAAACGCTCACAAAACGCAATTTTGAGGAAGCAACCTTCTATAATGACGACCAAATAAAGGCCTCAGATTTGTGTTAGATCCGGACAAGACCGTGCAGGGCCAAAAAACGCATCTTTCCCAAACAAATTGTGCTAAATGGAGCCGAACATTTTGAATCTTACCGTCCTGGGTGACAAGGGGGTAGTCGGCGGCGTTGAGCGTGACGAACCAGTCCCACTCCGCATCCAGCCGGAGCAGCGCGGCGGCGGCGCGGAGCGTGGCGGCGAGGCCGGAGGATCCCATCGGGGTGCCAGCGGTGGGTCGGCCAACGACATCGACGTTCCCGAACGCACGCACAGCGGGGGCGGCGTGCGCGACGGCGGCGGCCAGCTCGGCGCGCTCGGACTCCGGCGCATCCGCCGAGAGGTGGAGCAGGTACCGGTTCCTCGGGTGGTAGACGGAGAGAAGCAGCCGCAGGAGCTTCCTCCCCTCCCCGCGGCCGCCGGCGAGCAGGTACGCGAACGAGGGTGGCGCGGCAGCTCCGCGGCGGACGTAGGAGGGCGGCGGGAGGCGTGCGAAGAGCGCGGAGGAGGCGGAGAAGCCGGAGAGCGCGGACAGGAAGAGCAGGAGCGAGACGAAGGAGATGGACACGAGCGGAAGGAGCCACTTGTCGGCGGCGCCCATGGCCGGCCGGCCGGCCTGTCTCGGGAGTCGGGAGAAGGGCGCGCTGCAGGAGGAGCCACGCGACGCGTCACTGCCGCCGCATTCGGCGCTAGTATTCCGGCGACGGCCGGAGCAGCGGCGGGATTAGGGTTTGGCGAGATCGCACCGGGAGCGGAAATGGCGAGATCGGGTAGCGTAGGCGCAGCTCTCCTCCTCGCGTACGTTTCTCTTTCGCAGAGAGGAAGAGGGGGAGGCGAGCGTGAGGCGCCTGTCGCTTTGTACCACCGGAACTGTGGGAACCGGTGGCCCCGTCGACACCGATCGCTGTCACATCACTGACATGTGGGCCTATCTCCACACATGGCCCAGTAGTCAGTGAGATTTTCTGGCTGCTTCAGGAAAGGTCCGTGCGGCGTGGGGCCCGCGGTTCAGAGGGACGGGGATGGTGGTGGGTTGTCGGATGGGGCGAGCGGCGCGTGCTTCGCTCTCGCCGACACTGACGCGTGGGGCCCGGGGCTCAGTTTGTTATGAGACGGTAAGAATCACACGGGACGGGACGGGTGGGCGTTGGGAAGGAGGCTTTCCGCTTACGTGGCACGACGTGTCAGCGGGAAGGTGGGGCCCGGCTGTCAGTGCCCCGAAGGTCCTCGGGCTTCGACGGAGTGGGTGGATTGGATTAGATTTGACAGACGGTTTGGATGTGTAGTTAACGTTTTCCTCCTGTCGTTCGTTAGCTTTCGTTGTAGTTAACGTTTTCCTGGGGGCGGCAGAGGGCACGACCGTGGTTTGTTTATTATTTTCGGCGTTCTATTAGTTTAATAAATAATAATTATTAAGACAAACTAAAAGTCGTTGAAAAGTCAAAAGAAACATGTCTTTAGCTATCTGCGAGAGTATGTATAACAATGTGATGTTAGTTGTCTATAAGTTTTATCGTATAGGACAAGAGATAATGTAGAAAAGAGATGAGTAGTATAGAGAATTAGCCCGTCTCTCATTTAGTAGTCGAATGTGACATGAGAAACAAGACATAATGAACGTAGAGGAGCTACCCATGTAAAAAGATAATCCACTGTATAATATATCTTTAGTGTTGTTTATAGATGATATGAGAGTATTATAGACAACAATTGTCTATATTATTTATTTATATCTTAACTTTTGCCATAAATGAGAGATAACGGACAGAGAGAAAGATATAATCTAAAACGCGACTAACGATCTATAGGCGAAAAACAAGGCTCTTACATATGGAATTCTTGCTGTTGTATGGATTTCGTATATACTAATGTGCTTCATGGGTGTTGCATGCATGACCTCAACAGATGGGTTTATACACAGTTCAGAAATCAAACACTACAAGCATTGTCTTTATATCGTCTGAATAGAAAGGTTCTATAAAACGGCTGCTGTCTCCGCCACTGTACATGTCCTGATTATTAGCACGTTGCTTAGTGTAACCGTGGGAGCCACTTCATCAATGTCTCCAATCGCAACGAATAGTTAAAGTAGTCCAGATTGGTGACGATCTCAGCCTCTAGTACTGGTCCTGACAAGCAGTGAGTAGTGCAATTAATAACCCAGCCGAGCCCAAGCCCTGGCCCACTGCTTCAATCACAGGCAGGCCCAATAAGACCAAACGTAGAGGCCTGGCCCACCCCACAAAAGGCCCAGTAAGCAATCCCACCCTATCCAAACATCCAATTTCATCCGCAACAAACTAACCACCACCACACGAACGCCGCAGCTCGCTCTCTCCTTCCCCCCACTCCCACTCCTCATCACCACTCTCGAGAAGCTTCTGGAACGATCGGCTCCCGCGGGAGGCGATGGAGATCAGGGGGCTCGGGCAGCTCCTGGCGGCGCTGGCCGCGGCGCTGTTCGTCCGCGCCATCGCGGGCCCCGGCCCCGCCCTCCTCCCGCCCACGGGGGAGACGGAGGACGACGGCGCCGACGCGGAGGCCGGCGGCGAAGGAGGCGGTGTGCCGCCGGTGACCATACGGTGGGCCCGCATCACCTGCGCCCTCAAAAACAAGCGCGGGGACATGGTGAGTCAGTCGATACCGCCGCCGCCGCCGCCTCCTCAATTATCCCACTCTCGCCGGAGTCGCGAGCCCGTGCTAGCCTGCGCGCTCGAAACCCTCGCATTGGCCTCGTCGTCCTCTCCTTTGGCTAGTGAAGGGCCACGTGTAGTCTGAGTGACTGACGCTGGGGCCTATCTATCTGCTGGCACCGTTAACTCGTTGACCCCTCGAGGCAGTGACACTCGACCCTATGCAGTAACAAGTTGCGTGATTCTCTGTGGCCGCCCGTGTGGACTGACCGGCTAAGTAATTGCACCAAGTAACTCGGATGAATCGTTAGAGTTTGCAGTTACAAACTGTGAACATACTTTACTTAATGTGCGTTCTGTGTGTAGATTGAATGTCATCACTATGTCTTGGGTCTGCGCTTGTTTGTGTTAATGCTTATGAGTTATGACATGCATGCTGTGTAATTGTCAGGCAAGGTTTTTGCTGTCCAATATTTCCGGGGAGGCGAAACCAGGGAGGCTGCTAGCGCTCATGGGGCCATCTGGGTCCGGCAAAACAACTCTGCTCAATGTGCTAGCAGGGCAGCTCACAGCATCACCTTCGTTGCACCTTTCCGGGTATCTGTACGTCAATGGCCGGCCTATGTCGGGAGGCGGTTATAAGTAAGCTACGCATGCAGTTGGCGTCTCATTTCTACTCAGGTTTGAGGAAAAGAACTCATGATTGTTTCCTTCTGTAGGATTGCTTATGTGAGGCAAGAAGACCTTTTCTTCTCACAGCTTACGGTACGGGAGACACTCTCACTTGCTGCTGAACTTCAGCTTCCTGACACGATGGCTCCTGAGTGGAAGGAGAACTATGTCAGTAATCTTCTGTTTCGTCTTGGATTGGTAAGTTCTGCCATTTAGGTTAATATTCGAAGAAATTGAAGCAAATTATTTTAGTACAACTCATTAATATTTGGATATGAACTTGAGCTTTCACGAACTGGTACTATTGTAAATTTGTCAAATCGACATGGCATGGGTGCGTTGATGAAGAGTGGTGTGTTAAGTTTTTCAGTTAATAGGGGGGATCTACACGATTGTTGGATGATTGATCTGTCACTCTCTATTAAGTTTGATTTGCTTTTTTACAACATTATGATTGTTGGATGATTGATCTGTCACTCTCTATGAAGTTTTATTTTCTTACAATATTATAATCGTTGGATGATTCATCTGTCACTCTCTATTCAGTTTGATATTTTTTTACAACAGTGTCATCATTTACTAATTTCTTTCATTACATATGTTTTAAAGGTCAATTGTGCTGATTCTATTGTGGGTGATGCGAAAGTACGTGGAATAAGTGGGGGTGAAAAGAAGCGCCTCTCGCTTGCATGTGAACTGATTGCTAGTCCTTCAGTCATCTTTGCGGATGAACCAACAACTGGTACTTTACCTGATTTTACCTTTTCTTTTCTTTCCCTGGTTGAATAAGCCTTCCCTTTTACTTCTAAATATTGTCTGTAGTTAAGATATGTGACTATTTGCATGGCAGCAAATGTTCTGGTTACTTCTTCTATCTAGCAAATGTTTGTAAATAGGTAGTAAAACACAAACCTACTGGAGTCAAATGAAAATAGTTTGCTAATATTATGAAAATCGTGTTACAAAGGCATCGATTGATATCTCACTTTGTTCCCTCTTATGCCACAAAAATTGATCTCAAAGGATGCATGATTTGAGCTGATTATATTGCTTTTCTTATCCTAAAACTGCTGCTGTAATGTTTTAACATAAGATGTAGATCTGGGTGGTAACTTTTGTGTTTTGTTTTTCCTACATCACCACATTGGGACTTGCCTAATCAGAATTATTGTCGATTGCTCAGGATAAAAATATGTTCTTGGTTATGTAGTTGAAGCTACAGGCTTCCTGGTTGAAATACTGAATTTCCATGATAGTTAACATTTTTTTTTTCTGAGATTCTATCCTGCATATTAGTAATTAAGATATTTTTTGGGTCATTTGATATGCCAGAAATGAAAAATATGAACTTTGTGTATTTTTGTGATTTTCTGTTAGGCCTTGATGCATTCCAGGCAGAGAAGGTCATGGAGACACTTAGACAGCTTGCAGAAGATGGGCACACTGTGATCTGCTCTATACACCAGCCGAGAGGTTCAGTCTATGGCAAATTTGATGACATTGTACTACTGTCAGAGGGAGAAGTTGTATACATGGGGCCTGCGAAAGAAGAACCTCTAACATACTTTGCAACATTAGGGTTGTTATTCTGTCACCCTTCCCGTTCCTTTTTTGCATTCAATGTCTTCTGAAGTATGATTTTTTCCCCATGATTTCTGCATGTATTGTATGTGTGTACTGTACTAATTTTATTTATACTTTGCATAATATAATAAAATAATCTATGCGAACTCTTGGTGTATATTTGATTGTTTGCACTTGCTTCACGATTAACTACTTCGACTATATTCATCCTTGTTAGTACAGTTATCTAAAAATTCAATATTCACTAGGGTAGAATTTTTTTACACTGGCTCCTGCTTGTTTAGCTGTTCACGTCATGAAGCATGCTTTTGGCCTAGTTTTACTGCTTAAGTTTCGATCCATTGTCAACTGTGTTAATTTTTTCCTTATGTATATGATCAATATCTTGGGCTGCTTATTTTCCACCTGTACTGTTACTGATTAATAACTAGTTTGATTACTTTATCAGGTATCAATGTCCAGATCATGTGAACCCTGCTGAGTTCTTGGCTGATCTCATTTCCATTGATTATAGCTCAGCTGAAAGTGTACAGTCATCGCAAAAAAGGATTGAGAACCTCATTGAAGAATTTGCTAATAAAGTTCTGATTACTGAATGCAACGTTTCAGTCACAAAATCAGAGGGCTCTGAATTTTCTGCCAAACATGTCCAGAAGTCCACTACTAAGCAAAGACGTGGTTGGTGGAGGCAATTTCGTTTGCTGTTTAAGAGAGCATGGATGCAGGTTCTTCATTCAACCTTGTTTGATTGTGTCTTCCAGCTTCACCCTTTTCTTATGCTTTTTCTACTGCTGCCTTGAAACAAGTGGATAAGTTTACATTTTCTGGGGTAGGAAAAGTCCCAGGTACTTTTGACTTAAGAGGCTACCTTTCAAATGCTTGTTTTGCCTACAGATGTTTTTATCCTAAGTAAATCAGATTTGTAATGCACCAACTTGAGGATATTTAGGTTTAAGTGTTTAACATATGACTAAAGTTGACTGCGGTGGCATGATTGAGCTTTCACCAAATCTGTACCTCAAATAGGTGCAACACCTAACTACCGCATGAAACATACAAGTAAATAAGAAAGAAAGCTCATGATGCTGACAAAAATCTGAGGTTCAAACCTTTTGCTTGGGTAACTGTAAGATATCTGAGCACAGTTGCGTAGATGGTGTTTAGCTGAAGATTGAGTATCACACTGTGATAATTTCTTCTGATAATGGCATAGGACCTTCTGTATTTTAGGCTTTTCGTGATGGACCAACAAACAAAGTGAGAGCAAGAATGTCTGTTGCTTCAGCAATTATATTTGGATCAGTGTTCTGGCGAATGGGGAAAACCCAAACTTCCATACAAGACAGGATGGGGCTTCTTCAGGTAGAGTATCTTGGATCTTTGTTGAGTCCTTTAGTTGAATTGCTAGTCTGAGATTCTCTTCTAATGTTTGACTTAACGTATGACTGTTTCCATTATGTCTCAAGAACAACTTCTCTAATAATGTCTGAACATTTCCTGATGTCGATATGTTACCTTTTTTATTTATGAGTTAAGGTGGCTGCCATAAACACAGCAATGGCTGCATTGACAAAGACAGTGGGAGTTTTCCCGAAAGAACGGGCTATAGTTGACAGAGAACAAGCAAAAGGTTCCTATGCACTAGGACCATATCTCTCATCTAAGTTGTTGGCCGAGATTCCCATTGGAGCAGCATTTCCATTGATATTTGGATCCATTCTCTATCCAATGGCTAAACTTCATCCTACATTTTCTAGGTCAATATTGTTCTCAATCTAATTTGAAAATTCGCTGAGGCACCACATTACATGCCATACAGTATAATTTAACACAGTTTCGCTTATGCATGACATAAACAAATTTTCCGTACTATGCATTCAGATTTGCCAAGTTCTGTGGCATTGTGACTGTTGAATCATTTGCTGCATCAGCCATGGGTCTTACTGTTGGAGCAATGGTTCCTACAACTGAAGCTGCAATGGCTCTTGGGCCATCGATTATGACGGTGTTCATTGTTTTTGGAGGATACTATGTTAACCCTGATAATACCCCTGTCGTATTTCGCTGGATCCCAAGAGTATCTTTGATCAGATGGTAATACTCTTTCTTGTGATACTTTAGTTGGCTCCTAAGCATAGCGCAGGATAGCTAACATCTGGATGTGCTTCTTTTGCAATGATTTTCAGGGCCTTTCAAGGGCTTTGCATTAATGAGTTCAAGGGTCTGCAGTTTGAGCAACAGCATTCCTATGACATTCAAACTGGTGAACAGGTATGACTACTCATGTGAAAGGCAGCTTTACTATCACAAAAAAAAGTTGGTCAAGTTCCAGGGAAATATTGCATAACCTAGGTTGATATTTGAATTTGAACGATAATGTATTCAAATGAAAAAATGGGTTATATTATACATTATTCAATTATAGAGTGATCATGGGTATTTTTATATGTCAAGCTAACAACACATTCTAGATTGTCTCAATTGAATATTTTCTTGAATTGTGGAAGTTCCTCAAAAACCGCGCCGGGGGGGATGCTCCTTTGACATATTATTTTATTGAAATAAATGACCCGGTTTTCATGCTTTTGTTGTGTGTGGCAGGCCCTGGAGAGGTTTTCATTAGGAGGAATTCGCATTGCGGACACGCTAGTTGCACAGGGTAGGATTCTTATGTTCCTGTACTGGTCAACCTACCTTCTTCTGATGAAAAACAGACCAAAGTATCAGCAGCTCCTGCCGCCGTCTGAGGAAGATCAACATAAGCAGCAAGTGGAGTAAGCCTCATTGTCAACATTGCCAACAAAAGGTAGGGCTGCTTTGGTTTTAAGAATTTCCCCCCATGATTCCAGTTACATAAGAAGCTTTGTGTGGGAACACACTGCAATGAGCAACGCTGTCTTTGTATCATACTGAGACTTAGCATCTGTATGGACCTTTTTGTAGTCCTTTTCCTTTTTGTGCTGCTGTATATGAACGCTTTAAGCATTTCTCTTGTCCAATACGAAATTAAGATCAATATAATTTGGGCTAATAAAGTTCCTGTTCGTATGCTCTAGTCTTGTAGGATCGCATCTATACCTGGAATTTGCCTTACATAGGACGTATTTCCAGTCCCACGACACTTTTGGTGCGTAGTTATTTGGCTACTGGCACTGGTGCTTCTATCCTTTTTCCAAATCCTCTGTTTTGCTAGTATATTGCACATAAGTGACTTGGGAATTGAAAATCACCACTTATATGGGTAACTCAGTAGTCTACCCTATTGAACTCTGTAGGACTGAAGAGACAACAGGGTAGGATAAACAGTGCCTTTAAATCTCCCCTCTAAGTATTCATTTATTCTTTTCTTTGATAGCTACAAAGTTATAAAGATTAGGGTAGGAATCCCACTTAAAAGCCAAATAAGCAGAGCCGTGTATGACTTAAAAAGACAGAGAATAGAGCTAAACACAACTAGTCAGCAGAGAAAACAACTTGGTTGAAATCTGAAAACGTGATCGAAAATCGACTACCAGTTAGAAGTTCAACGTGGTCGGAATCTGACAACGTGGTCAAAAATCGACTACCAGTCGGAAGTTCAACATGGTCGGAATTCGACAACCAGGGTAGGATAAATAGTGTCTTTAAATCTCCCCTCCAAGTATTCATTTATCCTTTTCTTTAATAGCTACAAAGCTATAAAGATTAGGGTAAAAATCACACTTAAAAGCCAAAGAAGCATAGCCATGCATGACTTAAAAAGACAGAGAACAGAGTTGAACACAACCAATCAACAGGGAAAACAACGTGGTTGAAATCTAAAAACGTGATCGAAAATCGACTACCAGTTAGAAGTTCAACGTGGTCGGAATCTGACAACGTGGTCGAAAATCGACTACCAGTTGGAAGTTCAACGTGGTCGGAATTCGACAACCAGTCAGAAAACAACGTGATCGAAGATCGACTACGTGGTCGAAGGTCCACAAAGCTAAGCGTAACCTGATCGGAAATCAACGTGGTCATATTTCGACTATGGTGGTCGACAACTAGACAGTGGTCCAGAACCAACGTGGGCGGAATTCGACTCTAGTGGTAAACGACCAGAGAGTGGTCGAGAACCAACGTGGTCGAAACCAGCATGGTCTAAACTAACGTGGTCGTAGCCAACATGATCGAAACCAACGTGGTAAAACCAATGTTGTCGAAGGCCAACATGGTCGATGACTAGCGAGCTGTCAAATGACCAGCGTGGTCAAGGACCAATGAGTGGTCGAAAACCAACACGATTAAACACCGATGTGATTGTAACCTACGTGGTCGAAGACCAATGAATTGTCGACACCTCCGTAGTCGATATCCAGAGTGTGATCAGAAAACACATGTGGTCGAAGACCCGTGTGTGGTCATAACAAGTCGGAATATGACCATAGTGGTCTATGACTATTGAATGATCGAAACCAATGTGGTCAAATCAAGCTGAACTTCAACCAGTCAGGTCGACGACCAATGAATGGTCGAAAACCAAAGTGGTCGGAGACCAGGAGCTGCAGTACTACCGCTACTCAACCTACGGTACTACCGTTGTTACCAAATGAACAGAGTTTTCAGCATGACCGCAAAGATGCAAATCCACATAACTTTTGATTGGAAGATTCAAAAGCTGTAAAACTTTGTACGCATAGTGCTTAAGGCCTTAGGAGGCTATTCCAATCTTGAATCGAAAAATCCATGATTAAGATGAAACCTTTTCCTGAATTGAGTAAGCGCACATGAATTGAGATCTAAAACCGAAATCAATGATCAAAACTTGCTCGTGAGTCAAAGATAGCCAAGATGGCTTTGATTACATTCCCACATGTCACAGCGAGTTAAAGCATCAACGAAATCAAGGTAAAAACCTCCAAATCAAGAAATCACCTAACGGGGCTAAAATCAAGTAAACACATGATTTCTTGATAAACTTGCTATTGAAGTGCCTAAATGATTGGAGGTTGATCTCAAGAGATTATCTCTATCTCATCCATGTCCTTAGCACAATAAGATTAAGAGATGGGTAGAAGAGAGATCAACCCAAATAAAACAAGAACAGAACGAGATCAGGAAGGGGTTGAGAGAAGAAAAACTAACTTAAAACTAAAGCAAAATCAATCAGACAAAAGATACACAAAAAAGTAGATCAAAGATTAATATATCGCTCACTCGAGATGATTGGTTTTACAGCCTCTCCACTTAGGAGGACAGAGCTCTAATCCTAGAGCACACACCCACTCTCTAACCTATTTTCCATAGGAGGGAGGAGGCGTTAGCCACCAAAAGACTTAGCCAACCTTTTCAAACCCTAGCTTTTGCCTTCCCTCCTTTTATATAGACTCATAACCTGAACCAAAACCTAATGGATCCACCTATTAGGCCAAACCGAGGATAACCCGTTAACCCCACTTAACACCGGGTTTTACTCTCACGCATGCTTCTCAAAGCGGCTTATAACCATTAATCCATTAGTGAATCAACACTTGATTTACTTCACATTTTTAGCACATACAAGACCTAAACCACTTAGGCTAACGCCGCGGTTTCACATACCACCACTTTTTCGGTATTGGGCAATTTACCAAAATGCCCTTCTACCGTTTTCCCCGAACCTTCCCGCTTCCTTTGCCACAAAACATCGCCCATACTTCGTCATCTTCCACATGGCCCCAATGACTTGCTGCCAAGCCTCTCACACATTTGGATTCCACCGAACCGTCCTCGCTTGCACAACGACTCAAGTCACTTGGCGCACCACGTGCTTCTCCTCGCACATGATAGCACTTGGCTTCCTAGACCGTACAGGACCTCGGCTCCTCCCTGAGTCTAGTCCCAGTCCACCTTGCCGTTGCCCATCATATCCACCGCCGGTAGCTCCTACTCCGGTTCCTCGTCGTTCCAGCTTGCAACCATCCCACAAGCCTCAGTCATTTTCGGTGTCTCCCTTATCGTTCTCGACCCTGTGTCTAGTCCTGGCCCTCATATGTCTTTCCATGACCTAGCTCTGAAGTCCTGCAACCAGCACCAACAAGCAAACCATCACGTAGCACTGCACAACACATAAAGTCATCAATTTGCGCAATTGATACATACAATGCACAATGCAAAATGTATACACCTAAATTTCTGATCCTAAACCTAGGACCAAACAATAAACCCACATACACATAAGTAACAACATGCATACCATGACCATATAGTCATCCGAACTCAAAATCCAAAATCCAGTTTTTCTGCGAAATCTGGTGGTACTGCCCTTAACACGCCGGTACTACCGCGCCCCAAGGCGGTAGTTCTACACCATCGCTCCTCGTACAGGACCTCTTGGAAAAAAAAACGTTCCGCTGCTCTGACCGGAACTATCGCTCGAGCGGAACTACCGCGTTCACAGCGTTGGTACTACTACACAAACACTTGCGGTACTTTCGATTTTTCTGACAGTTCTAGAAAACAGTCCAAATCAAATGCAATCTTTGCAAAATCAATTGACCACTCCACAAATATTACAATGGTTCATCATAACAATATCATAGACCTTCTCACATTTAGGGCTGTAAAAAAAGCTCGAAGCTCGTGAGCTACTCGAGTTCGGCTCGTTCTGGCTCGGTTCGAACTTTAAACGAGCCGAACTCGAGCTTGATCTCGAGCTCGCAAGCTTCACCGAGCCGAGCTCGAATAGTTCGCGAGCCCCAATTCGAGCTCAAATAGTAATACATATTAATTCTTACCGAGCTTACTCGAGCCGAACTCGAGCTCGAGCTTTTCTTATTGTTGAAAATTAGTGTATATTTGAATTATTTTGACTGTTATCGAGTTTACTAGAGCCGAACTCGAGCTTAAAATTTTCTTATTATTGAAAAATAGTGCATAATAAATTATTTTTATTGTTACCGAGTTTCAACGAGCCGAGCTCGAGCCTACTCGAGTTTTGGCCGAGCCGAGCTCGAGTCCTGGTCCAAGCTCGGACCCTAACTCAAGCTCGGCTCGAGTTTCTACCGAGCTCGAGCCTGGAAGGCCAAGCTCGTTCGAGCTCGGCTCGTTTACAGCCCTACTCACATTGTTCTTTAAGATCAACATTGGCAGCTACAAAACTGAAGGCATATCTGTCTAACCTTCATTGCTACAGATTTTGAGTTACCGCCAAGTTTTGCAACTTGTGTAGTTGCCATCATCACACACCAGAGATTAGACCCATTTTGGGAACTTCAAAATTCTTGTATGCTCTTATGATCATTACCAAGTCATTCTGCATATTTTTTTTTTTTTGGCGAGAAGACTCGTCCAATTGCTTAGCCACATTTGACTATTGAGCATACTTTGCGACTGAAGCCATAAAAGTAGCGTCTCTCTGACCATGCGCCAACGCCCTTCAGTTAGGGATCTTCACGAGCGTTCAGGCTATGGGATCGACAGCTTTGCGGTTGGGATCGTGTTCCAGAGGAAGGGGGAAAATATGCAAATTGATGCGTTCTGCACTTCTGCACAGCATCTGATCTGAGCATGAGAGGATCCCAGTATCATGGGGCAATATATAATCCGCCGCCCAGGCCTAGCAGTTTTTGTTTACTCAACATATATATAATTTAGGAGCAGTCTTGCATTCAATTCAACGATGGGAGACGGCAGGCAGGCAGGTGTTAGTTGGAATCCACGAGCATTCGGCGTAGCAACGAGGTGAGAGTTGTTCCATGATTTGCTGGACCCGTTCCAGACTTCCAGTAATTAAACAAAATCTAAATAACCGGCCAAAACCTGTCGTGGAGTATTACTGGTTGGGTAGTTTCTTAGAGAGTACATTAACCTCTGTTCTGTACGTGTCACCCTCCCCTTGGTCCAAACGAGTACTGATCACGCGTTTGCACTCTTAATCTATGCGTCATCTACGGCATACGCGTGAAGCTCCAAGCCTATAAATGCAAAGCCATTTGAGCTCAATTCCTCAACAACTTCGGTTACATCTGAATTCAGATCACTCGCTAGTAGTATCTACCTTCCCGAGAAACAAATTTAATTCTTGAGCCGATTCCATTCAATGGGCATGTTCTTTAACGGCTTCTAAAAGCGATTTTTGACTTTTTCTATAGTATCTAACTTTCAAACAGAGTATTTTCTCAAAACGGGGTCTATGAGTTAATTGTAATAAACATTAAAAGCCCAACATCTGTATCAACTAAAATCGCAAGCGAGTATCTCTCTCCGTAATCGTTGTCGCAAACATCTAAAATTTAAAAAATTTAGCCAAAAACCATAAGCCGCGGCCATATCAAACAGGCCCAGTGTCTTCTTCCCTCTCATTTCCGATGATGCATAACATCGTTGATGATTTTGATCTCTTACTCAGCTCCAATTATCTTTCGCCGGTGACACATTTTGACAGCGACAGAGAATCTCATCAAAGCTTACACAAATAAGAACTTGGACACAACTACAAGAACTCATACACACTCGCATGCATCATGCACTAACTCACCTATGTATACGACCATGATACAAACATGCACACGTATGTAATACACTTCCTACGTACACAAACAAATAAATGACACATGCAATACTCCTACTGTATCATATACACATACGACTCAATGTTGGCTTTAAAGCAGCGTTGGCTCACCCTCTGCATCTGTTGCAGTAAGAAGAGCCACCTCCTTCTTCGGCTCATGGCATTCTTTTGCAAAATGCCTGAACTTTTGGCAGTTGTAGCAATGCACCTTCGTCTTGTCAAAGGTGCTCTTCTTTTTACCGAAACCATTGCTCTTCTTGGATTGGACCTCCCACTCGCCCCTTGTTAATAGCAGGTGTTGATCCCCTGCGCCTACACCATGAGATACCCACCGTTCTTCGTGCGCCTTCAAACGGCTGATCAACTCTTCGATTGTCATTGCCTTGAGGTCCCAAATTGCTTGATTGGGGAGACTACCGATAGAAACTTGGCGGGAAATACACAAAAAAAATTTCTTACTGCATATCTTGTCATCGAGCCCTCGAATTTTGTTGACGATTGTTATCAACCGGATGGCAAAGCCGTTGATCAACTCGAACTCCATCATGCGTAGCACTTCGAACTCCAATTTGAGCGTTTGCACCTTGGCTTCCCTCACGCACTCGGCTCCCACGTGCATTGTCTTCAACGCCTCCCACGTGGCTTTGACCGTCTCTTTTTCAGCCAACAAGAAGAGCGTGTCTTCGAGGACACCTTGGTAGATGGCCGCCAATGCCATCTAGTCCTTGCACGTGTCGATGTCGTCGGGCTAGATGGCGTCCTATACGCCTTGGGTCTTCATGTACACCTTTATCTTCATCACCCACGTCGCATAGTTGCTTCTCGTGAGCACAGGATAGTGAAGCGACACTGCAGAACTCTCCTTCATTGGTGCACTCGTTGATGCTGACGCCGCCGGATCGATGATCTCCATACTTCTCGGCATGATTTTGGGCATTCACTAAGCTCTGATACCAAATGTTCGAACTACACCTAGGAATCACACACTCGATTCGCCCGTAGACACACACTATACGGGAAAGATGATGAACAATAGGTAATTTTTCCGACACGAATTCGACTTGCATCGCTTTTCACTTTTCTCTATTATTCACCGCTATTTAATAGACTGATTACAAGAATATAAATAGACACTCTTTGATCCGGTTTCACCGGCCATCACTCCACGACTTGCGTACACCGCGCACCACGACTCCAGTACTCGCACACATCATGTACTACCCGAAAGACTCGGCTAACTCATTGACTCAATCGTTATTCGGACGCCCAATTTCGACCCCAACTTCTCTACTAGGTCTATGACTCCGAGTCCCTTTACGACTACTAAAATAATTTTATGATTACAGCCACTTCCGACCATGAGTACAACTCGAACGCACAGCTTCGATTGTGGTTTCGATCATAACTCAGGCCTACAATAACTAACAAAATAACTCGTACGATCGCTTCAAAGTGACTTCTACAACCCCTCTAAAGTATCAGAATTAATTCTAAAAGAAGCGCTACTACCCAGCGTACGTCTCCGACATGTCCGCCCTCGTGGGCGCGCTGTGAAAAGCCCCAAAATTTCAAAATCCAAAAATTTCTGAATTTTTGCCGGTTTTTGGGTGAATTTTGGAAACTTTCCTTTTCGGGAAAGTCTCCCTTTTTCCGCTTTCCCTTTTCGGCTGGGCGTTTCCTTTTCTCTCCGGCGCCCCGCTCTTTTCCGCTTTCTCCGCTCCCCGGCCTCCTCCCGCGCGGACGCTTCCTCCTCCCTCCGTTGGCGCCCGCTCCCTCCCCGCTTTCCCCACGCACGCGCGTCGCGCCTGCGCCCGCTCCCGCACCGCCTCCTCGCGCGCGCGGACGCCCTCCGCCCCAGCTCCCCGCCTCGCTGTCCCGACCGCCGCAGAACTTCCGCGCCACGCGGCGCCACTTCTCTGCGCCCGTCCCCACCTGGCAGCCCCCGCTTTCCCTTCTCCCGCGCGCGGACGCCTCCCTCCCCATGCCGCAGCTCCACCTGCTCCTGTGCTGTCCCGTCGCCATAATCGCCGCGCAGCGCCCGGTCACCGCCCGTCTCGCGGAGGCGACGCTCCCCGACCTGCTCCCATCATTCCCTGTTGACCCCGGAGCTCGCCGTTGCCTTCACCCCGAAGGAGCCCCTCCCTCCGCCCGGGTACAAATACCCCACCTCGGTTTCCCCTCCCTCCTTTGCTTCCCGAGCACCTTAGCACCCCCCATTCGCCTCCTGCCACTCCCAGCCCCCTCCCAGAGCCGCCGATTGGAGCCCCGTTGCCCGAGGCTCCGCCGTCGTCCTCTCCTGCGCCGGTGGCCCCCGGGAGCCGAACTCCCTCTCCCCTCCTCCATTCTTCGATTTCTCCCGCCGAGAGCACCTCCTCCCCTCACTGATCGTCTTGGTGACTTTCTTTTGGCAGGTGAACGCCCGAAGAGCTCCAGCCTCGTTGCTCACCGCCGGCCGAGACCACCCTCCCGTGGCCAGACCTCCTCGCCGCCTTCCAGCTCCTGCCGCCACTTCCAATGTGAGCCTCCTGATCCCCTTCCCGTGTAGCCGCGGCCGATTGGGCTACTTCGCCGCCGGCGACCTCCCTCGCCTCCGAGCTCCCGAACCACCCCCTTCTGTTCCCCGCCCTCTCCGTTGCTCCCCTCGCCTCCCCAGTGCCCCAGATGGATTCCCCGTGTCCAGGAGCACCCAGTGGAGCCCTCCCCGGTCCCCGGAAGTCTCCGCAGCCGCCAGAGCGCAGCAGCTCCACCGCCACCGTCTCTCGGTCGCTCCCGCCCGGCTGGAGGTAGACGACGATGGCGTGGCGCTATCCTCGCCGTCCCTCTTCTCTGGCGCCGTTTAACCGCAGCCCTCCGATCCTCCGTACCGCTTCGCCGTTGCCCCGTTCCCTCCGCCGTCCGATCTGCATAACCCCGCCTCCCCTCAACCGCCCGATCCAGCTCCCCCGCTCCTCCCGCCTTCCTCACCCCGCCACCGTCCGATCCCCGCCTACTCCATCCGAGCCATCGGCACGCCCCGCATCCCCGCCGCCCACGCCGTCCACGCGTCGGTCATCGCCACCGGGTGGGCGCGCGCGTTGCTGGGCTGAGCCCGCGGCCTGCTCCGCCGCTCCGCTCTCGCGCGCGCTCGCGCGTTTAAATCGCGGGCCGGGCCGCACTGTAGCAACGCGGCCGGGCCGCACTGTTCACCGATTTTCCAGAGGATTTATTCATTTCCAAAAATGCCAGAAAATCCAAATAAATCCTAGAAAATCACAGAAAGTCCCAAAAATTCCCAAACTTCACCACTTTGCTCCAAATATTATTCCAGACCCATTGGTGAACTCCATTTCCACAGATTCTCCCCACATAAATTCCTAAAAATCCATTTGGGGTGTTTATGCGATTTACTCCTTTTTAAATAGTTTATTTTCCCTCGCTTGATTAGTCTCAAGCTGGATTTAATTCTGTTTTGTATGTTTGCGCTAGTGTCGGAGTCTCCGGAAGTTCAGTTGCAGACCCAGGAGCCAGGAGGTCCTTCGTTCGAGCTAGCGGAAATCATTCGGATTGACGGCAAGTCCCAAATCCTTTGATCATGTTGTATCCCATAATGTTTATTTATGTTAATATGTTATTTGCATTGAACTAGTTCTGAAATGTTAGTTCGAAAATAAAATAAAATGTTTAGAATGACTTGTTAAATAGTTAATCCTACCATCGTTAAATGCCATGTTTAAATTGTTGCCATGCCTTTGTAACCCTAGAATTAATTACTTGATAATCAAGATTATTGTAGGTTATTATCATCGTGCAAAATGTTACACTAATAAGGCTGTGGCTGCGGGCCAATAGAATTTGCAAACCCGACTCTAGGGTAGGGTGGTATGGGACACCGTGCCCTAGAGCGGAGAGTGCTTACGGGCACAAGGTAGGGTAAGGGGATTGTGGTGCGCCGCGAGACGGTTTTCGCCCATCTCTTACCCTAGTTTTGGAGTAGGGTAAGTGGGGTTGTGGTGCGCCGCGAGACGGTTCTCGCCCACCGCTTACCCTAGGATGGGTCGCGGGCCTGGTGAGGTTGCGGACCATGTGAAATTAAGGACCGAAACCCTTATGCTGAGCAAATGTCATAGAACCCGCTCAAACCACAGGAGTTGACTTATCAACACTTGTCTAGTAGCTGCTCAACTCGATTGAAACTCTACAGGAGGTTAGCAGTGAGGTTAGGCAAGCCGTGTTTAGATGCCTAACAACGGTAGAGTTCACTCGAAGCGGCACCGTTTTCTTTTCTTTGTGTGTGTGTGTGTGAGCGAGCCAGACCCGAGTGAATTCTACCGGGTAGAGCCTATATAGAGAGTTGAGCAGTGAAACGACCTGGCTTTCTTAACTCTTTAGCGGGAGTTAAGGGATCGTGTGGGTAAAGCTGAGCAAACTCTGCAGAGTCAAATAAATGGTATTCGAATACGCCGTGCTCCCGGTCAATGGAGCTGTGTCACTTGGGTGATTCCAGCAGCGAAGCTTAAGTAGTTTTGTACATACTTTAACTTGTTTAGGTTGGTTAATGAACTCTTGTGGAAAACCCCAGAGATCTTGAGAAGTAGTTTTGGGTCCCTCTTTTAAAATGATTGCAAATAAAACTGCATCCACTCAAAGATAATAAAACAAATATATCCCCTTCCTTTGATGTTCCGTGCATGTAATAAGTTAGGATCCCTTTGGGATTTGCTGAGCCGGTTGATTGGCTCACGGCTTGCTTAATTCAAATCTTTAGAGGATCAAGACGAAGGAGAAGGTCTCCCCGTTGAAGAAGTCCCGGAGGACCTTTTCTTCGACGAGGACCCTTGGCTGTAGGTCTCGGCCGCGCTCAAGCGGACTCTGGAAGTCTTTTGGATTGTAATTATACTTTGGGCTTGCACGCCCCGCTGTCAAAAACCGGGATGTTAATCCTTATGTCAAATATATGCTGGACTTTTGTTGTAAGCATGCAATGGTATACTCTTGCGCGACGTTCCATAACTGTTCATGCGTGAATAGTTGCGGAATGCCGTGTCCGTACGCGCCCCTGGAAACGGGGGTGTTACACGCTGCAGCTGCTGCTCATGGACACCAGGCCCTGCGTTGCCCTCGCCGTCGCGGCGCTGGTGCTCGGCAGCGTGCCGGTGTCGGCCGTCGCGGCCAGGGGCGGATCCACCACTATGGCATGCTATGGCAGCTGCCATAGCAAACCTTTGACCTTAATACCCCTTACCCCCTGTTGAAATGGGCCAAATTGCATAATAGCCAGCCCATGAGGAAAGAGCTTAGGGTTCACTGGCGCTGGCGGCGTGGTCTCCTGCCTTTATCGATCCGTCGTCCGCGCGCGCGACCAGGGGAGAGGAGAGGGGACTCGGCTGCGCGGCGACCGGCGGCCGGCGGCAGGGGACCTCGGCACCTCCACCTCCACCGGCGGCTCGGCCTCGGGCCCTCGGCGCCTCGGCGGTCGGCGCCTCCACCACGCTGGCGGCGTGGCCTCCTGCCTGGATCGATCCGCCGTCCGCGCGCGCGACCAGGGGAGAGGAGAGGGGACTCGGCGGCGCGGCGACCGGCGGCCGGCGGCAGGGGACCTCGGCACCTCCACCTCCACCGGCGGCTCGGCCTCGGGCCCTCGGCGCCTCGGCGGTCGGCGCCTCCACCTCCACCAGCGGCTCGGCCTCGGCGGCGGCGCCTCCACCTCCATCCGTCCACGGTCTACCGGCGGCTCGGCCTCGGGCCCTCGGCGCCTCCACCTCGATGGCTCCACCGGCGGCTCGGCGTCGGCGGCTCGGCGTCGGTGGCGGCGAGAATACAGAGGGAGAGGGGGGAGCGGCGCAACCGGCACTGGCGTCGCCGGCACAAGAGAATACAGAGGGAGAGGGGGAGCGGCGCAGCCGGTCGCTGGCGTCGCTGGCTCCGGCGCCGGCAGAGGAAAAAAACGCCCGCAGGCTGAAAAGGGAGGAACTAGTAAGGGGGATTTTCAGATTTTGATGTGGCTATTTGTGATAATTTTTGCTACTTTGCAATTGATGTGGCCATTTGTGATAATGTTTGATTGCTTCATGAATAGATGTGGGATTGAAGAAATTTTTCACCACAATTTCTTCAACCACCCGGAGCACTGGTGCTAGTGGAACCGCTGCAATTGCCGCTGCCGTTGTAGACTCTTCCCCCTCAGATGATCCAGCATCGGCTCCTCCTCCTGTGGCACCGGCTCCTCCTCCTGTGGCTCATGCTCCTTCAGTACCTCAGCCTCAACGTCAACCGCAAAATGAAGTGCGAGGTATTAAGGAATTCAATCAAGATTATATTGTAGATGATCCAGCATTACGCATTCCCATTTATGATTTTGATCCGGACATTAGAGATGAGGTTAGAAGGGCTTATGTGTTGAAAGGTCCAACCCAACTAATCGGTCATAATTATCCAACAAATGGAAAAGATAAAAGAAGCTTTTGTGAAGCATGGTACAATAAGTATGAATGGGTAGAATATAGTGTTGAGAAAGATGCAGCCTTTTGCTTCTATTGCTTTCTATTTAGACATGATCCTTTGGATGAAAAATTTGGACATGATGTATTTACAAAAGTGGGATTTAAGACTTGGAAGAATGCATACAAATTATTACCTGGGCATATTGGAGGGCCTACAAGTGTGCACAATCAAGCAAGGACATCATATGTAGATTTTAAAAATCAAAAGGCTAGTGTGTCACATAAGGTTAGCACTTATAGCAAAGAGGCAGAAATCAACTATGAGATTCGTTTGACTACATCTCTAGATTGTGCAAGTTACCTTCTAATGCAAGGCCATGCATTTCGTGGACATGATGAGTCTTCATCTTCTTTAAACAAGGGCAACTTTTTAGAAATGGTTGATTGGTATAAAGAGAGGAAAGAGGAAGTGAAGAAAGCATTTGATGAGCTATGTCCAAAGAATGCTCGCATGCTTGCACCAACGATTCAAAAAGACTTAGCAAAATCCTGTGCTCAAGAGATCACTAAAGCAATAAAGAAAGAGATGGGAAATGGTCTTTTCTCTATTCTTATTGATGAGTCTCGTGATATTTCAGTGAAAGAACAAATGGCTGTGATTGTTAGGTTTGTGAACAAACAAGGGAAAGTTATGGAAAGATTCTTGGGTCTCAAGCATGTTAAACAAACAACATCAGAGGCTCTAAAAAATGCTTTGCTTGGGATGCTTTCTAGACATGGGTTAGCTATTGCCAGATTGCGAGGACAAGGATATGATGGGGCTTCAAATATGAGGGGGGAATTTAATGGCCTTCAAAAACTGATTCGTGATGAAAACCCTTATGCCTTTTATGTTCATTGCTTTGCTCATCAATTGCAATTAGTAGTTGTTTCTGTGACAGGATGTTGCACATCTATTCATGAGTTCTTTGAATATGTGAACATGATTGTGTCCACCACAAGTTCATCTTGTCAAAGAAAGGATTTGTTGATTGATAGTCAGCGTGTGCACTTATTGGATAAATTGGAGAGTGGTTTGATTTTGCCTGGAAGAGGGAAACATCAAGAAACTAGTTTGGCTAGACCTGGAGATACAAGGTGGGGCTCTCATTACACAACTTTACTTCGTATTGAGTCAATGTGGGTTTCAGTGATAGATGTGCTATCTTTCGTGCAAGAAGATGCACGTAATCCAACATCGGCAGCTGGTTTGATGCGGATAATGGAGAGTTTCAATTTTGTATTCATTATGAAGATGATGTTGAAAATTTTTCACATTACAAATGAGTTGTCTATGTTGTTGCAAAGGAAAGATCAAAATATTGTGCAGGCTATGTCCTTGCTTGTTGATGTGAAGACAAGGTTGGTCAACTTGAGGAATCTTGGTTGGGAGTCTTTATTTGAAGAAGTCAAGACCTTTTGTGAAGCTAACAAAATTCCGATACCAAATATGAATGAAGCAATACCAAGATGGGGCCGATCAAGGTTAAGTGGGATCACAGTAACTCAAGACCACCACTATCGTGTTGATATTTTCTATGCCGCTCTTGATGCTATTAACACGGAGATGAATCATCGCTTCAATGAGGTATCTTCAGAGTTGCTTGTTTCTTTTTCTTGTCTTGATCCTAAAGACTCTTTCTCCAAGTTCAATGTGGATAAGATTGCTAGACTTACTGAGATCTATGAGAAAGATTTTACAAGTCCTGATCGTGCTGCCATAAAAGACCAACTTGAGACATTTATTCTTCATGTGCGAAGAGTTGACGATTTTACTCTTTGTCAAAACCTTGCAAGTCTAGCTGAAAAGATGGTTCAAACTGAGCGGCATATTGTATTTCCATTGGTTTACCGTCTTATTGAGTTAGCATTGCTTTTGCCGGTTGCAACGGCATCTGTTGAAAGAGTTTTCTCAGCCATGAAGATTATTAAGACCGATTTGCGTAATAGGATGTGCAATGATTGGCTTAATAACTTGATGTTGTGCTACATTGAGAGAGACTTGTTCAGAAAGCTTGATCCTAATGCCATCAAGAAGAGGTTTCAAGCTATGAAAGATAGAAAAATGACATTGCCGAATCATCCTAGGCAAAACTAGTTCTATTGTAAGTATTATAGCTTGCTTTCGTTATAATGCTAAAGTCTACCTGTACTAATTCAACTACCTTTCATTTGCAGGTTCTTATTTTTATTTTATCTTTTGTCGCGGGACTTTCATTTTACTATGATTTGGTCTACATTCATTAGGTATTCTTCTATTTACTACCTTCTTGTTACAATTTAGTGATTGCGGTTTGATTTATTGTCGGTTTTGCTTGGGTTTAATAGTACAACCGCTAGTTCATTAGTTTGTCTTCAAAGACTCCGCCATAGCAAAATTTTTAGGCTGGATCCGCCACTGGTCGCGGCGCTGCACCACCTGGCGCAGGCGGCGGAGTCCATTCTGCACCAGGTTTCTTGATGATTAAGCCAGCGCTTTATTTCTTCAGGCAATGTGTCCCGGTGTCCGGTGTATACATAGCGGTTTGCTCTCGCAGCTGGATATGTAGATTCTTTCGGTCTTGAGATCAATCCCATACGCATATAAACAATTTCTTTTGCAGTCTTGTCTGAAACCAACCTGTAAAAGATTACGAGAGCTTGCAGTGTTTGCAGGGGGATTAAAAAAAGCTAGACTGATATATAGTCTCTGACTTGGACAATTTTCGAAGAAAGTTTTGCTGAGATACAGATGGACACATTAGCGCAGATTTTAAAAAAATTTACTGTATAAATCAGAAAACTATACTAGTAAGATATCATCTATTGTTACCACTAAATGCGCAGTGCAGCGAAAGTAGAGTTAAAGCAGCTGATTCAACGAAGAGTGCATCGGTGTAGTACTAGTCAATCATCCTCCGGCCAACTGTCTCCTCCTCGCGATCATCCCGATTCGCGCCGCAATCGCAGCATCACCTCTACCGAGGTCCACATGTCCAGGGATGGAACACCATGTGTCGGGGAGCTAGCACCAGCGCACACGGTAGGGGTTATGAGAGGTGACGGCTATGGTTTCAACGGTGATGGCTAGGGTTTCAACGGGTGTGTTTTGAGATCATCTCTTAGCCCCGCACCTCTCTTTATATAGCATCCAATCGGATCCTTATTCGATACGAGTAGAGATAAAATCCACTCGAAAACTGTCATCCGGACTCTTATCATTCTAGCCTATTAAGTGTGTGACACTATAGGTTCATATATATGTGGCCATAGGCCGAAAACCTCTTCCTATTCATAAGTCAGTAACAGTCCCTAGCAGAACATAACGACTCCCAAACATATATAAAATTATATCAGACGAACCTATGTAATGCTTATGTACCGATCCATTTGCCTCATGATACTAAATCATACTCAAGACGAGAAACATGCTATCCTATGATAGCTCGATTCTTCACTCGAATTTGTAGTGGATTACTCAGTTGTGATTGACTTCTCAACCATATTCGGTATGACCATACACTTTCTTAATCCAACCACATCGAGGGCCCAAAAATATCTCTCATGTTATATAGAAGAGGTAAATTTTATCTTGATCGCTCATATTCCTAGCTGTCTCACTGTTTTTGAAACATTGTACCAATTTTATTGTGCATATTCCACTGTAGCAGTCGATGCATGCGTCATGGCGTGAAATTTGGTCGCCAAATAGGCTTTAGTCATATGATCGTAGAGCTAGATTGTTAGGAGTTGGTTAATCTTTAGGAGTACCGTCGAAAATATAAATCCGTAATAGGTGCAATCCAAAAGAAGTGTCTACAAGTTTAGTTCTGGTTTTATGTGTTTTGTTATTGTTCAGTTTACTAATGTAACAACAAATTCAAAGAGAGTCGTAAGTTTAGTTGATCTCTTGCCGCAGTTTCTAGTTCACTGTCTAAAGGCTCATTGTATCCAGTACTCTTCCTTTTAACGAAAGCTCGTAGCTCGGCAAGGTTGGAGGTTTACATGGTTACACATTTACAGTTCACGGTGTGTGAAGAGAGGTTGGGCAATTGACGATGTGAGTGCACAAGAGTGCCTTCTCAAATGTGGCAGTTACAAAGGGCATGAAAGAAGAAGAAGAAGAAGAAAAAAGAGGAGCACCGCAAGGTAAGTTGGATCTCAGAGCCATGAAGGCAAGCGGCCGGCACATCACGCCTAAACTAGCGATGGTCATGGAGTCGGCGCCCCCGTCTCGTCTCCCCACGCCATCTTCAATCTAAGGTTTGTTAAAATCTTGATTTTATTATACGATCTTACGATTTTACGATCCAAGATTGACTAGTTCGATCTAATTCCATGGTAAAATCTTAATGTTCTTACAATTCTATCTAAACTTTTGTAGGATCATGATCAAAATTTTCATACAATTCTATTCGATTCTGTCGATTCTATTATTTTATTGCAAAAATTGAAACAGGGCATTCTAATATATAACACGCACAAATATTTTAAAGATCATAGAATTTAAACCCTAAAATCTAAATCACAAAATTTAGGATCTATTTTGGTCGGCTGATCATTACTTCGCTAGCTATGAAAATCATTGAACTTTGAAGCAAGGAGCCAATTAGACAGGATGAGACGGCGAGTGGTCATTGGACGATCTCACACATTGTAGTGACTGTCAACTATACTACATACATTGATACATACACCAAAATTTACTCCATTTTTATGAGTGAGATTAGCACAATGAGAAATCTAACTATACCATCCGAGTCTGACACACACAGGCGCAAGCGAGAATCAGCCAGTGTTCTTCCGAACGACGGCAGCTCCAGTGCCAAGCCCGTCGCCGTTGCAGACGAAAGGACCAACTTACTAAAAGTTGTGTGCGTGGTGTGGAGAATAGGGGAAGGTAGGTAAGACGTCGTCTGGACCTGGCGTTGCTTGCTTGGTTGGCTTGGACACTTGGGGCTGGTGTTAGCTTGGGGCTAGACTAGCTGGTGGCCTACGCTCGATCGGTTTAAGTAGACCATATTGTTTTGTTCTCTTTTCACTGTCGATTAATATGTTGTATCGTACCAACTTCAGCTTACACGTATTTTTTTGAAGTGCCTTACTTTGTCAACGATCTGTGTGTTTTTCTTTTCTTTTCTCTCTCTATTTGTTAACGTGTTTGTGCCTTCCTTCTTCTAGATAGATATAGTTTTAGTATGTGAGACACTAGTTTTTAGTAAGTGAGAAAATATAGTGTAACTTTAAACTCTAAGTAATAAAAATAAAAATCCGCGTAGGATGTGCCCATTATTTAAGAGTGTGCATCCATCCGACACTGGTAACAACTAGTAGCGGGCCATCACTGGTATTGCACCGTATGATCCGGCGAAGAAAATATGCTAGTATTGCACCATGACCAGGCTAAAATCAGCAGATGTGTCAGCAACGTGTGTCGATCACAACACCTTCTTATTTTATGTTCCAAATGAGACAAACGGACCTGCAGCTGGCAGTAGGTGTCTCTTCATAAAAATCTCCCCCTTGTTTTTGTCTGGTCTGTGTCGACATATCACTTCGGTCGATTCATCCATGCGCGCATGTGCATGAAGCTCGAAATCAGGCTGCTGCAGCTAGCTCAACCGCTCAACATACGACTGCTGGCATCGACCAAATCTTGTGTTCATCAATCTAATCGAGGCACGAAACTTTTCATCTGAATAATTAACTAAAGTCCGTCCAAATGTACGGCGGCTGGCGTTTGTAAAATGGGATTAGTTAAAAGTCGTCGATCGGACGAACGGAGAACGCGCGCCTGATCTGAAAGGGAATGCCATGGAAATCACACCAAGCTCAGGGGAAATCAGAGAGGAGCCTGAAAACGACATGAATTAGCCGCGCTAGCTTTTGGCGACCTGCCAACGCAACGTACTTCTTTTCCCGTCCGATGAATCTGGCACGGAGACGTCCATATCGATCGGTTCTATCAATTCACATTTCACATCTCTCGCTTTTATTATTACTATTAAACTGTTCGTGTACTGTAACGATGTTTAAAAAAGATAATTGATATAAGCAAATGTGAAGTTACAAATTTATTTTAGACCTCAAAAAGTTTTTTTTTCATAGTGTTTTACGAAACTTAAGATAGTTCACTTTGTGGTAAGTGATTTAATAAAAAAATAAAATATTTCTTTTGGATTTTTCTAATTTATGCAAGAATATTTAAACTATTTCTTACAGCACTTCTATGTTTGAAGCAGATTTTAAAAAATTTTACTGAAAAAACAGTTAACATATCTGACCCACACTATCTGTGATGGAACAAAGGAGAGGAGATGATAAACCAACAAACTATTTTTTTTATATATTAGTGGAGATTATTTTAGTTTTCTTCGGGAGAAGAGAAATCGAATGAAGCTGTCATCCATTTGACTAGCTAGATTATTCGACTTGTAGCTGCCCGTGCATGCCATACATATGCGAGACTGTAGGGATGAAGGATGATCCAACAAAACAGAGATGGATTGCTCACGCTCACACTCGTTCACTTTGCGCCTTCCGCTTGATTACCTGCCTGCGAAACTAATTAGTGATGATCAATTAACGCAACGCGTCGCGTGCAATTTTCATTCAAGCTGGCTGTTGATAACTACTCATGTCATCATCTTAAGTATGAGTCGTAAGTTCGTCTACTCTTAAGCGTACGTATTGAACGTATTCACGTAGATACGCGTGAATATAGGTATAGTGTTGAATGTGTGTGTACGTTCTTGTTATACTCATGATCTTAAAAAAAAAAGTTGGAGTTGTAAGTAGAGAAAGAAGCCAGCTGCTACCTGTTCTTTTTGGTTTTTTCGTGATTTTTAGTTTCGACTTCTCTGGAAGCCAAAGTAAAGCGGACAGTTTCTTAAAATCGCTTCTTTCAATGGTTTTCGAGCCTAAAATCATACATGTCATTCACATCGATGTCTTCACCATCTATCACCGTTTTAAAAAATATAGATAAAAATTATTAATCATAGTATAAAAGAACAGACCTATGCATGACTGGAGTAGAGTTTTAATTTAACTGAAAAATCAGTGTTTGGGGGTTCTACTCTCTGTGTAATTTAATTTTGTTGGCTATCCTATCTAGGGCATGATACTAGCTACTTTGTGTAATTTAATTTTGTTTGGCATACCCAATTCGTCACGGGACACAGGCATGTGCTCTGACGATCTTGCCTCGTGCTCCGGTACTCCTCAACGAAAGGAAACAAGCAGAATTAACGGAGCGCGTTGCGTGTTGAGACTTGAATTAGGCACCGCATATCTGGGCTTTTAAGTCTTGAGTTTTTAGTTTATTTTATATTGTAGTAATCTTTTTTGTATTATAATTAATAATAGCTTTTTAACGTAATTAAATTAAAAAATAATAATAAAAGATTATACCATCACAGATAATACAAAGTAATAAGGAAAAAAAAAGAAAAATACCACACCAAACAGCTAGAAAAGAACAAAATTAAGAAACTAGAAATTGAAACTCTAATGGGCGGCACCTCAATCGATCGCCAGTGCATGCATGCAGCTTGATCTTTGCATGTTTAGGTAGCGTTTGGCCAGGTTTGGAAGCCATTTTTTAGGTTTTGAATTCATTTTTTTTGTCAAACGTGCAGACTTCAAAGCCAGGCCACAGAAAAGAGAAGCTAAGTCTAAAATAAAATAGAAAAAAGAATACCCAATAGTCTAAAATAAAATAGAAAAAAGAATACTCAATTTTCTAACTTGCCTTAAAGTTTGGTTTCAAAGCCAAAAATGTAAAGCCGAGCTCGGCCAAAGATGGATTTTTTTAGGTTGTAATTTATGACTTATAACTTAAATTTTTTAGTTCGGGATGTTCATGAGAGAAATACCTACGTGCTATTTTGAATAATATAGATGAAGTTAGGATAATATCTACTATAATCAATTTATAGATCTCATCTTAAAAATACTCTATTTAAAAAATAATTACTATAAAAACTAAATTATAAGTCCAAAATAACTCACCTAAAATCTAGCTAGTTACATATCTGTGCACCGCACACGGTCCTTAATCGCAGCTACCGTGCAATTTCCCAACACGCTACGGGGACATGCATCACATCACATCCAACCGTCGCACGTCAGGACATGTACTGTATACTAGTGTAAGGCACCGCTTATTATAATTTTAGTTTCTAATTTTTAGCTTTTTAATTTTATTTTTTCTAGCCTTTTAGGTTTTTATCTTTATCTTTTTTTTATCTTATTCTTTTCCATTATCTATGATGATACAATCTTTTTTTTAATTTTATTTATATTTAAAAAGCTAACAACAATTACAGTGAAAAAAGCTACTATAATGTAAAATAAGCTATAGGGTCTGTTCTTTTTTGCTGCGGCTTTTGGCTTTTGGCTGAAATTTTTGAATTTTAGCTGTTTACGGTACAGATTATGAATTGATCGATACTCACTTGTGATTTTGACTGGTACAGATATTGGGCTTTTAACGTATACTACGGTGAACTTGTAGACCCCGTCTTAAGAAAATACTCCGTTTAAAAGTTAGGTACTGTAGCGACTGCGAAAAGTCGGCTGGCTTCCTCACTGCCGAACAGGCCCATAGCCTCAAGCTTAAAAGCTCAAATAAACACCACCTAAGGGTAACGATGAACAGTTGGAATAACAAACTGCAGAAGTACGTATGGCTATGCGTACATGCATGGGTAGACATACATATATACATACACTCCGTAGTCCGTATCATAGTACACATATGGCGTAAGTGTCATGCTACTCCAGTTGAGACGCTGACCGGATCAGAGAGGGAGAGTCGAGGACGGCGATAGAGCAGCCAGGCTGGAAACTGCCGGCCTCCCCTCTTCACGCCACGTGTCCCCCTCCACACGCTTTGCCTGCACCAACCTCTCCATCTGCACAAGCTCCCATTGAAATCGATCATCGATCACACGCCAACTAGCGGCTATAAATACCATCACCGATTCCTTCTCTCTTGATCATCCCTCCAAGTCCTAGCCAGCCAGCTAGCTACTCCAGATCACATCGCATTTGTAGCTAAATTCCCTAGTTACTATCGAATTGCTAATCTCGTCAGATTCCTCTACCTGAAATACCTGCAAGATGCAACTGACCACCATGAGCTGCGAATTCCCCGCCGTCCGCCGGGGCGCCGGACGTCCATCTTGGACGGCGACGGCGTCAGTCAGGAAATCCGCGGCCGTGTGGTGCGCCTCGTCGTCGCGGCCCGGTGACAACGCGGAGTTCGGCTGCGGCAGCGATGGGCTGGTGGACGAGGGCATGGTCGTGCTGCGGCGGAGGATCCACGAGATGAAGGCGGCGGAGGCCAGCTGGGAGCCGCCGGCGGAGTGGGCGGCGTGGGAGAAGGAGTGGTACGGCAGCTACGACGCCGACGTGTGCCAGCTCGTGGGGCTCCTGCAGGTGTTCCTGATGAGCTCCCGGCCGGGCGTGGGCGTCGGGGTGGTGGCCGTGCTGATGCTGAGCGTGCCCACCTCGCTGTTGCTCCTCCTCTCCCATCTCCTCCACGCCTCGCGGGCGCTACTCTCCAATCTGCACCACTGAGATATATACTTACATACATTCATACATATATACATACATGAAAATAATTATATACTTCTGAGAGTCATATACTCTCACTTTTTATATATGATTTAAATATTGTTGTTATACATCTTTATTCTTTTAAGTACACTATAATAATAATTATAATATACTTAAAAGTAAGTTCCATAAAGAATCATAAACGCCTATTTTTTTTTAATAATATAATATGTGTATATACTCTATTTATATATGAAAAATGTTATATAGCAAAAATAAAGAACTCCAATGAATTTTTTTTTAACTAAATCGGATTGAAGTATCTTTGAATTAGTATTTAAGTATACTAAAAATGATAAATAAGTATAGCATGTTTGTTTAAATGATATATTGTAAATGGAAGTATGTATTTGTCTCTTTGATCAGCTAAAAGCACTGCTTTTTATACATGCACGCATGCACTGTTGAATTGCTGAACTAATCTCGAAGTAGTGATGAGCTAGCAAACTTTAGCTATGGTTTCGGACGCACACGTTGCTTACAGCAGCCTCAAAGACAGACAGCTCAACTCAACTCAGGGTGTTCGAATCGGCCTCTTCTTGTAAACACTAGCCTCGAAGGCGCGGCGACACGCCGCACCAGCCACCGTATGTACTAAAGTAAAAGAGGCGATAATTCGCGAGGAGTTTTAAAAAAAAATCGAGGACAAACACGTATTTTCGGGAGAATTAAAGGGTTTTTTTGTAAAAAAACCGAGGACCTGTAAGGACTTGTACGTAAGTAAATAGGGACCTATACGTAATATTGGAAACCGCGGGGCGCTATCAAAAAAAAATTTCTTAAAAAAACTTGCAGGGACCTATTCGCGAGGAAAAAGGACCTTTACGTAATTTTTAAAAAACCGGAGGAAAATGCCTCTCCCGGCCGTACGGGAAACTCCCCGCCACGCGCCGGCCGGGCAACGCGGGCGGGGCGACGTGGGTCGCTGGGGGGGCCGGAATCCCCCCAGGTTTAATGTTGGTATTATGTAGGAACCAAACAAACAAATAAAACATTAGTTTCAGCGAAGGCATGCGTGCAATTGGTTGAACGACAAACACACAGCAATTTACGCGAGGAGATCAAGATGCAGAGCTCCCTTCAACCAAAACAGCGGTCGGCAAGGGGTTGATGCAGCTCCTAGGTCATGCAAAACACAAGCCTATCTCGATAAGCCCATGCATATGTATAGATCATCTCTCTCTCGCTCTCTGTCCGTCACAGTAATCTTTCTAATGAGATAGGATAGTGGGAACCATGAACAAGCAGCTGTACCACCCTTCAAAAAGACCATTCATTGGAATGTGTTAGACCACGTGGACGTCGTGAATATAGTGATGATAAATAATTGACTTTTAGATTACACTGAAATTTAAGTTTGTGAAAGTTTCGATCGACCACGGTTGGTGATCGGCAGTTTCGACCATGAACGATAGCCCGATCGGTCTTATGATGGATGGTCCAATCGGGTCCATACGATATGAATCGACCACGGCATTTCGACCATAGTATTTTGACCATGACTGAACGACCAGACAAATTGACCACGGCATTTCGACTATGGTATTTCGACCACGGCTGAACGACAATAACAGAATGATCAAGGCATGTCAACCACGGTAGGCTTCGACTATGGTATTTCAATCATGACAGAACGACCACGACAAATAATCGGTAGGTTTCGACCTTGAACAGTGAACCAGTCATGAACAACAGTGAATCGACCGTGAGCAAGAGTGAACTAGTCTATGGTTGTAGCTACAGTATCTGGTTGGTACTCAGTAGTCGAAGACTATGGTGGTCGATAGTCATAGACTTAGCAGTTTGTTGTCGTAGTCGTAGGCTTCACGGACTGTTGTCATAGTCGTAGGTTTCGTGATCTGTTGTCTTAGACTTTGTCATCGATAGTCAAAAATTTTGTGATCAGTAGTCGTAGACTTCACAGTCGGTACTCGTAGGCTTCGAGTACTTCAATTCTTGTTATCTTCGAGTACTCGTGTCTGATGGGCCAGTGGTCTGATAGGCTTGTGCATGAAGGTCAGACTGATGTCTTAGCGGTTGTTGCTACAGTACCCTATTGATACTCGGTAAGCGGTGCTATAGTACCTGGTCGATACTCGTTGGTCAGTGGTTGATGGTGTAGTGACTGATTGATGGTTGGTAGTCGTAGACTAGGGGTGCTACGATGCTTGTGATTTGTGAGTATTCTGAGTAGTGGTAATTCCCGAGTACTTATGATTTTCGAGTACTCGTTGAACCGATGGTCTGGCCAGCCTGTGTTTGGCGGTCATACTTGTACTGAATGGTTTGAGGTTGATTTTTGGAGAACGTAAAAGTTATGGTCGTGGATGACATGGTTCGTAGTTGACGGATGGTTAAGAGTGTGGTTTGCCTGTGTGGACCTATCGGTCAAGTTGGAAAGAACTTGTGCGGGGAAAAAAGTGCTTTAGTTTTTGCATGTACAGGTTGGGCATAGTCAGTGACGAGGTGGACCAGGACTAGGATGGGGGAATCTGAGGTTTAGACGATCGAGGATGTCACAAGGTGGTCAGACTCACGCTGGAGCATGTAAAGATCAAAGGTAGATGATGCGTGGAGAAGCTACGGGATGTGCGGTCCTAGAGGTTTCGTCACGTGGTGAGTTGGAAGAAGTTATGGAAGGAATCTGTAACTTGAAAGGTTTAGAGATATTAGAAAACCCATGTTATGAAGGGTTTTGGGTCCCTTGATTTGTGAAATCAGATATGATTCGTGTCCGAGTTGATGAAGACGCGGTTTAGGGCCCTAGCATATAAAAAGACGAGAGGTTAGGAGTTAACCTATGGCTTTCGCAGGGCTTTAGAAAGAAAGCTTTTGTGCTAGGCATTGAGGGATGTCGTGATGGCACTTTGTAGCCACAGAACATGATCCAGAAATAAAAGATCAGATCTATTCTAGAGAAGTTAGTCGACATGGCGGTGTTGTTTTCTGGGCATTGATTTTGACTCGTTCTCATTACAAGCAGAGTAGTTCGTGGAGAGAAAGAGTTTCTTCGTTGACTTCACATTCCTCGATCACGTGTTGTACGACCACTCGATCGTTGACAACAGCAACAGTGTCGAAGCGTTCGAGCGGAGGAAGATTACGACTACGTGCAAAGGAGGTCAAGCTAGCGCTCGAATGCCGAGCAGTTGGAACCCTCATCGAGCACGTGCAGAGCAGTTGAGCAAGCTGTTGAAACCTTCATTAGACACTATGAGATTCGGAAAAAGGTGTAATTGTTCACCCCTTTAATTATCATTGACGATCCTATAGAATGGAAGAAGCTGCACCTCAAAACCAACCCAACATTACAGATCAAAGAACCACAAAGAAACCATATACTTCAGCTGGTGATTGGGGACCCCCTCCTTCAGCTAGTGATTGGGAACCCGTGGGGACTACTTTGTTTAAGTTGTCAGCTAGAGCGCCTGCAATTCTGATGATTGATTACTGGCCTTGGTAAAATAGCGCGCAGTAACAATTAAACCGTATACTTTTATGACTGTAAAATAGCTTGAAGAGTTGCAGTAGGTTGGAGTATGAGAATGGGCATGTTGTTGTAAAAGAAAAGCTAGCTAGAATTGATAGGATCCTTCAGCCGCCAATCTTGGGCCTGAAAACTTTTGTTCTTGCAAAGCAAGGGGCCATTTAATTAGTTTCCTTCGCCCGTAGACCCATTTAGTTGAGGAACGAAATGGGCCTGGGATCCCATCAACAGGGCCGAGTGATACCAATCCGTCATGGGAATGGACTGCTCGATTAATTACTCCACTTAGAAACCTATTAACAGAACAGTAGCTGGACTGACAGATGGCACCGCTCATTTTGGTTTGAACTTCTGATTTATTTTTCACTATTCAATAATTTCTGTTTTTTTAGCTTTTTTATCGGTTCTTTTTTTCCCGTATTTGTTTGTACTGTCTGTGATGGGCTAACATGTTTTTTTATTTTTAAATTTAATACTAAATAAGTCATCGTTAGATACAATATTTTTTCAATTAATTATAGTGTTTTTCAGTCATAAATTATTTAAAATAAGTTCTTTTGAGCAGAGCCTAATTATTATGAAACTCGGCAGGCCTAGAGTGACACGGAGGTCGGGTGCCATGCCACTGATTGATGGCACGGGAAATGAAATGCGAGGAAACTGGAGTGCAACGACGAGCAACACAAGCCGCTAGCCGTGTGAGTACGTACGCATTGTGCAAGTAGCTAGGACCTAGGGAGTGCCCTGTTTCTCTCGTCGATAGCTAGTTAGTACTGGCTCTATATATAATTTATAATTTTAACCGTTGTTTTCTATAACTTTTATGTCAGGATGTACTAATAAAACTATAATTTTATAAAAATATTTTAATAATAGATTTAATGATATAATTTTTATATAATCATTCTATCTAGTTTCAAACCAATTGACGATCAAGCTTTAGAAAAGTTTGAAGACATGAAGTCTAGAACATCAAGTTTAGAAATTTTGACAAAAACGAAGTCTAAAACGTCAAGTAAAAAAAAAGAATAGATAGAACACTTACAAACTGCTTTTATAAACGTCAAGCAAATGGAGTATTTTCTAAAGACGGGGTATACAAGTTAATTATAGTATATATATTAAAAATTCAATATCTATATCATCCAAAATCGCAAGCGAGCATCTCTCTCTTCGTAATTTCTATCGCAAACAATTAAAATTCAAAATTTTCAGCTAAAAACTTTAAGATGTAGCCATATCAAACAGGTTCCATGTAATGGGGCGTACGGAGCTCACGAAAAAGGAGATTTTTTTATTTTATTTTACGCGCTGTGGAACCAGGAAAGGTCCAAACTTTTCATGGCATGTAGTGCTAGCGTTGTAGCTCGTGATGTGTCCCACGCTTGGTTACTTTTTCTCTTCGTACATGTCGAGTTCGTGGTTGCTTCGACCGCACGCAGATCCGGATCTCGTGAAGTGGACGACTGTGCAAATCACAAACGAAGTAAAAAAATGTTTTAGAGTTGGTTTTTAAGCTTCGCGCCTAGACTGAAAACGAAAACGGTAATTCTCGGTTACCGAAAATCGTTTTCGAGAAATTATCGATTTTTCCCCTAAACGGAAACGGTGACGGTAACCGATAAAACGGAAACGAGAACGGTAAAAACATCCGAAAATGAAAACGAAAACGATTTAGCTCTCTTCCGATCGTTTTCGAAAAATACCGTATTTAACCGGTAATTACCGTCGATAATTACCGTGAGCACCCCGGCCCAGGCCCATTAGTCTCCGATCTCCCCAGTCCCCATTTGGGATTGCGTCGGGATGGCGGCGCTGATGGAGGTCGGCGATGTGGACGCCGTTGGTGTCGGTGCGGTGGTGAAGGTGCGGTCAGCGGGCGACGCACGGGAGTAGGCGGTGAGGAGCGGTGGTGAGTGGGTGGCACGCTGGATGTGGACGGCGTGGGCGCGGGATCTGGAGCGGCGACCAGATGAGAAGGAGGAGATCGGTGGTGGAGTTGGCGGAAGAGGACGGCGCGGTGGAGGTGAGGTGCGGCGGCGCACTGGAGTAGGTGGCGCGGGTGGAGAAGTGGTAGAGGATGGAGGAGAGTAGTAGGTGGTGAGAAGCAGCAGAGAGATGCGGTGGAGCAGCGGGTTGCCGGAGTAATGGAGTGCGGCGGCGCTGATGGAGGAGAGGTACGGCGACGCTTGGTGGGAGATGGCGCGCCGAAGGGGAAGCAGTGAAGGAAGGCGTGCCGGTGGATGGAGAAGGCGGCGGTAGATCTGGAGAAGGTGGGGGCGGCCGAAAGAGGAGGATGCGGCGGCGCAAAGGAGGAGGCGCGATGGAGGGAGAGCAGAGGGGCGGCCGGTTGTGGAGAAGAAGGGAGAGCAGGGCGCGCGGGTGCTGCGGAGGGAAGGAAGAGGAAGGGTGGCCGCCGGCGAGTTTGGCCCGGTCTCGCCGGCGCCGAGAGTGGAGAAGGAGGAGCTGGGGAGGAAGCAAACGGAGGTTAGGGAAGAGTTGAACCGGGCTCGGGCTTTCCAGGCGGCCGCTAGGGTTTTTTGTGGGATTGGGGATCGGAGATTTTGCGATTTAGTCCTCCAGGTTTTCAGAAATTACAGTCCAGTTGTTCCCCAATGAGATTTCTTCTGATTTAGACCTCCAGAACTCCGTTTTCTTCGCAGATAGATCCTACGTGTTCGAGACAACTTGTACATCTGTATTTTAGTTACTAGTGTACTAGTACTTTCTAGTTTGTGAGTTTGTGACTACGCCTATGTCATGTGATTGTCAGCTTTGTGTGCTTGTGAGACCTAACTAAGTATTATTGTATTAAGACCATGATGTCACTTGTGGTTGTGGGCTTGTGGCTTTGTGTCGTGTCTTTTTATTGCTATATAATATATGTGTCTTGCCTCTTGTGCCATGGATCATTACTACAGTATTATTTTTCATGTGATCTAGGTCAATATATACAGCTATTGTCATGCTGTGCAGATTGGTGTGTAATGTGTTTATTGTATTTTAGATATCGCTTTCATGATTTTCGATCGTTATCGATGCACTTTTGATCGAATAGTTTCGTTTCCGAATTTACCGGAATATCGATGTCGTTCTCGTTTCCGACAATATCGTATCGATTTCGTTTTCGAGAAAATAATGTGAAACTGAAAGTGATTTAACCTCGTACCGATCGTTTCCGACCGTTTTCAGCCGACGTGCCCATCCCTACCATGCGAGGAAACATTTTCGATCGTTACCAAACAAAACGCATTACCGCTGGTACCCAACACCAAGACCTGATGAATAATATCCAGACACGTGCAGCAGCAGCAGGTGGGGGGCCATTTCCCGCGAGAAAGAGGTCGGTTATTTTTGGCTTTTTTAGCTTTTTGGCTTAAGGTCTTGCTCATTTTGATTTCTTAGTGGGAATTTGATTTTTAGTTTCTAGTTTTTTTAATTTCGTTTTTTCTTGTTTTTTTCTCATTTTTTTAACATTTTTTCGTATTCCACTGCATCTTTCATAATTGATTAATATGTTTTTCCTATTTTTTATTTTTTTTAAATTTAATTACATCAAAAATCTATCAGCAGCTATAGCACAAAATAAACCAGCTACAATGCCAAACAATGAAAAATAAACCATAATTCACAAAAAACCTAAATGAGCAGCCCCCTTAAGCTTGTATAAAAGCCAAAATAAATAGATAAAATTTTTAAATAGCTATCTAAACTTAAAACTATATATATTATTCACAACAACGTCTTCACCTCCGTGTTATCTCAAAAAAAAAACGTTGACAGAAGCTATCTACTGTACAGTAAAAAAAACTTTCGGCCGCAAGCCAAAACAAAACAGTCGGACTACCCCCGCCGCGGCATATGAACGAACCCGATGGCACATGTCGCAGGCAGAGGCGCCCCCACACCGCAAGAGATCCGGCCGGGCCCCACCCTCCATCGCCACACTCGGAGGACTCCCCTCCACTGCCACGTGGGACCGCGCCTCCACGTGTTCCCCAGATGGGACCCGCAAGGCCTCCAACCGCGTCGCACGCGGCGGGACACGTCGCCTCGCCGCGCCGCTCGGGCCACCCCGGAAATCGTACACGCTGTTTCACTCGCGTCGCAGTACTACTCCTTAGGTTACGAACACTCGTACAGTCAAACTTTAGGCTTTCTTAAATATTTGAAATAAATATACAAAAAATTATATATATATATTTGTCACATAAAATATTTTTATAATATTATTAAATTTTATAAACGTGTTATAATATAAATTAATAGTTAAAGTTGCGTTCCGTATCTATATTAAAATGATATATGTGTGTGTGTGGGTGACCAGCGGTGGTGTCGTCCACGCACACTCCCACTCCCGCCGTTTAGAGACCCCGACGCGCCGACCTCTGCAAGCGCGCGCGCCTCCGCCTCCACCTCCCGCCGCCGCGCAAACCCTAGATGCCGTGGAGGAGGAGCCGTCAGCCGTGAACACGCCGCTGCCGAGATGGGAGGCGCCGCCGCCGCCGCCGTGGCTGTTGCCCTTGCGGCGGCGGTGGTGGTGGCCGGCGCCGCTGCGTCGGGGGGCTCGCTCGCCGATCTCGGCGGCGCCACGAGGGAGATCGACAGTGCGCCAGGTACGTGCTTGCAGCGGCGGCGATCGATCTCTGTCTGGTTTCGGTTTATCCCGCCCGTCTGCGATCGATCGAGCGAGCGATGGGGGTCGGGTTGATCGATCGAGTTCGATTAGTGGCTTCAGTCCATTTGCGTAGCCATGAGAGTTAATTGGTGATTTTGGTTGTTGTCTCACTGTTGCTTAATAGCGGTGCCGGCGACTTGATTAATTTTGTACCCAGTACGTGCACTGTTTAATTTGGTAGTTTCGTCGGCGTCTGTATAAACATCAGCTTCGGGTGATCCCATCTAATTCGATCGATTTGCGTTTCTAGGATTGGAGAATCGAACCCGAATTTATTCGGTTCTGTTTTTTTTTCTTGATCGATTTCTGCATACAAATGCCTATTGTTCTGGAGGATTCGGCGGTGATTGCTGTTTCCTGCGTTTGTCGGTAGATCTTCTCTGACTGTGGACTGCAGACCTCAGGGTTGCTATTTTTTGGTGTTTTATTTCTACTTATACCTCGGTTAAAACAAGTAAATACTGGCGATTTTATTGCCGTTTTTTTATAGCCATGTCGGTGCTGCTCTGATCTGCTATGCGCTCTCTCTCTCTCTCTCTCTCTCTCTCTCTCTCTCTCTCTCTCTCTCTCTCTCTCTCTCTCGTGTCTCCCTGACACGTTAGCAACGCATCCGGTTCACACGAAGCATTTCTTCCTAGGGAGTAGAACTGCACAAAAAAAAAATCTGTGTAAAAGCCTCGGATTTTCCACTGGTTCCTATGATAAGAGAATCTAAATCTTCGTTATTTATGCTCAGAAATGTGAACCTTTTATGCTTTTCTTACCGTAGAAGCAAGTCGGTATTTTGATTTGCTTTTAGCCTTGTAGAAGCAGGCGGGACTTTGATTGCATTTGTGGTTAAATATATCGGCCATGCTGTGCTAAAAGGTAGCGTTTTTGTGCAATTCTTTCTGGTACTTTAGAGGTGAAGAACTTGGGACCATGGGCGAAGGGGCTGCTGAAAGGGATGCCGGCCGCGGCGGAAGGGCCGGTAGCTATGGCCCCCGTCGCCAAGTATCCGCTGGTTCTGGCAGAGGAGAGGACGCGGCGGCCGGATGTTCTCGACCATCTCAGAATGTATGGAGGAGGTTGGAACGTCACTAACAAGCACTATTGGGCGGTATGTGTCGTTGTTTAAACTTTAAAAGTTTCATGGGCGTTAAGCTTTAATTTGCTAGAGATGTCATTGTCGGCAGTGTTTACGTGGGTTGTTGGAATCAGGTTAGGTTGGATTAGTACAGGCTGTACACGCTAGAGATTCAGCCTGTTGTTGCATATTGAATACTGATACTTGAGGAATCAAGAAGATCAAATATATCACCTATATCACCATGGAGATCGAAAAGCTTGATTCCTTTCTTCCCCTGCGAGGAAACACTCTATGGTTCATGATACCTATTTTACACTTAACAGCCAAAGTGTGCCCGCATATCCAAGGAGAGTACACAGCTATAGGAAAATTGCAGAATTTAGAGAATTTACGATGGCATTATACGGTTGTCTTGTTTTCTTGGAACTGTGTCTATAAATGGATACTAGCTTTGTTAGCAAACTAAGTGCAAACCTTGTTTGCAAAGGTAAGGAAAACAAAATGACAGTGCCTTCAGAATGGAATGACATGGCACAGTTCCAAGGTAAATAGCCTATGCCTAGGCTTATATAGTTAACAAGGATGATGAAACTTGTCAGTATGCTGAGTTTGACCATCATTGTTCATGTCATCTAATTATGATGGGACTGCTATCTGTTAGTCCTTTTAAAAAAAATCACCGAATACCTATATTCCATTACTATGTTAACTGAATCGAGCTTGTTTCAGTCTGTTTCATTCACAGGAGTTGCTGGATTTCTTCTTGCTGCCTTGTGGTTTATTTCATTTGGAATTGCTGCAGCTATATGCTGCTTTTGTAAACCAAGAACGGGCAAAGGGAAGGTTTCTCGTGCAGACATAGCACGCCCTGTGTTGCTTGTGGTCTTCACGCTTACCTTAATGTAATGCACTATACCTCTTCGTCAATCATTTGTTCTTTTTGTAAGTTTGGGAGATTCTAGGTATAAGCAGATGATTTAATTTTATGGCATCCATAAGTCTAGTTGATGTTCACACTTAAGCATTGCCCCCCTGTGGGTAACCTAGTCCATAGATTGATCATTTTATTACATTAGGCAAGTCTTTTCCTGTAGTCTAGAGGAAGGGGATGCGTAGTAGTTAAAAGTGTGCATTAAGTCCTGTATTACGTGATATATGAATCTGTGGTTGAAGAAACAGTTTATCTATATATGCAAACCCAAAGCCGAATTCATATGGATATATTTCTTAGTTTCACCAGACAAATTCTGGTGATAAAATTTTTGCATTGTGTTATCTTGTAATAAAATCGTTTGAATTATATCATGTGCTGATTTATAACGTAAAGCATTCATAAATATCAAATACTAGAGGATTTTTTCTTATATAATGTCCACTCAAATCTGAGTAGCATCTGATATTTGGGATTTGTTTTTAAAATATGGATGCAGACGGTATGCCCATGTCCCTGTCCAAGTTTAATCTATTGTAACTTATAGTTTACTATTGAACTACTGGTTCTAATATCTTCCACGATTCTTTTGGCACCAGAGCTGGATGCATTGTCCTTTTGTGTGGGCAGAGTGAATTCCGTGAAGAAGCAGCAAGGACTTTGGATTTTGTCGTCAACCAATCTGATTTCACTATTCAGACACTAAGGAATGTTACAGACTACTTGTCGCTTGCAAAGACGATCACTGTGGCAGCACTCTACCTTCCATCAGATGTTCAAGGTCAAATTGACAATTTGAAGGGGGACTTAAATAAAGCAGCAGATACTATATCTCAGAAGACAACAGAAAATTACAGAAGGATCAGAAAAGTTCTCCATAATGTGTAAGTTTCAACACTGTCCTTGCTTATTTAGACTCATTCTGGTTTTCTTGACCTTGAGAATCACGATCTGAAAAATATATTTATTTATCACTTATCAGTAGGCCTAAGACGCGTAATCACATGCCAAAATGGCTATTATGGCATTACATTCTTTTATGTTCCAATATTAGTAGTGGTATGCTTACAACTGAAATATTCAAGCCCTATTTTATTACAGGTCTGTTGCATTGATTTGCATAGCCGTGGTGATGCCTGTTCTTGCATTCCTTGGATATGGTATGCAGTCTACTCTGTTAATCAATCTGCAAGCACCTTTTTTCTTTCTTTTACCTTGGGTGTTTTACCACTGACTACCGAACACGCTTGTTCCTCCCTTATGCAGTGTTGGAGCTATATGGACCAAGATATACAATTTATGTGTAAGCTTTGTGGCCCATTTTCCAAGAATTATGTGTTGGAGTGGGCATATAGTGCAGTAATTTTAACACCTTTCTACTTGAACTTTACAGATTTTCTACCTTATACTGGAAAATAGTGGCAGCTCTCTTCATTCTTATAGGGATTTTTCTGATAGTAAACAGGTATTATTTACCTTCCATACTGCCTTTTATATTCTGTGATGAAACATGTTTAGGAGTGGTAAGACTTCAGTACCCAGCATGCCCTTCTTGTTGAACCTGTTTTCTTTTGTCATTTTCTTTTGGTTACACAACCATGAGACCAAATGGAAATATATATGTAGGACTCAAAGTATGTGTTAAGGAATTTGCCTGTCAATTGATATATGCTCTGTTTCATAATGTTAGTAATTTAGCATCAATTGTTTTTGCTGCCAAACTTGCAAGCAATTGTGTTGTCATAAAGAGGATGCAATCCATTATTTAGTATAACACTACTATAATCTTGCTGTAACAGTGCTGCAAAGGATACCTGCCAAGCAATGGACGAATGGGCGCAACACCCTCAAGCAGAAACTGCTCTTAGCAACATCCTTCCATGCGTGGATGAGAGTACAACCAATCGAACCTTGTACCAGAGTAAACAAGTTGTGGTGATGCTTGTGAGGATAGTTAATAGAGCTATATCTGCTCTTTCAAATCGAAGACCACATCATAAACATCCTGGGCAGTTCATGCCTTACCTGTGTTCTCCCTATGATTCAAACCTAAATGATCGGCAGTGCAAGTCTAGGGAGGTCACATTTGACAATGCAACAACAGTAAGTATTGATATTCTTATTGTTTTGTTGACGCCTTTCAATTGAAGCTCTTTCGTAATGCATGAATCTTGTTGATCTGGGTTATTTGCATTTTTTGTTGGAATCCTGCAGTACTCAAATGGAGTCATCTGTATAGCTTGCTTGACAACAGAATAATTTGTACTTTTCAGGCTTGGCAGAATTATACATGCAACGCTCCTGACACAGACGTGTGCTCTGGCCCCAGAACCATAACCCCAGAGATCTACAGCCAGCTTGTCCTGGCTGCGAATGTAAGCTACGCTCTGTACCATTATGCCCCCCTCCTGCTCAACCTCCAGGACTGCAAGTTCGTCCGTGATACATTCAGCTCCATCGCTTCACAGTACTGCCCTCCTCTAGAGCGCGACCTCAGCTTAGTCTCCGCGGGCCTGGCCCTCATTGCCTCTGGCCTCGTACTTGGCCTCCTCTTGATGCTCTTTGCGGACCGCCCCCGAAGGGTGGAGGTGTCCGAGCTGCCATCAGTGTTGAGGATCACACCAGTAGACTGCTCTCCATGACAGGAGGTGGATGAATGTTTACTCCCAAGGTTATCCAAATTAGTACAGTTCCATGGTTATCGAAATTAGTATAATAGCAAGTTTCAGGAATAGTTCGGAAAAGAAGGCAGAGGCACTGGGGCAAAGTCCCATTTTGCAGTGGAGAGCTAGGTGAACGAGTGCTTCCTTCCATGGTATGTATATGCTATGTTTCAGGAGATAGCTGAAGAAACGAACATCGAATCGATTGGGGGCAAAGCCCCACTATGCTATGTGGTGTTCTGTAACCCGGAAGCTCAGCTGGACATGTTCTTTCTCATGTAGAATGCTTGCTGTGTGTGTTGCCATGTTCCCTTGGTGGGGAAAACATCTCCTGTACATTGTTACTCTAGAGCTGGTCTGCAAAGCATGCCGGGTCATGAAGTTGAGCACAAGAAGGACGTTCAGAAATCAGAACAATTAAGTCAAGAACACAATTTCAGCTCTGGCCATCTGGGAGGATTGTAGTTACACATAACGAGAGAGCATCTCTATCGTTTGAATATTCCATCCTCTCGTGTTCAGACCGTGAGCTGTGTGTGGCCGACTAGAAAAATACTGGTGAAAACAGTGCACTTAAAAGCAGTATGAATGAACTCTAGCTAGTGTGTGCTTCTGTAAGCCATGAGTGTATCCCCCTCTTTTTTTCCCTGTTTTGTCTCGGATCATCAACTCATTCTTCTTGCTCGCGCAATGTCAAAAGTAACTAGTAAGTTTTCAGTGGGAGAGCATCACTTTTACTTGACATGTTATCATTCCATTTGTTACTACCCAATTCCTGCCCTTTCTTTAGGACAGATGGCAAATGGAAAGTTTTGCCATATATTCAGAAAAGAGAGGGCAAAAGAAGAGAAAGATATCGAGCCTTCAATTTACTTCAGATTCAAGTAAAACACCTTTGCCATTTTCACCGCACCTCAGTGGTCAAAAGCATTTGCAGGATCTGATGACCACTACTATACACAAGCTTTACTCCCGTGCATTGCAAGACTGGAGATTTTCCAAAGTGCGCGCGTGTGTTCCCCTTTCTCATTCAGTTTAGAAGTGGTTGCAGCATTGCGTTAGGCGCACTTGGTAAAAGTTCCACCACAGCATAATCTATTTGTCTTAGCAGGTAACCACTGTGTTGTCTGCTCACTTGCTGGGAAATCATTATTGCTTATGCCACTTCGAAGTTTTTTCTAACTAAAAAGGTTATGGACATCTTGTACCACGTTTTTTTTAGTATTGATCAGCTTGTATGTAATACAGATCAAATTAGGAATTGTGTTTCAATGGATCGCATGTTCGGCTTAATGATTAAGCCTTTCACTTAGGGTTGCAACTTGTGCATTAGTAGCTTCGTTTAAGTATTAGTAGGGGCTTGATGGGCATATGACACTGAGCATTTGACAACCTACCTGTATAATCGCGAAATAAGCACTGTCTAGTTAACGTAAAGGTTTTCAGCTGCATTCCATGAGTTTGAGCGATATTGACTTGTTAATGTCAGGAATGTGCCAAGCTTGTGTGCCTTGCCTCTCTCCGTCATTCATTCAACTGTAGCCAAACCACCATAAAAACATAAAATGAATTCGAAACGAAACTTTGTGCTTTTTGCAAATGGAATGCAAACAGGCAATGATCTCGATGCTTGACATGCTAACATCTGCAGTAGTATATGCTATTGCTAATTTGCCATCGGACGTGGACTTTACCATCACACTTTTCATGTTCAATCGAAACAAAAAATAATGCAGGGTTTGACCTGCCTCCATCGTGGTGTAGGGCCTTTGGTGCCATGATGATCGATGTTGGTAGAGTTGGGGTGCCTTTGGTTGATCTTTTGGGAGCTGCTTTTGCTTCCAAAAAGTCAAAAGCCAACCAAAGGGGTGGAAACTAGAAACTGCCTTTTCAGAAGCAGCTACTTTTGGGTAGTACAGTTTTGAAAGCACCTTGGACCCTGCTTTTGGTTTTCTGCTTTTTGAAATGGTGAAAATAGAGAGCTGTTTCACAGTTGTTTCAAGGAAAATAGAGATATGAGGTAAGTTTTATACTTGTTTGAACCAAACAGCTTACAGCTTTTCCACAGCCCACAACCTATAGCAGCTTTTCCACAGCCTACAGCTCACAGCAGTTTTTTCAGAAACCACTGTTCAACCAAACACACCCTTCATCGCCTTGGAGCTCTGAGATGTTCAGTACATGGGGAAAGGAAGAGATGTGGCGGACAGAAGTGTGTTCCCTTTCAAGTTCCAGCTTTGCAGTGGCACTCGAATGCATCCATCCATCTTACAATTCTACACGCATCTGATTGCTGCTTCTCCATGCAACGAAAAAAAATGCAGTCCTGGCTATTCGATCTGGCACCGAAAGTAAGTACTCACATGTTGTCTTTGTCTGTCACGCGCGTGAACGACTATTCATGGCACTGTTCACACGAGCTAAATTACTGTTCATGGTACTCACATACTGTAGCAGTGCGTATGACGAGATAGAATTAGTAAAGGTAAAGATAAGAATAGCTTGTTTCTTTATTAGATATGTTTACTTTCTCATTAGATGTATTTACTAAGTTGTATATATTTCATTTATTAAAGATAGATTTTTTTAGACATAGAGATTAGTTTTTGGAGGTTAAGTCGAGCTATACTTATAAAAAGGTTAGCATGTATCAATCAAGTAATGATGAAAAATTAATTTAATCTCTTTCTTAAATTTTATCATCTCAGTCTACAATCAAATCTCTCATTTTATCAAACTAGTGCCGTCGATCTTCCTCCGACAATATTTATCCTGATAAAGGTTCATCACATTGTCGCCATCTTAAGGCAGCGGCAGCCCGGCTGCACTGGGTTATCATCAATGACTGATCGAGTAGTGTACGTGCTGGCGTGATGCTCTGTCTTCCCTTTGCTTGCTAATTTACATATGATTTCATAGAACAATTTACCTTGAGATAAAAAAAAAGAATTGCAACAGCCGCAGTCATAGTTTTTACGAATAAATCCATATAATACTTTAAAGTTTATTTGAAAGTCCATTTTGTTATGAATATTGTGTGTATAGATATGAGACTCAAAGGGTCATATATATAGGAGAGTACAAGAGGATATGCAATATAGAGATAAGACATATATGGAATAGAACACAGCTCTATCTCCTAATACAACTCTATCTCCTTAACACCCCCCCTCAAATGCAAGGCGTATGCAATAGCATTGCATTTGAAAAAGGGTTAACACTAAAACAAGATAAATCCGAAGTCCGAGTCCTGATGATGTCGTCGTTGCGTGCAGTTTTTGAATAAACTGTCAAATCAAGCCGAAGAGGAATAGATAGATGCATGACGGCGCAGATCGAAGCCCAAGAGAGGCGGCGCAGTGCACAGAGGATGCGCGGCGGCCTTTGAAGCTCGGGGCGGCGGCATCATAACAACTTCTACGATCTGCACGCGACTCAGAGAGTAGAGCGGCGGCTGCTGCCATGCAAAATAAAATTCCTACACTTCTATGACTGACAATAAATTTGTGGACTTGCACGGCTTGGACGAACTAAAAATTAGAACTACGAACTTGGATGGACGCGACAGAAGACTCAAAAGAACAGATACTAGCAACGGAAAAAAATTCGATTGGATGCCTCGGTTATGACTTGGCGGCGATGTCCTGGGCGAGTACTTCGGCTGAGAACCTCAAGTCTATCAAGGGTCTGTCTCGCTGAGCGGTGGGTCCCGAGGGATAGGGTTAAGGGGCTACCGCCCCACCGGGCATGGTGGAGACTGGACGATGCGGCCCACTCAGGCCCTCACCCCATCTCTTCCCACCCGTCCCACTCCCCTCCTCACACTTCACGCCTCCACCCTCACTCCCGCCGCCTCTACGCACTCCCTCCCATCTTTCTCCCACAGGCGGCGGCGGGATCCGGCGGCGGCGGCCACGGGAGCGGCCGCGGCGGCGAGATTCGGCGGCGGCGACCATGGGAGGCGGTCGGAAGTCGGCGGAGAGCGCCGAATCCGGCGGCGGCGCAAATCGGAGCGGTGGAGTCTGGCCTGACGTCTTGGAAGGCCGGGAGGCGGCATCCGAAGGCGGCGGCGCGGGCGCTGAGGCGCGGGTGTGGCGGCCGGGAGACGGCGTCCAAGAGCGGCAGCGCGGGTGCAGAGGCGGCGGCGAATCCGAGTGGGCCGCAGCGACCGGATCTGGAGCGGAGGAGGCCGGAACTGGCGCGAGGCCGCCGGATCCGGCGGCGGAGAGGCCGGAGGACGAGGATCCGCGCGACGGCGACCAAGAAGAGACGAGCGGCCCAGCGACAGCCCACCGAGATCCGGTGGCGGCCTCGGGCGGGTGATGACTCGGCGGCCTCGAGCGATGGCGCGACGGCGGCATCCCAACGAGTTGGCCACCCAGATCCGAGGACGACGGCAGGGGTGACGTCCGCACACGAGACGGTCGGCGACTTGGAGATGGCCGCCCCCAGGAGCATAGATCGATTCTCCCGGGGGCGGCGGCAGCGGAAACCGAACGGAGGCTAGGTATGGAACCTAGGCTCTGATACCATGTTATGAATATTGTGTGTATAGATATGAGACCCAAAGGGCCATATATATAGGAGAGTACAAGAGGATATGCCATATAGATATAAGGCATATATGGAATAGAATACAACTCTATCTCCTAATACAACTCTATCTCCTTAACACATTTAACATTTCAAAATGTGAAACCGGATATTTGACCTGCCGAATTTTGCAATTCAGTTCAAATAACACTCTGACCCAATTTCATATGGTAACATTGTCCTCATGACGTAATGAGTAGACGGTTTTACCATGTAAAATAACACGTTGACTAAGTTGGATCAATAATATATGGAAACCACAAGGGATTCTCCCCTACCGAGCTCCCAGCCGTGTTTGCATGGCCACTGTCCCTTGTATTTCTCTCCCTCTTTGTTTCGATTTGAGAGAGAAGGCTATATGGGCCCTACCTGCTATTCATCTAAATTTGACCAACATATCATCCTACATGATAAAACTGCCAACTCATCGTGCCGCGCGGGTAATATCATCATCCGAAATCGGGTCAGGGAGTTATTTAAATTGGATTACAAAGTTTGGAAGGTCAAATATTTAATTTTATAGTTCGAAGTGTTGGATGGATTATTGAGTAAAATTTAAGGTGTTATACATATTTTTTTCCTAGTTTTTATCCAGCTGATACTGTCGCCTTTTATAGCCCTCTGGTTAACTACAGTGCTTGTCTTTCAGTGGGTGTTATAAAACTTGCATGAGTTACCCTGCCGACTGCTGTAACTGGGAATTGGAAACCGTACGTACAAATATGCCTGACTTTCTAGAAGGCAGCTACTGTGCACTACCGTTCTGAACCATTGGGTTCGATTCATGAATCATGATATATATTGATCTGAATCACTGAATATGCATGTGATGTATTGGCGTTAGCTTCCATATACCGTATGTCCCCCATTACCGAGAGAAGGCTGATACTATGCCACACATATCAATATGAGTCATGATTTTTCTTCACCATTTCATATATAGTGCCACAGGAACAATTGGGAACCTCGATCCCATACTGACATACAGTCGATCTCTTCCATTTACCTTGCACATATGATTGATGCATGCGTGAGATGGGCTACTCGTATATTTCTCAAGGCACTAGCTGCAGTCTTACGTTCATGCCTGTACTCTGCAGCTACGATGATATATACGGCCACTTCAGTGCAGGTTATGTACAGTATGTTACTAATCAGGTCGTGGATATGACCAGTACAGTCAAGTAAACAAATCTTCCAGGAATCTTAAAAGAGATACCAGTAGAGAATGATGCTGCTGCATGCACAATTAGCCTGGTCTTAAAAGGAAGCTGCAGCCTAACCATACTTTCCTGCATATACTAATCATCATATGTATAGCTCAACACTAACAGGACCATGCAAAGTACTACTCTAGAAACAAGATGAAGGAAATGTTGCGAATCAAAGGGTTCAGTCTGATCAACTGCGTGCACGAATCAAAGAGTATAATCTCAAGAGTCATGGGTGTTGTGGCTACAATATCTTGGAACTGGGAGCACGTGGAGATTAGATAGGCAAATCAAAGCTTATTAAGCTTATCATACGAAGGCTGTGCGCTGGAACACTAGCAACATTTGACTCCTTAGCAAGATATGTATGTATCAATAATTAATAATGTACATGTCTATCTCTCTCTCTCTCTCTCTCTCTCTCTCTCTCTCTCATGTATATGTCAGCTTGCTTATTCAAAAAAGAAATGTATTTCTTAGAGCTGTCTGCTCATCAAACCCAGCTATATGTCCGACAGGACTCCATGCAATTCATATCAATTAGCAAGAATTGACAGCTCGCTCAACCAACACTATCTATCTACAACAATGCACAAGTGGATCTACAACAATATGCCATTAATAAATATTAGCTGTATATATAAGTTCATATAAAAAGCTGATAGCACAAGTGAGCTGTACTGAAACTCCTAATAAATAAAAGGTATAGCTAATATATTCTGTTGCATGCCCATTTGTTTTTTTTACAAAATTCTTCTCTCTTCTATTCTAATAAAAGCAGCACAACTTATTATTATATCAAAACGAACAGTTGTAACAAATTCACAAATCCTAAAAGTAAAAAAGAAATGCTTTCATGTGAATAAAGTATACAGGAACACAACCTTGTTCGGTTGTTTTGACAAAATTCAGAACTTGGGGGTAGATGCAAAGGCCATTAGCATTAGTACTCCAGATGTGTTTGTTATGAATAAGATCATAGGATAGGACAAGATAGATCAACAAAAATAGATCATGCACACCTAAACAACTAGGTTTTATCTTCGTGATTCCATATGGCAGCATGCAGTGAGACAAGTCGCTTGGTTTGGGGTTCACCAACCCAACTTAACCAAAGTACCAAACTGACCTGTGCAACAATAGTTTAGAAATGAGCCTCTTTTCGGCCAACTTTTGGGGTCATCTCCATTGACCAAAGTTCAGAAATGATTATGGTTTGGCACATTTCATATAAAATTATGAGAGAGTTGGTGATGGAACTGACAAGTCGAACACATTTTCTTGTTTTATTGGAAATTATTTGGTCCAATAGTCAGTGCTTAATTAAATCCTACAGCCCTACAATATACATTGAGCAACACAATACAGCATCATCATTTCACCTCAGGAACAACAAGGAGAAAAGACGATTATAGGATCAAGCCGGCATTGCCAAAGCCACCATTCTTCTAGCTAAGGCAGACCTGGATGAATTGAATTGTCACTTCAAACACAGAGACTGGTCATCAAATTAGCTTTGCCCATTTACTTCTTGTCAAGTTGCTATACATTTCATTCTCCTAGTGCAAGTAGAGAAAGGCAGTTGATCTTTGTGAGACGAAAAAAGTGGAAATACGATAGGGACTTTGGTATAATCTTTAAATTGTAAACTGGTGAGTGACCCCAGGTCCCCAGCTGTGGCTTTGAAGTGAAGTGAACCACACTCGTCCTGTTGGACCAACCCCAACTACAGAACAAAGACAGAGGCTAATAATATCGTTTTGTGTTTTTGACAATATTGTTGAAAAAGAATCAAATCTTACGCTTGAATGAATAAAAAGAATAACTGTTTGCAATAATTAGAACTTATAATTATGCGACTGTGCGTGATATCGTACCCTGTTAGCCTGACTCTTTTTTCAACTTCCGAATAATTTTTTTTGCAGACATTCTACAGTGCTTAGAAGATACTTGAGGTACCTTCCCTCAAAAACGTATCAACCGTTGATGTACAAAGGAGCAACTTAGGATTAAATTCTTTTTAAAACACGAATTTGTTGCTCCTAACTCTAATTTGTTTCTCCCTAACCCTAAATCATCTCCACCCTTCCTCCTACAACCCAGCCGCCCCTCTCCCCCTTCGCCTCCTCCACCAGCCCTCGTCCACTCCAGCAACCCCTCAATCGACTTAATTCCTTTCCGCTCCTCTTCCAAAATCAAGATATATGGAAGCAGCTCTACTCTTGCTCATTCTCAATCAGACGAGAATGCACGTAGCGCCATGATTCCTTTGTGCTGGCAAATGTCAGCTACAACGATAACTATATGTAAATATTAGTAAAATTATGTACTTTACTTTCAGTTACTTAGTTTAATAATCAATTACCAAGTCTCCATGAACAATGACGATTCAATTCGGTTACATGGTTTCAACCCAATCTGCAGCCTCCTAACCTAGCTTCGTCCATGGATATCGGCGTCAACTGTTTTGACTTGTGGTTTATTTGGAACCAAAAGGATAATCAATAGGATTTGGTAATTTACAAACAGAATCATGTTTTACCTTATTTACCTTCTCTTTCTAATCTGATGCGGGTACAAAATTACATATATAACCTCCAGCTCTATCTTTAAGCTAATTTGTTATGGTTACCGAACAAATAGTGAACAAAGAGCTACGGAAAGGCCACAAATAGGCTGCTCAGAGCCTTATAAACTATGGAGACAGAGGATAGAAGTCTATACTTCCTAGAATTGTCTGATGAGAAAAGAATCCCCTCCCGTGGCACCTTAAGACACATATTTATAGTCATGAAAATAATTGTTATATGAATATCCTATCTGGGTGTATAATCGTAGGGACAATATTGTCTTTTCTCTTGCAACAGTTCTCTCAAACTAGCCATGTGGCCTCACGATTACTGGGCCTCCTAGTATAATGGGCCGACTGGGCCAAGGTGGGGGCCACTCCCCCAACAGTAGCCTCTCGTGGTTGAAGGTTCTTAATTTCTGTGGACTGAGGTCATGTTCGATATTACTTGGTCCCATCCATCCCTTCGGCCCATTGAATCGTACTATGCTTGAGTTCCTGCCAAAACTTGGCTGACCCCAGCAGTGTGTGTGGCCCCCAAAGAGTAGGCGACATGTGGTGACGGTTGGCTTTTTGGTCGTGGGACACGAGCTATTGTGCTAGTTACATTGTGGCGCGTGCCACCTCAACTCTTTCTCATTTTGCGTTCATCTTCTATAATCTCTTCATGCCATCGTTTTTGTTTGTCGTCGAGCCTTTCCTGTTCTTCCTTGTGCCACCGATCTCCTGCCACCTGTGATGGTGTGTGGAAGAGATCACCGTGGTCGTAGCAACGCATCTACTCCCTCCAGCAGCTATGTCATTCAAGGAGTTGGTGTGTTCAGCGGTCATCCGAGGACGCCGTCGGCAAGCAGTGGAAAGCATCCGGGAAGTTCAGCGGTGTGTTCATGAACATGCTTGGGTCATCCATCGCAACAAAGGAGTTGGTGCAGTCGCTCGTTCGTGACGGCACGATCTTGTCTCACCAGCTCATCGTTGTGTATTTTGACGCAGGGCTCTAGATCCCCATTGCTCGCTTCATAGGTGATCTTATTCGACTGTACAAGCTGGAGCTTCAACAACTTACGTCGAACGTCGTCGCTCATCTCACCGTGTTTTCATGGATGGTGCATTGGTGCGTTAGGAGGGCACCATCGCCAGCACTGTCGTTTTCGCGTCCCTGCATGACGCGTGATACTAGTTGAAGTGTCTAGGAGATGGTCAGTATTCGAACCTGTGCAGTGTCAGCCTATATCTCCACGCCAGTACTTTGAAGGGTTTCCCTGCAAACTCAACGCGGATGAAGTGGGAATCCCACTGGATGCAGCGGTGGCTCTACCATAAGATCGAGCACGACAGCAGCCTTCGCTTCACCAGGCGAATCATGGACTTTGTTGTATTGCCTCAGGTAAAGCTCGATCGAGATGATGAGACCTATTCCAGGAGGATCCTGGCGGTCGCGCTTCGGCTCAACATGTGTGATTGCGCCGAGGAGTTTTGTATGCTTTGTGTGTCTTCATTGGCCCGGTGATGGGACTTGCGGACTAACTCCTCCCCGGAACGACAGGGTCCAACCTTCACCCACAATGCTGGTGAAGCTGATAGGTTCAGGTAAGTTTCTCCCCTTCGCTACATTTTTTGATGGTGGTGGTTTTTCTACCGGCTAAATGCAAGGTCTTGCAATTTTTTCATTGGTGAAGGTAGAGTGCGCAACAGCTGTGTTCCCAGGACCCTAAATTATGAAGGAGCATAGCTTTCACGCGTCAGTCTCGTTTGATGGTCCATGCATCAATCACATGTACGAAGCCTTGGGCCTTACTGCGCCTGAGCGTCCTATCCCTACTACAAGTGGACGTTGTCCCCACGGTGCTGGTGGACAGGATGATGAAGACGATAGAGGCAATGAAGATGTGGACGCTCGCGGGGCTTTGGCATCAGCCATTGCAGCCGCACCCCTTTCTTCGGCCCTTCCCACCCTTGTGATACTAACCTTGTAGAGAAAAACAAAGAGCTCAATGCCCAAGTTACAACTTTGAAAAAATAACTTGAAAAGAGTTATAAGGGAAAGACCTCTCTTGACAAAATTTTGGGAAGTCAAAAAAACAAATGACAAGAAAGGGATCGGTTTCATCTCCACAAAAAAAGGTGAAGAGCATCCTAAAGCTATTTGAAAAACAATTCAACAGTGTCAAATGCTTTGGATGCAACGCGAAGGGCTACTTCACCTCGTTATGCCCCAATAAGGTGGATGACAAGAAGAAGCCATCAATGGAGAGGCAAACCGGCAATAAGCAAAACAAGAAGATAAGAATGGGTAACAATTGCTAAACTTACTACAATTCCCAAGAAAAGAGATATTTTAGTAAGGATTGTCCGAAAGGTATCGTTCCTAAGCCATCTCTTGTTAATGAATACTATTTACTTAAGAAAGATAAAAATGGCATTGTGTTTGCTAAAAATGTTAGTTCACAAAAATTCAATGTTAGGGTCATTTGGGTGTCCAAATCTATTATGACTAACATTCATGGACCCAACCAAGTTTTTAATACCAAAATATGCTTAAAAACTTAGTAGGTATTCGGAGAGGTATTGGAGGATTGGCTTAAACATGAAGAGGTGAATTCCATCGTATGCATAATGGGAGCCAAGTTTGAGGATGATCATGCCACATCATGAACCATTGCCATCTCGGTAACAAGTATCTACATTTGATATATTTAGCCCCTAGCTTTGTGTAAGTTGTATTGCATGAATATTATTTAAAAGGGGTGTTCTTGCTCTTGTTCTAAAAGTTTATTATTGTAATCACGAGCAAAATGTGTGTGGCACAATAAAAAGAAGTGCTAAATCATATGTGTTGTGGTTACAGACCAAACAGAGAGATGGTAGTATGGTAGTGGAGATGTTAGGTGAGCAATGCTTGGGGTCTTCCCCATGCCCAGGACAGCTTTATATATTCACATGGGGAGTATTTTACAGTAATGCCCTTACATCGAAGTATCCCTCTCAAGGGCATTTATGTCATTACATATGTCCCATTTTGGGCCTTACAACCTTCTAACAGGCCGGCTGGGCTAGGTGGGGGTCACCCCTACAACAGGAGCCTCTCATGGTAAAGGGCTTCACAGGCCGAAGCCATGCCGCTGAGCCATTTGGCCCCCTCCGTCCCTGCGGCCTATGACCTTGTGTGATATTGGGCAGAGATGCATTTGCTGGCGCAGCCCAGCTTCGCACCGAGGATGCAGAGTCGAACCAGCCACCGAAGCCGCCTTCGGCCGCGAAGTCCTTCAGTCGCGGAATCGAAGTTGCTGGCGGAGCCGCCCCGCTGAGTTGAAGCTGAGGTGAGGTTGGGCTCATCTTGCGGACGTGTTGTCGATGCGCGGGGCAGGTTTGCCCCACGTGCGTGAGGTCGGAGCCGAGGGCGGGCTCGTCCCGCAGAGACGAGTCTGGAGCGGACACATTGCCGAAGTGATTTCCGAGGCTGTCCTGTAGATGCAAAGTCGACGTACAGCCCGATGGCTCGCAGCCCACTTGCCGATGTGGCCTGTGGATTTTTTGAAATAATATCATAGCTTACGCGAAGCCATTAGCAACGTGTAAGCTAGCTTGTCCAGTTCGGTGTACCGCGTCTTCGCCCCTTGTAAGGCTTCAAAGACGTAGTAAACTGGATGTTGCACGGAGCCTTCCTATAGCACGAGCACTGCGCTGACCACATGGGGAGTTGTTGCCAAGTACAATAATAGCGGAGCCTTTGGTGATGGACATGTGAGCCTGGAGAGCTTTGCAACGTACTCCTTCAAGTTTTTGAAGGCCTCTGCACACTCGTTGGTCCTTTGAAAATCCCCTGAGCCATGAAGTGTTTTGAAGAAGGGTAGCGCTGACTCTGCTACCCTTGACAGGAAGCGGCTGAGGGTGGCTAGGTGGCCCACGAGCCTTTGGACCTCCCTGACGGTCTTCGGAGCTTCTATAAATAGTATCGCATTAATTTTGTTGGGGTTAGCTTCTTGCCCAAATATGAGGAAACCGAGCAACTTGCCCGCCCAGACTCCGAATACACACTTATCCAGGTTAAGTTTTATCCCAGCATGTCAAAGGTCATCGAAGGTTTCCTGGAGGTCTGCGTCATGGGATGTTGTTTGCCTGCTTTTGACGACCACGTCATCGACATAAGCTTTAATGTTTTGGCCTAGTTGCGACGCCAAGACGAGTGCAACACAGCCTGGTGAAGGTGGCTCCAGCATTCTTTAGCCCAAAGGGCATTATGACGAAACAATATGTCTCCCTAGGAACTATAAAGCTTGTCTTTACTTCGTCCTGCTTTTCCATTCATATCTAGTGGTACTCGGAGAATGCATCGAGGAAACTCATCATCTCATAGCCCACCGTCGTGTCCACCAGTTGGTTGATGTGGGGTAATGGATAGTTGTTCTTAGGGCACACATTATTAAGGTTGGTTAAGTCCACACACATGCGACAGGTGCCATTTGTTTTCTTCACAAGCACTGGGTTGACAAGCCACTTAGGATGGACCACCTTTCTGATAATATTGGAGGCAAGCCGTTTGGCCACCTCATCCTTGGTAGCCATTTGCCTGTCAATGGACATTCGCATGCGGTGTCTGACTGGCTTTGCGTCAGGGCACTCCTCCAACATGTGTTCAATGGTGGAGTGGTCCACTCCGATAATATCATCGGGTGACCATGCGAAGACATTCACATTCTTGCAAAGCACCTCCAGTAAACTTCGCTCAGCCTCCAGGGTAAGGGCGCCCCCCACTGACACTCGCTTCGATGGGTCATTCGGGCTGAAGTGGCACCTTCTTTATTTCACCGTTAGGTTTTGGCTTCGGCATCTATCCTGGGGCTGAAGGAGGGGCGCCGCTGGGTAGGGGCCTGTTCTATGGGGAGGGGGTGTCATGGAGCTCAGTGTGGTTGTTTCACCTACTATGTGTACCCTTCAACATGGGCTTTGTGTGCTGACCTCGATCTGGCGTGCGAGGTCCTGGCTGCCAAAAACTGTGATGATCTCCACAGGACCCGAGAGCTTCATGCACAAGTAATTATGATTCGGGATCGTGAAAAAGACATTGAGGGTAGCTCTTTCCAAGATGACGTTATAGGGAAATTACCAACCAACAGTGAACAAGGAGCTACGGGGAGGTCACAAATGGACTGTCCAAAGCCTTACAAACCAAGAAGATAGGGAATAGAAGTGTATGCTAGCTAGATTTGTTTGATAAAAAAAAGTGTCCCCTCGTATGGCGCCTTAAGACACATAGTTATAGCCATAAGGAGCCTTGTTACATGAATACCTCTATCTAGGTCTACAATCATCGGAGTAATATTGTCTTTTATCTTGCAACAGCTCTCTTGGGCCAGCCATATGGCCTTACGATTACTAGGCCTCCTAGGAGAATGAGGCGACAGGGCCAAGGTGGGGCCACATCCCCAACATTAATATTTACAATTTAGGTACCTTCTAACAAGTATCTTTGGGTGTGGATCATCGAATTGCAACTAATACCTTCAACTCTTTTTCACAATAATCTTTATTACTTAAAAGTACCAGTTTCCTCTCCTCCCTCCCCTCAAGAAAATGCTTCGATTGTGGCCCGACCCCGCTCCGGCTCTCAGGAGATTAGTAATTTCCTGGAAAGGAGCGGGTGTCGTGGTTAACGGCAAAGAGAGGAGGAAGTGGCCGTAGTAGTCGCGGGAAACGTATTCAGGCCGTTAACTTGCTGCCTCCTCTACTTCGTAGGGCAGAGGAGCTACCAGACTCCAGAGGGGTAATCCTGTAAATTCATCATCTGCTCTTGCAGTTAGTGGTGGGCCACCTACAAGGAATCCGTATTTCCCTCGAGTTCTGCATCCTTCCAAGTACAGAGAATCTTTCAGGGTAATGATGCAATTAGCAAGCAGGTTACATCTCCACCATCTATTTCTGATCATTTGGTTGAGTTTTCTTTTTACCCCAGCTGCATGCAACTGTAGTTTGCATCACTCATATTCTTCTGAACTGAAAATTTCAGGTATGTAAGTTGTTCTACTGTCTGAATATCTTGCTGATGAGTATTTAGCAGCATAAGAAACTTCTGATCAGCAAGTGTCAGTAAGTAAAAACTGTAGCCAAAATAGCTCTTGACTTCAAGAAAAGCTCTGTTCTAGAATAGTTTACAGGACCGGACACTGGCATTATTGTATCATTATTACCAGGACATGTTACGACTTGAGGGTAGTACAAACAAAGTCGCAAAGCAGCATTCTGAAATCTGAAGAAGCCTAGAGGGTTGTGAATGCCTTCACTTCAGGAGAAGATGCATTTGTTCTGTGCTTCTTTATTCCAAGCCGAAAACAGTTAAAAACCATTCTGATTTCTGAACTCCAATAAAAAATAAAGCAAAAGGAAAAATAAAGAAAAGGTGAGCCTTTTACCTCCTCCAACATGCCACCAGAAAATGGAAAGCTTTTGGAAAGTGAGAAGGAATCAGAGGCAATTCCCTCCAAAGAAACGTAGAAAAGAGCAGTATCAGTGAAGTTGTTGTTAGGTGATACTTATTATTCCCCCCTTGCCTCTCTTGTAATTTAAATTCGAGGGAAGGGGAGGAGAGGAGGGGCTGAGTGTTGTTTTTCCTTGGCTTGGCCTCCATTGTTACACCCCCCTCCACTCCATCTCTTGCTTCCCTTAACCCCTCCCCCAATCTCCCCTTGCCTTAAACCACACCCAAAATCCAGCCTTCAAAGTTTCCTCTTGCTCCTGGCGTTTTGTGTTCTTCATACTTTCGGACAAGGTAAAGATTTGTTTCTTTATTTGCTTCTTATTGCTGCTATTTTTTTTCGTTCGTTTTAAAGCCATCAGAGCATTGAAACCGCTCTTGCCACCTTTACCAGATGCATAGCCACAACCTTCTTTTTCTGCTTCCTCCATCTCTTCTCTCTTGGTGAGTTCTGGTTTCTTGGTGTTCAGTTATTCAGTTTATTTTTTCTTGGTGGTATTTCTTTGATCCAGCACTAATAAATGCTCTTGTTGTAATGTTAGCAACTACCCTGATCTTGTGCCAGTTTCATCAATTAGTAGCTCTCTTTCTTTTCTTTTCCATTAAAAGGTGGCAATTTCATCCATCATGTCTTGTTCAGAAATGTGGAGGTTTTACCTGTTCTTGGTACGCTAGGTACTGATGCCAACTATTGATCTAGGCAACAAGCGCTGATGAGATTCGCCTCTCTCGTTGCTGCCTCTATAATTCCAGTGGATTAACTTCCCATTTCTTGCGGTTATTATTATCTCCGAGTAGAAATTGGTTCGGCGGTTCCTGTCAGTTCCTAACAAAACGAAACAGTTGCATTGCATCCTTCCTCCTGCAACTGCATGCCTGGACACTTCTTGGTCTAGTTCTTCGATTCTTGGTGTCCGTCTCGGCGCTCTTACCAAAGTTCCTGACGAAAGTTGGCTACTTCAATTGCAATGAGTTGTTGTGCAGACGGTGACATTGGTTCCACTGAACCATGGACTGTTGTGCTTGCAGGATTGATGGGTGATCATCTTGCGCTGCTTGTGGATCGGCTGCTGACGGAGTCGACGCTGGAGGCGGCAATCAGGAGCAGAAAGCAGGTGGTCGACTTGCAGGCGGAGACGGTGGCGATCGATTACTGCTGCGACGCCGATGGCTGTTCGGCTGGGAAGATGGTGGAGTGCAGGATTTGCCAAGAGGAGGATTGGGATACCAGCATGGAGGCACCCTGCGGCTGCTGTGGCAGCCTCAAGGTAACAACAGCATCTTCTTAGGCAGATGCAGGGTTATTTTTTAAGAATTTTTTTCTTTTTTTGAAGAAATACGCAGATGTAGGGTTATGTATGGCCTTTCCTTGTGATGATTATGTAATTCTTTTTCAGTATTAATAAAATCTGCAGTATTTTTGTGTTGTCAGATAGAAAAATTGGTCTTTTCTTCTTTTTTTTGTGGGGGGGGGGGGGGGGGGTTGGGGCCGTTTGAAGCCGAGTTAAACACCCGACTTTTGCAATGTCTTGAATATAATTTCAGAAATTCCCATTTATTTTCCTAGGGTACCGGTGTAGATCTAGTTTTTTTGTCGTTTCGCTTTTTTTCTAATATAGATTAATTACTAGTGTAATAATAAAATTGAATAGTTGTATAATCATATGATGTGATGATTATAATTAAGATTTATTATCGGCATTAAATAAACTATTATTTTCCTTAGGGCCAATTCAGATATTTGCCTAATCAGCTTAGCCAAAAGCTTGAATAAAACATCTTTCACTTTCGGTTGCTACTATTCTAAAGCCAAAAGCTAGAAGCCCCTTAGATTTCTAGTTCTAGATTAGCAAGTGTAGTTTGACTTGGCATGAAAAATTGTTGACATTTATGCTTGGAGTTAGATGTAGTAGGTTGTACCAGGTTAATTAAGTATCTGAAAGGGTCAATGGAAGATTTGAGGACAGTTATGAATAAAATCAACTGTATCTGCCTCAATGTAGCTTGGAAGGCACTGCCTAAAATTGGCCTTCCTTTTGGATAGTGACATATCTAGTGTTGAAAAATAAGATAAAAGAAGGTGTTTTTGTTTTCTCAAAGTTAGGGGGAATGGAGGAAGCTATATGTAGACCTTCACGCAATGTGTGAGACAAGTACCCCACATTCTGCAACATGCAGGGCCAAATGTACTTGAAACTTCAAGGGAACACTCTGGCTTTTCTTTTGTTTGGTTATTCTTGTTCTAACAAATAACCCATCATCATGGTATGCTCAGAAGTCAGAATTGACTAAGAAGATATTGTATTTCACTTGATTATACAGGAGAATTACACCAGATTAAACTCTTAGTTTCTCCCTTGCAGTACGCACACCGGAAATGCATTCAGCGTTGGTGCAATGAGAAGGGCGACACCATTTGTGAAATATGCTTGCAGGTAAAACATGCCTAGTTTATCTGTGCATTGGTTGTAACCTTGTAGGAGAACTCCTTAGAACAGATAAATATGTTCAATGGTGATACGTTTCTAAGGAATGTACTAGTGAAGCATGCATGTGCTTATGTCCTCCCTCATTCTGTAGCAATTCAAGCCAGGTTATACTGCCCCACAGCAGCTGTTTCACTATGGAAGTATACCAATGAACTTCAGGTACTCATTTTGTAAGCGTCCTTAATGCAAATTGGTTTCTGTTCTTGTTTGGTGTGCATCTATGAGTGCTTAAATGTCCCTTGTGTTGTTCTCGTTCTTGATCTCTCTACAGAGGGAACTGGGAGATTGCTCGGCAAGATCTCCATGATTCCCAGATAATAACAATGGTGCCATCGGAACGTGACTTCATGGACGGTTACGAGGACTACTTACCCATGAGGACAAGAAGCAGCACCCTGTGTTGCCGGACAGTCGCCATAATTGTGAGTTTCTTACATCCAGATAGATAGCCTTTGACTTCATGAAAAAGTATCTAACACCCGCATCAACCCTGAATCATATGTTTTATTTAATCTCCTTTCTGATGAAAATCTTTCATTGTGACGGAATAGTTCATGGCACTCCTATTTCTTCGCCACACACTTCTCCTTATGATCGGTGAAAATGGGGAGTATTCATTGGCCTTATTTTCGGTAAGATTTATGGACAGCATTGTGTTACTAGATCATCGGTGCCTTGTATTTATGAAGTTTGATCTTGTTATTGCACTCAAGAATGCATCTGATTGTGCATGTCTGCTTCTAACGGGAAACCCAAACAAAAAAAGCTTCTTGTGCTGAGGACTGCGGGAATTCTATTTCCAATCTTGGTCATGGTGATAGCATTGGCAACACTCCACCGTCGTCGTCGCCAGCAGGTAATTCCATCACTGAATGATCTGCCACTGTCAGAATCTGCTCAGGTGTAGTTGATGCTAAGTAGAACACAGATCAGTATCAGGCCTACACCTGTGCAGACTGCAGAGTTCTCCATATATAGCAGCAGCCTACACCATTTCTGAGGAATAACTCTGGGATCTAGATCACTTAACACTGCAGGAAAACCGGGAAACCTATATATCTTCGTCAGACACCGAGGAGGAGGAGGAAGCAAATATGGATACCGATTCTGCACGGCCAATTCATTCCCAACCACGCCTTGTGCCAGTCTACTGACATGATCAAGAACGAGGCCTTCCAACCTCCGATCTGACAGGAGATTCCAGTGTCTTCGTGTGGTTTACAGACGCAAAGATCACACAAAATGAGTATATGATGACATAGTAAGATAGTTTGAAGCCACTCGCTTCTATGTTCGCAGAGAAGAATGTAGTGGCTCTGTACATATGAGAAAAGAGCAGATCACTAACTAACCCAGATGCTGTAACTTGTGAGCTTCTCTAGCACGGCAGCAAGTTCAGCTACCTCCTATGTGTTGAAGAGATTACGGTGTCATACCTACCCCATTATACCCGGGGGAAAGCGCGAGCGGGGAGCGCAGCCACGTCGGCCGCACGTGCGCTCCGCCCGCCGCGTGGCCGGCTGAATTTGCGTACGGTCGGCCGAGCCAATTTCCCTGCATTTTCCTGAAATTACGTAAAGGTCCTTTTTCCTCGCAAAATGGTCCCTGTCAGTCTTTTTAAGCCCCTCCACTTTGCAGGATAGCGCTCTGCGTTTTCTAAAATACGTACGGGTCCTCGTTTATTACGTACAGGCCCTCGGTTTTTTACGGAAAAAAGACCTTTGACTTTCTCGTTTATTACGTACATGCCCTCAATTTTTTTACGAAAAATACCTTTGGCTTTTCCAAAAATACACATGCGCCCTCGATTTTTTTTTAATTTTTTTTACAAACTCCTCAAGGATTATCGACTCTTTTACTTCGGTACACACGGTATCTGGCGTGGCGCCACTTTTTCCTCACGAAAAGGTCCCTGCCAGTCTTTTTAAGCCCCTCCACTTTGCAGGATAGCGCCCCGCATTTTCTAAATTACGTACGGGTCCTCGTTTATTACGTACAGGCCCTCGGTTTTTTACGAAAAAGACCTTTGACTTTCTCGTTTATTACGTACATGCCCTCAGTTTTTTACGAAAAAGATCTTTGGCTTTTCCGAAAATACACATGCACCCTCGATTTTTTTAAATTTTTTTTTACAAACTCCTCAAGGATTATCGACTCTTTTACTTCGGTACACACGGTGTCTGGCGCGGCGTGGCGCCGCGCCTATGAGGCTAGTTTTACTTGCAAGTGGAAGGAAGTATGCATTGGTTTCTGAATCCATCTATTCACGATCTCTCTTTTCATCCTACGATCCCTGCACTGTCTTTGTTATAGTTGCCCGTTGGCCCACGTGTCGGTGAGGGAGCTGGTTGGAGTGGCACGTGGGGCCAGGGGAGTAACGGTGGGTGGTTAGGTATTCGCTGACTGAGATGCGGGGCCAGCTATGAGTGGGACCATGCGGCAGTGATATTCGGGTAAGAATACAGCGGTGCCGGCGGGAGCTCGATGGAAGGCCGTTAGTCCTTGGGAATGGGCCGGTTTTAAGGTGGACTGGGCCTACAATAGGTAAAACCCTGTGTGTTTACCCCCTAATGGACGGGGCCCGATTTTTTTTCCCAATTCTTAGTCAACTGTAGCCATTGGATTTGTGTGGAGATCGAATAGACAAATATAACTTATGATTAAGAAAACTAGTCGGTTTACCCGTGTAACTGCGCGGCTAGATATTATAATACAGTTATTTTTTATATACAACTCTACTTCCTATAATTGAATTATAATTGTATTTGTTATATAACTCTAATATCTATATATGATTAATCTACACTGTTATAATCTAGCTCCATCAAAATAAGTGGTAGGGATCATTCTCTTTTTCCTTCAATTAATGTGAGGATTTTAGGATTATTTTATGATTATTATGAGATTTTCTTGCCTCAAAACGAATGATGTGTCTTAAATATTACTGGTTATTTTTATTTATATATAGATTTCAACCACTTACGAATAGACAACCCGGTATGTTTATCTCGTAACAATTGAATCATAAAGAAGCTGGCCACCTGAATTATCTATCCAAAATTTGTGCCAGGGCACATGATACATGGGCATATCTTACGATATCTAATTGTTTGCTTCAAAGCAACATGGGCTAATATAAGGGCCATTTCAGGCTTCAAAGCTCCCATTGGTTCTTTTTCCAAGCAAGTGGCGTATACAGCTGAGGTCCAGTACACAAAGATATCCTGCAAACTAGTAGCTCTAGCTCCCTTACTATAGACAGGTTCTTTTGGACTGATGGCTTATAGCTTAAATATTTGAATTCTAACTATTCGTGAAAGGTAGTACGTATAAAAAATAGCTGCATACGATTTTAGCCGTTACAGCTGAACTCAGTACATTTTTACTATAATATTCCTATTAAATCTATCTTAAAAATACACAGTTTAAAAGTTAATTACTACAGATAGTACAAACAAAAGGAATACATAAGTCCAACCGAAATCGCCCTATATGCTGCTCTACAACCTGTGCACCGTCTGGCCACTACCCCCACACGGTCGCACAGTCGCACTTGCACACCAACCAATCATGGGACACAAAAAAAAAACGAAAATATGAACAACAATGAGATCATTTTCAGCCTTTTTTTACGCACAAAAAGGTCACATTGAAAACCAAGAAAATGCACTATTGGCACATTCAATGTTTTTGTGGAGAAAAACACACATAATAAAACTGATGTCTTCACCAGGAACTTCTTTTGTTGTATACTTGTTGATTCTGAAATAACATACACGATGAATTGGTGTCCTTAATTTCTAACACAAAAGTCGAGAACAAATTTATCAATATCACATAAACCCCAAACAAATTGTGAACTTTACAAAAACAAAAAGGAAAAAAAAAAGAGCTAGAAGCTAGCTAATGTACACTCGAGAGCCAGCTCAAGCTAGCTGCTTAACACTAGCAAAAGCAAAGCCGCTTACTTCTCCGGCGACCGCCGCGTCACGGCACCTCCTCGATGGTGTCCAGCGCCGGCTGCCACGACCGGTGCCGCCTCAACCCCGTGCCACCGCTCGACTTGGCGCCAGCGGCCGCGTGTTCGGCTTGAGCATCGCCGTGATCCGCCTGATGATCAAGCTGCAGGCCGAGCACTGGAAAGATCTTGACACCATCGTTGTTGTCCCTCGGCTTGTCGCTTCCTCTCCCGCCGTGGCTGGCGTTACTACGAGCGGCGGTGGTGATCCTCTTCCACGACGACGAGGCCGCTGTGGCGGCGTGGAAGCTGGAGAGCGCGGCCATCTCCTCGTCGGTGAGCACGGAGTAGAGCATGTCCATGGGGAGGAGGAAGTAGGCGCGGCGCGGCTGGAGGAGCTCGTCCGCGGCGACGCCCGGCACGCGGCAGCCGACGGCGAGGCGGCATGAGTCACAGACGAACTGGCCCGGATTGTCGAGCATGAGCTCCGAGGCGCGCACCGGCCGAGCGAGCCGCGTGACCGTGCCGTCCGCGTGGATGACCTTGCAGACCGTCGACAACGACGACGATGAGCCGGGCACGGGGGGCAGCGGTACGCACGACAGCGTGTTCCCCATGAGAAGAGAGAGAGAGAGCACGAGTTGTTGATCAAGAAGCGAGGGAGATCGATGGTGTATATGATCGATCGATGCAGCAGCAGCACAAGTTGGGGTCTAGCTTATGGGGGGTTGGTTGGTGATGCATGGAATGGAAGAGGCAAGCAAATGATTAGTGTGTTGCAGGTTTTGCAAATGACTAGCCAACAGCAATAGCCATAGCTTTACCTTCGACTTGTGAATTTAATTGTTCAATCAAGAACAAACGTGGCAGTGCGAGGATGCAAGACAGCTTAGCACTTTAGCAGGGACAAAATTAAATTCAACAAGACGATTTGGTTTAGCTGCATCAAGCTAGCTAGCTAGCATACAGATGACAGACGATCTTGGTGGGATGTCACTGTATTTGCCGCTCTAGCAGAGATGAATGATATGTTTGTTAATCCATTCAGGGAGTCTTGAGCAGGGTCTTAGCTGTAGCTAACAACGAACTGCTTGCCTTTTGGGAATAATTAAGAATGGCTTGATTTGCAGGCCGGTTGCTGCTTAAATTATGGACACAGCCTAACAAAGTCCGACACCAACGACCACTTTTGCAAAGTTGGTGATTTGCATTGCTAGCTAGAGAGCGTTGAGTTGGAAGCCACGAACAAGATCAAAGAGTTGTTTAATTTCAGAAGAAGCAGGATTGATCGATCAGTCGGTCGAGTAGTCGGGTTAAGAAGAACAGTGAGTGGTAGCTGCAATTGAACTTTGCGGAGGACGTCTGCATGCGTAGATGGTAGAACTCATGAGAAACAGAGAGAGTGATGCATTTATATCTGCAGATCGCATCCTCGATCGATCAGCATAGTCAGCAGAGGTTTATCAGAAGGCTTCATATGTAAGTTCCTCACTTTCGACTTTATGCAATGGACCATGAAGTATAATAATACCTACACAATAGTCTTTGAAAAAAAAAAGTATTCCACAAAGCCTCCTTCTTTTGGGCTTTAGACTTCTCTAAAAATCAAAACAAATATAACGATTTCTTGAAACAGATTCTTCAAACGGCTTATGAGGTTGAAACCGTGTGCGCCGTCCGTGATGACGTCTCCACCGTTCGCTGTGATATCAAAAAACGCAGATAAAAAACATCAGTCATAACCAAAGATATCAACCGCAGTCCAAAAGAATAGGACCAATGTCTGCTCGATAGTGGACTTTGAGCTGAAAACCTAATTAAATCCAGTTTCCTTCATGTTATAAAAAAGTTTCAGTCGACTGTGCAATAGTAAAACCGATTTTTTTATAATTCTGTTTTGTTGCTCTAATAAATAAACAAGTAAATAAAGTATACAAGATGTATGAGGCAGTGCAGCTGCAGGGAACGAATGCGACAGATCCAGCTTGCATTCAACCTACTGAAAATCTGAGGATCTGGCGTTTGGCCCCATACATATATTCCCCGATCTCGGCCTCCCTGTGTTTGTGACCGCAATCAAGGAAATGGAATCTTAGGAGTTTTGTTTATTCATCTAATCTTGAAACAACGCAAGAGGTTAGTATTTCCTTCAAAAAGAAGCAAAAAAAAAAAAAAATCAAGAGGTCACTAGTATCTCACACCATCTGTCTGATCGACCTCAGGCACTGCACCCGCATGTGTTCGCTCGATATTTTACGCAAAGAAGAGAGAAACCTAATGCCTCTCTATATTTCTATAGGCAAGACTAGCAATTGGGATAGTTTTTTTCTTCTTAACCTTGAGCTCAGGGTGGACTCAGAATTTTGGTTCAAAGTTAACAAATAGATTCAATAGAAAAATGTCAAAGTCAACAATAGCAAAACTCAAAAGTACAAATTATTCAGTCATAGAGAAGATGGGAGCTGTGGAAACACACAATAATAATATCGCTAATCTTAATGGCCTTACATGTTTTTGAAATGCACCGAAAAAAAATGCACGAACTACAAAGAGAGAAAAATTATGGATTTTTTTAGGCTTCTAGGAAGCAAACACAGAACTGAATGATTTAGAGGTAAGCCCCATGACCAACTAGACACGACTAGGTTTTGCAAAGTGCCAATGTTTTTACCAAATATTTTAGATATTCAGCTAAGTACCCACGAACCATGCTAGGTCCACATGAAACTCCCCTTTAAATGGGCCTGTTCATTTGCTAATATGATCAGGGCCACATGAACAGCCTACAAAACAGCATACATTGCGAGATTTGCTAGGGTTTTTATATAGTACTTCATCCACTCAAAATGGTCCTTCGATTTGAGTGTGCCTCTTATCATGGTGCATTTTCGTTGTTTTATATAGATCTCATCATCTTGTTATGCGCTGTTTGGGTGTGGCCGAAAAATTATGCCCTGTTTGGATTAAACTCACTGCAAAGCTCCGTTTAAAATGAAGAGGGCCCAATCCTGTTTCGATCTTTTTGGACCTGAAGATCCATTAACAGGAAGGCCCGATTAAGTTCCTTCTTTTTTTCCCCTTCCGGAGAGAAACGAGGACTCTTACAACTCGATCCCAACCGTTCATCCGAAGATCAGACGGCCCGTAAAGGCCCATCACCCGCACAACCGACGCCCAGAGGCCCATCCACGTCGGCGGAAACAATTCGGCTTGTTTCTCACGGCCCGCCTCGCAACCCTAATAAACCCTACCTCGCGCCGCCGCCACCCCCACTCCACGTCCACATCCAGATCCCCGCCTCCGCCTCCGACGGCCACGCGACGCCGCCCACCGCGCACGTCTCCGGCGATCTACAGGTATCGTCGCCTCCCAGCGCCCAGTAACATCCGATAGGGGGTTCGTGAGACTTTTTTTTGGTGTTTTTTCTGCGGGTTTTCCGATCGATTCGATCTGTTCCGTAGTCAGTTGTTGTTTTATGGATTTCTCTGTGGGTTTTTTTTGTTTCTCTGCCATGAATCTGTGCTAACACAGTGTTTTCTGCTGTTTTTTTTTTGCGGCAATCCAGGAGTAGATCGCCTCCGGAGAGCTCTCGCTGCAACCATGGCGACCTTCGCGAAGCCTGAGAACGCGCTCAAGAGAGCTGAGGGTGAGTCGCTGGGATCTGTTAAATTTGGCGACTTAGTTTTACCGACAGCTATTTCTGACTGTTGTACTGATGCGTACTGCGATTAGGGTTTGTTTACGAACTTAGGGTACCGATAAGTTGCTGTTTGATTTATTTGTTACCTTGTTTTTCTTCAAGCATTTGTTACTGGTAAAACCATTAGTTACGTACGGTGGTACATTTGAAGCGTTAGGGTGATTTGGTGCATAGGTTACATCGAGTTCACTCCATCGCATAGGTGAGACTCAGTTCCTACTTATGAACAGATATTTGCCATTTGGAATTTGTGGCTAGCTTCATAGGGTGATTTGGTTCGTTGGATTTCTAGTCTCGATGCCCTACATAGGCGTGCTTACGAAATAATCGTAAGCCAAGTTAAGGAGTTTTTAGGAATTTTTGTGGATGCTAAAGTCGTTGTTATGTTCTTCTTGTCTTCCGTGTTTGAACTTGTTATTGCCTTTTCCTCTAGGATCACTTAACTTTGCAAGAACCCAAGGGATGTCGACTTTTAAGCGGGGAATTACCCTGTACTTTTTATGAATTATAGTGATAAAATATAGTCATCGGTGGCTCTCTGCATGCATATTTGGGCAAAAGATGTTTACACTGATTATCACCTCTGGTTTACTTCAGAATTGATACATGTTGGGCAAAAGCAAGCGGCTCTGCAGGCGTTGCATGATCTCATTACCTCAAAAAGATACAGGTCATGGCAAAAGCCTCTTGAAAAGATCATGATGAAGTATGTAGAGCTCTGTGTAGACCTGAGGAAAGGCAGATTTGCGAAAGATGGCCTTATTCAGTACAGAATTGTCTGCCAGCAAGTCAATGTGTCATCCTTGGAGGATGTGATAAAACACTTTATGCAGCTCTCCAATGAGAAAGCTGAGCAAGCTAGGAGCCAGGCGCAAGCACTGGAAGATGCTCTGGATGTGGAAGACCTGGAAGCAGACAAGCGTCCAGAGGACTTGATGCTCAGCTATGTTAGCGGGGAGAAAGGGAAGGACCGATCAGACAGAGAGGTTGTCACGCCATGGTTCAAGTTCCTATGGGAGACATACAGGACGGTGCTTGAGATACTGAGAAACAACTCAAAGCTTGAAGCGTTATACGCTGTAAGCTATTCTACTCGCTTTTCCCTTATTCCTGTATGCATTTCATTACTCACTTCTGATGTGTTTTATTTGTTGTGATAAGTTAATTTTACCTGGATAATGGGATAACACATTTGTGATTCATGGGAACATTATATTAATGTCGTTCCCGCGCTGTTTTTTTTTTCTGGTTGGTGAATTCCCTACGCTAAATGTTTTGCTCTCCGCACCAACAGGTCCAACACCATTCCCGTTCCCAACTATGCTGCCATACAGCCAATCTTATCTCATTTCATCCTAGTGCTGCTCTTCAGTCATGATTGCTTGTGATTGCATTTCAGAAACATTTCTTTCGGAGTGTTTACTGCAATAGCCTCATGTATCTTTTGATATATTCTGGTAAAATAGAGTAATGTTTGTTATTGTTGGCTTAATCACTAGATTATGTAGCGATCTGCTATTTTTCCGGCACTTTTCTTAAATTTCAGAACTACTGAATCAATTCCTTGCACATATGTAACCACTGAATTATGTAGCCATTTGTTTTTTCCCTGCACTTTCTTAAATTTCATAGGTACTGAATTGATTCCTTGCACATAGTTTTCTTGAATAAATACCTGTGACTAGCTAATGTGGCTGTTCTTTTTTAACATTCCAAATATGCAGATGACTGCACACAAGGCTTTTCAGTTTTGTAAGCAGTATAAAAGAACCACTGAATTCCGTAGGCTGTGCGACAACATCAGAAACCATCTTGCTAATTTGAACAAATATCGTGACCAGCGAGATCGTCCTGATCTGACCATCCCAGAAAGTTTGCAGCTGTACCTTGATACTCGTGTTGAACAACTCAAAGTTGCTACAGACCTTTCCCTATGGCAGGTCTGTTCCATAACTTATATAATCTTCTTCTTCTTTTTTGTTGCTAAAGCAATTAGCTTCACCCACCAAACTCTGCTTCTTGCAGGAAGCCTTCCGATCTGTGGAGGACGTCCATGGCTTGATGAGCATGGTGAAGAAAACTCCAAAACCATCAGTCCTGGTTGTATATTATGCCAAGCTAACTGAAATATTCTGGATATCTGATAGTCACCTGTATCATGCGTATGCGTGGCTCAAGCTTTTCAACTTGCAGAAGAGCTACAATAAGAACTTGTCTCAGAAGGATCTACAATTAATAGCATCTTCTGTTTTGCTTGCTGCACTTTCTGTGGCACCATATGGCCATAGATATGGTGCATCTCATCTTGAGCTTGAAAATGAAAAAGATCGTAATTTGCGCATGGCCAACCTTGTCAATTTCTCCCTTGATTCCAAGCGTGAAAATAGAGAAGTGGTTAGCCCTCAACTGTTTTCTAAGTGAAGATTATTTTCAATAACATGATTGGTTCATTTTCTGATAACTCTCCTGTCCCCTTTTCAGCCTTCAAGAGCATCTCTTCTCTCTGAGTTGGTACGTGCTAAATCTTTTTTTGGCTAATCCTTTTTTTACATTTTTTATACATGTCTTGTGCGGGTGCGGATCCTATAATATGTGTTCTATTTCTTTAGAAAGTTGGGTGGTAATAATTGAATTCGTTTGCAGCACTTTACGTTGCTTTTTTCTCTCCCTTGTCGATTGCATAGCTGAAATACGAAAGCACTGTGATTTTTTGTTGCATCGGTCACATACATACACTTTGATTTCTTCAATTTTACAATCTTGTTGGTAGCCAGCAATGTACAGTCCATGCCATTTCTCTTGTAGACATGAATTGTTCTCTCTCTCCCCTTTCTCATTTTGACTGCATGGTGTGAATATAGGCTGCCAAAGGGGTGATTTCCTGTGCTTCCCAAGAAGTGAAAGATTTATACAACCTGTTGGAACATGAGTTTCTTCCTCTGGACCTTGCATCGAAAGTACAGCCACTGCTTTCCAAGATTTCTAAGATTGGAGGGAAGCTTTCATCGGCTTCTTCAGTTCCGGAAGTTCAGTTATCGCAGTACCTTCCTGCATTGGAAAAGCTGACAACACTGAGGGTGCTGCAGCAGGTCCTATTCTATGACCCACTGTAGGAAGTATATGTGTTCATGTCTCTCTTATATATCTTACATTAGTATTTAGTTATGACATGTGGTTTATCTGTCCTTTTTGTCATTTTCAGGCCTCTCGGATTTTCCAGTCCATGAAAATTGAGATGCTCTCAAGAATGATCCCATTTTTTGAGTTTGCTGTTGTGGAAAAGATTTCTGTTGATGCTGTGAAACACAATTTTGTTGCTATGAAAGTTAACCATTTATCGGGAGTTGTTCATTTTGGTAACATGGTATGTGGCCTGACTTGCTGTCTTCTTTAGGTTTCTCAATGTTCTCATTGAAGGAATGTATTTGTTCACTGTTGTTTCTTGGCTGTAAGCATCATATGCATGGTCTGCCTGATCTATTTTGGCAAAAGAGCTTTTTTGTCCCTTGGCTTGGTGTTTATAATTTGCTAGAAACACACGGTTCTTGGCAGATGGTTTCATTTTTTTTATTGAAACAAAATTATGAATATGTGCAGTAGGACATAGCCTCATCGACTGAAGCAATTACGGGTTAAACTCATAAGCTCCCTCTCTTTAGCTGGCAGACTCTATTAACTAATTTTGGCCCTCAGTGAGGGCTTGTACATTCTTCCCTTCCTGTCTGTACATAAACTCTTTAATTTTATGATCTATACTGTACCCCCTCTCCCCAACCCCCAAGGCGCGGTTTTCCCTAAAAAAATTTACGGGTCATGCTACAAGCAGTTCATATAAATCATATGATGTTCGTTTAGTTGTTTTCTTTCGCTTATTTTTAACAATCTGCATAAGCAGCGAAAGCACAGTTTTTTACCTACTATTTAACATTTTCATCTCTACTTGATTCTCATCTGTTACATAGTTTTAATCAGTCTAATTGGGGTTGTAGTGTTGTACAGATAGCTAGATCACTGAACAACGCTTTTATTTTTCTTAAAGAAAAATAAAAATACGGCTAGCCATTTGCATTCGGAAGATCACACACAATAGGAAGAACTTATATTATTGTGATTCAGATTATTTCAGAAATTCCACAGATGGCAGTGCTGTCTGCGCTGATGCTACTGTACATAGCAGCAGATGTCATTATTGTGCTGAACAAGCAAAATGGTATTTCTGTTGGCATGATATTTGTTATCTTTAAGAGGTCTTACGAAAAAGCTCTAGTCCCTGACGTCTATGTACTGGTTTTGATTACTTGAATTGCAATATATTCAATAATCTGTGGAACTTTAGTTTTACTAATTACTCCTAACGTTTCGATGTAATTCTTACTGATTTCTCTTTGTAGGACATAGATTCAGAAGGGCTTAGTTATCACCTTAGTGTCCTGGCTGATTCCCTAAACAAAGCAAGGAGTCTTATTCGTCCACCTATGAAAAAGCCTTCCAACCTTGGTGAAAACTTGATTAGTCTTGCTGGAGTAGTGGAGAAAGAACATAAGAGGCTTCTTGCGAGGAAATCAATAATTGAAAAACGCAAAGAAGAGCATGAGCGCCAAATATTGGAAAAGGTATCCTATTTGCTTACCCTTCTAAACTTGTAGCTGTTTTATGTGGTTTTTGTTTATGGTCTATGCATTCATGTCCAGGAAAAGGAGGAGGAAAGAAAGAGATTGAGTCTTCAGAAGAAAACTGCAGACGATGAAAGGGAGAGGCTTTTGAAGGATCAAAGACTTAGGGAGCAGCAGAGGATCATTCGAGAAATGAAGGAAAGAGAATTTAAGGAAGCTCAAGACTTGCTAGAAGAAACTATAAAGCACAAAAAGAAAGGGAAAAAACCTGTCATTGAGGGGGTAAGAGGCGATAGTGGGCTTCCATTAATAAACCAATTCATGCTGACTATATGTGCTGTTAATATTTTATTTATAGTTGCATAGCATTTAGCTTAACTCATGTTTAATGAGAAAACCTTGGTACACTATGGCCATTAGAAGGGTGAAAGTAGCCCTGGCGCATATTGGTATCATGTTGCCAGCAGTGATGTTGGTCAGAGCTCAGAACTTTTCAGTTGCACATCTTATTATTTCTACCATTGTAAACCTTTATACAACCGCTTCAATATATTGAGCATTTGTATGGCAGGAGATTACCAAGCAGACCCTCATGGAACTGGCATTGAGTGAACAGTTGAAGGAGCGCCAGGAGATGGAAAAAAAGCTGCAGAAGCTTGCAAAGACAATGGATTACTTGGAGAGGGCTAAAAGGCAGGAAGAGGCACCACTGATTGATCAAGCTTTCCAAAAACGCCTTGAGGAAGAGAAGATCCTTCACGAGCAAGAGCAGCTGGTCTGTTTTCAACTGTTCTTCTGTTGTTTACAAAGTGCAGATATTTGTTAACACACTCAACACATTTATCATTAATTTCTGCTTGTAGAGAGAGATTGAGCTCAGCAAGCAACACCATGCGGGCGACTTGCAGGAGAAAAATAGACTTTCTCGAATGTTGGAACATAAGGTATGTATGCTATTTACAACATCATTCAGCCTTCATGTCACAGCACTGCTTTTGTCTTTTTGGTAATCAGAGAATGCTATGTTCCATCCAATCATGTTGTTTTGGTATCAGGTTTTCCAATTCTAAATGTAATACTCAATATGTTGCAAATGATTTGTTTAATATAATAGTGCAAAGGTTTAGTTATTTGTTATGTGTGATTGTGTGGATGATAGAACGTATTAGTCTATTTGCTGATCAAGTTAAAGTAGTTCAGAATCAAGTGTTGGCAATTGAGTTTTAACTTTAGGTTGATGATTAGAGAACATGAAGGTTCAAATTTGACATGTATTTTCAGCGTGCAATATTTCCTTTCTTTTTTTGCTACATGGGTGTTGTCAACCATAGACTTCTGTCTTCTCACCCTGTGCCCTTTTCCAATTTCCCTCTTTGCTGTTGCAGAATGCTTTCCAGGAAAGAATTGTTCGATGCCGTGAAGCTGAGTTTAGTCGCCTGAAGAAAGAGAGGGATGAAAGGATCAGTCAGTTGATATCATCAAGAAGGCGTGAAAGGGAGACAGTACGGAAATTGATGTACTATCTGAACCTGGAGGAACAGCGGATCGAAAGGCTACGTGAGGAAGTGGAAGCTAAAAAGCATGAAGGCAAGTGAATTCTGGACTATCTAGCTTTTTATTATTTGCTGTACTTTCTGAGTGCAATACCTACTTTGAGCTTTATTATTATTGGTAAATTCTGAACGGCAAAGTTGGCAACTTAGGTATTGTTCCACTGGGATAAGTTATAAACTGCTCCAACTTATTCTTATCTGAGGCCTGCAACTTAGTTATTGTTTCATTGGGATATAAGATAGATTGCTCCAACTTATTCTTCTCTGGGGCTATTGAGATAGTTGAATGACTCCAGTGTAGTATTGACTTTGCTCCAACTTATTCTTCTCCGAGGCTATTGAGATAGTTGAATGACTGCAGTGTAGTATGGACTTCTGATGCTTAGGCAATGGATAAAACAAAATATATCTTACTCAGTGCAAAACTAAATGCGATTCACTTGTGGCTGTGTTGCGATTGCATATTGTTTGTTGCCATTTGGAAGCTATTCTGGCTTTATCCATATTATTGGTAATGATTTTGCCTCTTTCAATTGCAGAGGAAGAGAGGAGGAAGAGGGAAGAAGCCGAGAGGAAAGCTAAGCTTGACGCAATTGCAGCCAAGCAGCTGCAGAGAGAGAGGGAGTTGGAAGAGAAGGAAAAACAGAGAAGGGAGGCTCTCTTGGGAAGAGGCGCCGAGGCTGCACGCACGCCTGATGCTGCTGCTGCTGCTGCACCGCCAGCTCGTGAGCCAGTAGCAGCTCCAGCCGCAGCCGCGGCTGCCGCCGCGCCAGCTCCTGGTAAATATGTCCCGAAGTTTAAACGTGGCGACAGTGGCAGCACAGGTGGCAACCAGAGACCAGCAGTGCTGACTGAACAAGACCGCTGGGGTTCACGTGAAGATCGCCCTCGCCCTGATGTGCGTCCGCTCCGCCAAGACGCACCCCCTGCACGTCAAGATGCACCCCCAGCCCGCCAGGATGGCCCTCCGGCAACTACTGACCGCTGGCGTGGATCTAGATTCTCCTCAAATTCTTCAACCTCTTCGTCTACCTGGGGGAGGCCTCGAAACTGAAGCTGCCTGCCCTCAAATGTGCTCTGCCAGGTTTGAGATTTTTTTGCCGCCCTTCCAGGTCGAGGGAGTTTCGTACACAGTGTCTACTGGGAAGCGTGGTTGGTTGAATTTGTTTGTTGCGCACCAAATGCCCCAAAAAATTTTTTTTTGAAGCTAGGACTTCTCTCAAGGCCATGGCATCTTACGGAATTTATGTGTGGTTGTTCCGAGTCACAGTGCTCAATACATATCGTTTGCTATTTCTTATGGTACTTAAAACTATGCTGTTAGTATTAATTCGAGTATTATGAAGTTTTGTCTGCGAGCGTGGATCCTGAGCAAGATCGGATTGGTGCGATTTCCCATTTGAATGAACTCTTTTAGCATAATTTGGCATTTGATTGCCTTGTCAAACTGACATGTCACCGAGAAAAGTATCTGCTTTGACCTATCCTCTGCGATCTTGGGTGCAATGAATATATCTGTATACAATTTCTCGCGTGTGTGGGTGCGAATATTTTGAGGCCACTAGCACAATTACAAAGGAAGATGTGATCACCGACGTTGTAAGAAAATGGAACATGTAGATGCGCGGAGATCACTGGTGTCTCCTCGATTGGACTTGGCGGCGAGCCAAACGCTCACCGACTGCGCCATGCTCGTGGACTAGCCTACTACGCTAGTCGCTAGGCCTCGAACGAGCTACTCCGTCTCTTTCCTTGAGATCCACTGTTATTCTAATGAGACGGGATTTGGGCGTACGCGTTTGTTATGCATTGTAGCTACAGTTGGGTAATTAGTTCGACTTGCAGCCTTGTTAATTGGAATGGGATGCATTACTTCCTCTGTTCACAATATTTGTTCATTTTGTTCGGAAGCATCATTTCACAACTTAATTTGTTCTATTTAAACTTCCGTACAACGTACTCTGAGACCTTTTTTTTTACGTTGAAACGTGTTACTACAGTCTGCTCGTTTCAGCTTCTGGCTTATTTTTCACTATTCATAAATTTCGTCTTTTTTCTAAACTTTTGGTTTTTTTGAGCTTTTTTGCCGGTTCTTTTTCCCCGTCTTTGTTTGTATTATACGTGATGGGCTAATATGTTTTTTCTATTTTTAAAAAAAATTAAATTTAATTAAGCTAAATAAGTCTCTGTCAGTTACAATGCTTTTCAGTTATAGGGCATGTTCTTTTTGGCTGCGGCTTTTGGCTGAAATTTTTGAATTTTGGCTGTTTACGGTACAGATTACGGAGATATCGATACTCACTTGCGATTTTGGCTGGTACAGATATTGGGCTTTTAACGTGTACTACGTTTAACTTGTAGACCCCGTCTTGAGAAAATACTCCGTTTAAAAGTTAGATATTGTAGCAGCTGCGAAAAGCCGGCCGGCTTGTGGCCATCCGAACAGGCCCATAAACCACTAAAAAAGCCATATTGTGCATAACTTCGCACCCTACCGTCAAAATCGTCGCTCTCCGGCTGGATTGCACTACCTAGGTGCATATGGTTCAATGCCGCACCGAATATTTTCCTAGTTTGGATGCCCTTTTGGTTCATGCCAATGTTAGTCTTATTCTTAGATAAATATCGTTAAATAGAGTTTTCTTAGGATTTTACCTTTTAGTTTCTTTAAAAGTCAAAATAAATAAAACGGTTTCTTAAAATAGTTTTTCAGTCTAAAACTACGTGTGCTGTCTATAACTGTCTTAAGAAACACAGACAAATACATCAGCTGCAGGGAAAAAACATATATGTAATACAATCTTAACTGATAAATGTTGGCTCATTACTGATTCAGCCATTGAGAGTCCAGTCTAGAGTCGAGGGAGTCTCAAGAACCCCTAACTTAAAATCAAAGTGAGTCTGCCTAAGTCCTACGCCAACACTAACTATTGAAGCGACGATGGTAGGGATAAGTAGGAAACTGGCTGAGGTTTCTAATATCCAATAAAATAATATCTGGATATTTATTTACCGATGCTATTCAATCAGGTATTTACTCTTCTGATTTTTGAGACTAACTAATCGCTATTGACATCGAATTCGACCGGTTACTGAATCACCTTTTTAAATTCGAGTCGAGAATTGGCTGTACCGGTTGCAGCCGTGCAACACCAACGAAGGTTCCAAGAGCCTGCGGCTGCCGCGTGGGCCAACCTTAAGCAGCATCAGGACTTGCTATTGTGTTATACTAGCTATGTAGGCGTGGCGCCACGCCACGCCAGCCACCGTGTTGACCGAAGTAGAAGAGACGATAATTCGCAGGGAGTTTCATAAAAAAATCGAGGACAAATGCGTAATTTCGGAAAAATCAAAGGTTTTCTGGTAAAAAATCGAGGACCTGCAAGGACCTGTACGTAAGTAAATAAGGACCTATACGTAATTTTGGGAACCCGCGGGACGCCATCCAAAATTTTTTAAGGAAAAACTTGCAGGGACCTTTTCGCGAGGGAAAAAGACTTTTACGTAATTATCGGAAAGTCGGAGGAAATTGCCTCTCCCGGCCGTACGCGAAACCGGCTGCCACGCGCCGGCCGGGGGCACACGCGGGGGCGACGTGGATCGCTGCGGGGGCCGGAATCCCACCGGCTTTGTGGAGCGGAGCTATATGGGATCCCGTTATATATTGAGTTGGGTGGGCTGGGTCCGTGGCAAGTCGCATCCACCCAGCCCAAGCAAAGCAATTCCAGTCTTCCTTCCTCCTCCTCGAGGCGGCGACCGGGAACAGCTCCTCCGCCGCCGCCGCCGCCCGCGCATCTCCGTTCCGGTGAGTACAGTCTTCCGCCGCTGCAGGACCCGCTGTTTCGCCTCTTCCTCTCCCAGATTTTCCACCGATTGTTTTTTTTCTCCTTGAATTTTTTCTAAACACCTTGGTGTTATGGTTAGGCTTAGATCGCGTGTTGCGGCAGTGTAGGCTGCAGATCCGGATGCCTCGAACTGAATTGAAGGAGTTTTAGATGTTCAATTTCGAACACCGCGGTCGTTCGTCGCCGTTGTAGGGTTTCGTCGGTCGCGGTTTAGATCTGCTGCGTTTCTAGAATTCTCCTTTTGGGGGGTTTTCGTGCGAAATTTTGTGACGTCACGTTGCGCCGCGCACGTACCAGGAATCGGAATTGGATGCGGCCGAGTTGTGGATATGCTCCGTTGCTTTTCTGCGCAGATATATTCCCGTCTAAATCAAACGCAACCTAAAAGACTCTTTTCTTGAAAGATACACTACATTGCCCCATAAATTTACCATTTCTTTTTGTTATTGCAGGTAAATCGTGGGCTGAGGAAAAAGGAACACCTTTTCTGGGAAATTTAAGCTTCAGGACAAGGTAAGAAAGTGTATAATTATGCATGTTTTGTGCTTCTTCTGTTAGTGGCAACTACGATTATTTCTAGCTGCTTCAAGTCTTAGGCCCTGTTTGTTTCCATTTAAGATTATTATAATCTAGCTTATAGGTGGGGATTATATAAGCTAGCTTATAATAAGCTGGTGGGAAATAAGCTGTCAGGTGTTTAGCAGTCTGGATTATCAAAGTTATGGATTGTTGTATTCGAATGTTTAAAGACGACAATGCTCTGGGAGAGAGAGGCACGGGAGTTGGGGGTTGGATGAATGGCAAAGGTGGGTAATATTCCTAAAGTTTTATGGTCATTAAGATAAAAGGTGGATCTATAAGCTGAAATAAGCTCCTTTTTTGAGCTTATTAGATTACAATAATTTGGGCTATTAGATTATAATAAGTTACCTTATAATCTGGACTGTTTGTTTCCACTTATGATTTATAAGCTAGATTATAATAATCGTAAGTGGAAACAAACAGGGCCTAGTCAATGCTTTGTTGGTGTAGTTTGTTTTAGCTGTTCCCCAAAGCTTGGTTTGTAGCTTGTGTTATGTGTATTACTGTATTTATCTTTGAATAAGATTTAGGGAACAAATCTTAATAGCTCCTCGGTCTCCTTTTCCTGCAGCTTAAGGATCAGAATTCCATTCACGTTTGAACTGATGCCATATGAAAAGGCTTATTCTATGGATCAAGAACAAACAATATCTATTTCGCCTATTATAGCTTTCTCACATCAGTTAATTATTGTGTACGAAAGCCCTAAAATCGTTTTGGTTGACATAGTTCTGTAACATCTGAAAGCTTAGTAGCCAAACGTTTGAAGCCACTGTTTTGATATTAAGTGGACTGCATTAGTCTAATTTTATATTGTTTTGGTGATATCTGAAGTTTAAACGAGGCATACTCTGTCCAAATCACTTGGCTTGGCTGTTTTTCAGGGATCAATGATTTAGTTTACTATACTATGGTATGCCTAATTTTAGATATAAATTGGTTGCCAACTGCTTTGTTTGAGTTGTCTGTAACTTCTGATCTACTTCTGATGTTCAGATTTAGACATCTAGTTCTCCGCTAGGTGCTAGGCTATTAGCATGATATATAATTCTAGATGTTCAATGAACTAACAGTGATTTTCTCTCTTCTATGAGATGCACTTCCTTGCATCATTTCACGGCCCTGCAGGTTTTAAGTCTTTATCTGATTTGTCGGGATGGATGCCAAGAAGTTCATGCAGCTGGTTGAAGAGAAGAAGAAGAGAATCCTTGAGAAGAAAGAAGCCCCGCTGAAATGGGAGCAGAAGCTGGAAGCAGCAGCGAGGGCAAAAGCTGATGCGGAAGCAAAGGAAAAGAAGCTCAAGTCAAGAAAGCACAGGAGGAGAGGCGATTCTTCCTCAGAATCTGATAGTGACTCCGACAGTGATGGTGATAGGAGACACAGGAAGAGGAAGGACCGGAAAAGGCACAGGAAGCATGGTCACTCTGATGATGCCAGGAGGCGCAAGCGCTGGTCAAAGAGGAGGAGCTCAGACTCAAGTGGTGTGAGTCACAGTGATGAATATGAGAGTGGGTCTGAAGAAGAACGTCGGAGGAAGAAGCACTCACACAGGAGAAAACATCGCCGACATTCTTCAAGGTCAAACTCTGATGCTTCAGACTATAGCAGTGATGATGAAGAGTGGAGATCTAGCAAGAAGGACCATTCTAGGAGTCGCAGACGCCACCACCGATCGTCAGATGATGACTCTGGGTCTGACTCCGAGGGCAAGACCAGGTCAAGACATAGGAAGCGTCATAGATCAAGTGATGAGGATGCACCATCAGATGCTAACAACCATAAGCGCCATAGGAGCCGCTCCCTGGGGGTGTCATCAGATGATGGAGCTGTTGGTGAATCAGAGAAGATGAAAAACGGCAAAAGGTCTCACAAGAACGGACACCATCACCACCGTCATCACCATCATGATTGCCATAGCAACTCTGCAGATCTTAATGATAAGAAGCAAGTGTTGAAAGATGGCCAGAAAGCCCTTGAAGGTGGCAACGCTGACTAGAGTAAAACTCCAAGCAGTTGAATTGGCTTTCGGCGTGTAGAAAGAATTGAATTTCCTTTCGAAAATGTTCCAGTTTCTGTTTAACTGTGGATTCTGAACTTGTTGTACTGATACATTTGGCTGATTTGGTGCTTGAACATTAGATGCTACTTTCGTCATTTCTTTCAATGAGCTATGTTATCTTGGCCAGTTTCGTGGTTAAACAATTGGGTTTCATTGTCTCAACTCCCAAATCAGAATAGAAACCTGCAGGCTTGTCTACTGCATTTTCTTTTGTTGAGCTAAGTTTGCTTTGTATGATATTTGCGGCAGCCTTTCAATAATGCTTGTTATGGTTGCAAGGTGCGATGATGAAGTGCTTGACATTCAAACTCAAATGATAATGCCATCCCATTGTATTACAATTGACAAGTTACACTTGTGTAGCCTTTTTAGTCGAGGATTTTATGTATACCCCTGTAGTTAACTCTTGTTTTGCTGATGACTTGCCCTAATGTCTTAGTATTGAATGCCAAAGGGAGTACAAATGGAAGAACCCATATGAGCATTTGCCCTTGTGATTACTGAACTTGGCATTGCTTCACGTGCTTTCCTGGAAACATCACAGATTAATGCCTTTTCTTGAACCATCGAAGATCATTTGTTCGCTTTTCAATGATGGTTTTCTTTGTTTTCTTGACAGACCATGTTGATGGTTTTCTTTGTTTTCTTGACAGACCATGTTTGTTCTTAACCTGATGCATGCGTCTTGATTGTTGCATGTAGCTAGTCAAATCGGATCAGTGCATGCTTGGAAATATATTGCTGTATAATGGACAGATAACCCCTAGATGAATGAAAACATGGTCGAAGCCTCGAAGGTGATTGGAAGCTGTTAGCACCTGGAAAGTTCACAGTTTGTCAAGTTCAAAGCGTCAGTCAGTCAGTCAGAACCAGGTGATTTTACATGAACAAAACATCTCCAAATTCTGGACATATCCAGACACTTCCAGAAGATGAGAACCAGACCTGCAACAAGTAGAAACACACGTGGTATACACATCCTTTCCCAGTTTCTTGGGCAATTGACAAGAGAGAGTAAAACCAACAGAGCTAGAACATTAGCTCATCTCGGAATACCAAGCTTCCAATCTCTACCCTTTTTTAACTGGGGTTCTTGATCATATACCCTCCTTTTTTTTGCAAATCTAGGATTTACCCTCCCACCTCAATGACATATGGGATCATCGTAAATCACTGACACGTGGGTCAGGAGGGTAAATCCTGAATTCCCATCTATGAGGAGGGTATATGATGAATAAATCCTTTATAACTGGCGCTCCGTTGCAGACCGACCAACACCACCTCCACTCCACTCCCTTGACACCGGCGGCGATCACCACCTCCTCAAAGATGGCCGTGGAGGCCGCTCCGGCGAGGGCTGCGGGCCCCACCAGGCTGGCGTACTTCGATGACATGTGGGCCCTCCGCTCCTCCGCCACCGTCCTCTCCCTCCGCCAGGTTCTCTCCTCTCCTCAGGGGCCGGCCACATCAGTACATGAACAAGAACAAGCAGCTGTAGGCTCGAAACTCTAGACCCTTACTAAGCCCCGGGTGTGGGGTGTCTGCAGGAGGAGGGCGGCCGGCGAGCGGTGGTGCTGGACGCCACCGTCTTCCACCCGCAGGGCGGTGGCCAGCCGGCGGACACCGGCGTCATCTCCGCCGGCGGAGCTAGGTTCCTCGTCGAGGATGTGCGCATGAAGGATGGGGTGGTGAGAACCGAGAATTCCACGATCCCGAACAAAAAGCCACAAACTTGTTCGCAAGATTGTGATAGATTGTTGTTGGATTTGTCGTTTGAGGCTGATCGGTCTTGTGTTGCTATCTAGGTTTTCCACTATGGGAGATTTGAGGATGCTGGAGAAGGATGCAAACCTGAATTTAACGAAGGGCAGAGTGTTAGCTTGGAAGTTGACGCGGAACGACGCAACTTAAATTCCAGGTATGGAGCATACACGATGTAAACCATTGATGATGTTGATGCAATTTTACTGAAATGACTAAGGCTGAAGACTGCATTGATCAAATGAAGGTTTCCCATTTATTCGTACAATCACTGTTAATTCATTGTTGGCATGATAATCGGGGTATAATTTTAGTGATTTCATTTTGTATTTCCTAAGGAATACAATGCTATAATGATATCTGCAATTCAGCATGAAAGAATGTCGCTGTAATCAGCACCTTTTTGTGATAAGTGGTGTATAACTTTAGGGACATCAATTTGTATTTCCATAACGAATACCTTACTAAAATGATCTTGGCAATTCAGCATGGAAGAAGATTGCTGTAATCATCACCTTTTCATTATTTTAGTTTGTTTGCTCTGTATATATCCTGACCTCTTAAGCTTCTCATTGTGCTAAACCTGTAATATTGCAGGCTTCATTCTGCAGGGCATTTGTTGGACATCTGTATGAGCAATGTTGGACTATCTCATCTGGAACCTGGGAAAGGATATCATTTTCCTGATGGGTATGACTACTTGTTTTTGGATTCTTCATTCTATTGTTCTCTGTATGGCTAACTGACTGCCTCTGTGTACAGCTTCTATTTAGGTTTTCTTTGCTCACTGTAGGCACTTTAGCTCATGTTAGTTATTACTATTTTGGTTGGACTTTAAACTATTGAGTACACAATTATGTGGCTTTTGTTCATCGCAGAGCTTTCGTGGAGTATAAAGGAGTTATTCCACTGGATCAATTGCAGGATAAGCAAAATGAGTTGGAAAAGGAAGCAAATGAGCTGATTTCGAAAGGAGCCAAGGTAGATCCAACAAACTGAACATATTGAAGAACACACCTTGTTATCTTTAATTATTTACCCTTGATGCAGGTCTTAGCTTCTGTTTTTCCTTACGAAGAGGCATCTAAATTATGTGGAGGCGCTCTGCCTAGCTACATTTCGGAAGTAAGTTTGTTCTGTACTCCTTTTGGACACTTTTTTGTGTTGCTTGTACTAAATGTGTAACCCCCAATAACATGGTTAGTTTTTGCATATTTGATTGACTTCTCAATAACTAATACTCCAGTTTACTTTCTTGTCAAAAGTTGTAGAAATATTTCATTTCTCTTGATTTATTGACATGCATCTGTTTTATATCTGGCAAAAATTCAATGCGAAAGTATGTTGTAACGCCCTAGGGTCCAAACCGGCTCAGACATAACCACATTCTGGATAGGCCACGCACACGTAGCAACCTGCTTGCACTTTCGTCATCGCTTCGCGCACAACGGTTAACCGGGGGTGCTACCATTGGAACTCCTAGGCTTATATGTAAGTGCCTCTCAAGGTAAGCTAGCAAGGTGGGACTAACCCAGAAATTCATGTGCACACACACATGGGCCAACATGGGCCGGAGTGTCACATACACCTCCCCTTAAAGGACCCGACGTCCTCATCGGACCAACATACCCACATTAGGGCAAATGATAAGGATCTCCCCTCTCGGCACATGTTCATGCGTTCAGTGCCAGTACATATGCCATGTCGTGTGTCCACTCCGGGCCCACACGCGCCATGCGCCATATGCCCGCGCCCCTGACCCGCACGCGCCCATGTAACCGCGAGAGTCGGCTCTGATACCATTTATAACGCCCTAGGGTCCAAATCGGCTCAGACCTAACCACATTCTGGATATGCCACGCACACGTAGCAACCCGCTTGTATTTTCGTTCTCGCTTCGCGCAAAACGGTTAACCGGGAGTGCTACCATTGGAACTCCTAGACTTATATGTAAGTGCATCTCAAGGTAAGCTAGCAAGGTGGGACTAACCCAGAAATTCATGTGCACACACATATGGTTCAGCATGGTCCGGGGTGTCACACATGTGTGATTTCATCTAACATATGCTATGTAGCACGGACACGTATCAAAACCGCCGTATCCGTGTCCAACACGTGTCGGACACGGATACGACACGGACACGTCTCCGACACGTGTCGGCGACGTATCGGCCGATTTTGAAATTAATTTTAATTATTAAAATTCTCGACACGTGTCGGACACAGTAAATATACGAGTCGGACACGGCCTGGACATAGCCAGCCCAAGAATAGCCTAGGACACGGCTGGCCCAGGCCGGCCCATCCCTAACTCTAACCATAAGCGTCGATTCCCGAGCGCATCATTCCCATTGCTCGCTCGTGCTTCTCCGCATCGGCCACTCGCGCCGCCGCTCGCTCCCGTCGGCTCCCGCATCTCACCGCCGCTTCCATCTCCTCACTTGCATCTCCTCTGCCCGCCGGCTCCCGCATCTCACCGCCGACTACATCTCCCGCGTCTCGCTGCCGACTACATCTCTCGTGCGTCGCCGGCTCCCGCATCTCCTCCCGTGTTACTTTTTCCCAGGTTAATAGAGTTCTTATTTCTAGAAATGGTATTCACATCAACAATTGTCGCCAGGATTAACAAAACAATTCATGAGGTATATATTCCGAATATACACTTTACAAATTACAAGTTTACAATTTACATTATTTCAGATAATAAGCATGTGGAAACATAGAAAATAATACATATATATAATTTATTTATTATTTAAATATATATAGCCGTGTCGGCGTATCGGTATTTTTGGGAAAACGGCGAATTCCCGTGTCAGTGTCGTATCGTGTCGTGTCGACGTATCCGTGTCCGTGCATCATAGAACATATGTAGAATGTTGGAATTCTATATGTGAGCTTGTCTTGAATTATCAACGAAATCAAGTATCAATAAACTAGCCGCTGTCTGAATGTTATGTAATATTAGCTCCTAGTTTTATGCTGCTTCATAATATCAATCCTAATTTAATGATAGTGTCTGTTAATCATGTCACCATACAATTTTGTTTTTTCACTAACCGCAGGTCTTTCATGATCTGAATAACATTGCCAATGTTCTATTACAGGATAGCACCCCTCGCATTGTGAAATTTGGTGATCATACTGGTTGTCCTTGTGGTGGTACTCATGTTGCCGATGTCTCAATCATCAGTAACCTAAAGGTAATTATCATTCTTGATGTCCCACAATGTGGATTTCTCAGACCTACCCAAAATTCCTGAAAACTTCACCGCAAGTCATAAAATTGCGGCAAAAGGGCAATTTCATTAATATTTTGAAACTACCCTGTACAAAGACTGGAACAGTTGAGCATTTGAGTGGCTTCTGTGAATCTGAACAATGATATTTAAAACAAAATTTAAATAAGTCCTTTATGTGCTGATCATTAGAATCATGCAAATACTAGTTTTTAGCTGTGCTAATGAAAATCGGACATTCAGAAGTATTTTGGTGGTAGCCGTGCATTGCATGGTGTCGCGTCCATGTATGATCCGACTTTTATCTCTGTTTAGCTGTCCTTACAATGTTTTGTGCAAGTCAAATGATGGCAATATACGCAACATGTAGTTAGATAGCGGTCGCTGTACTAGTGCACTATCATGCTTCTATCCAAGGACTGGTTCTCAACATGGCAAGGTTGGTTTTTGCGTGAGATTTCAAGGCCAGAAGGAAAGATATCTCCAATACGATCTCTTATTATAGCATTCAGTCATTTTGCTCTGCATCCTGCCCTGTTTATATCTTGGAGGCTGATCTTATGTGCTATATATGCTTCAGGTCACAAATATACGAGTCAAGAAAGGCCTTACTAAAGTCTCCTACAGCATCAGCCCATGATTTTTTTTTCCTGCACCTCACACCTGGAGTTTGTCAGAGAAGTGAAGGGATAATTATTCAGTGAATCAGAAGGATGACATCATGGTTTCATAAATTTAGTTTTATGCGACCGCACCATATGCCTGGAGGATAAATAGATTATCACGTGTAATATCTTGAAAAGTACTAGTTTCAGACGCTATTGGTGTCACCTCTTGTACCACCGTGGAGCATCTTATGGTCCTGTTTTTCTGGCCAGAATTTTCTCTGGTTCTAGCAGGAATTAAATTGTTTCCTGTGACGCGGAACTGGGCCAATATTCGTATGATGCATGCTGCTTTCTTCTCGGGCAGATCCAGAATTCGGGCGAGCCTGGGCGGGCGCCCGAGCTGCCCCACCGGCCAGACCCTCTTCCCCCTTTCGCCGTGGTCTATCTGTCTCGACGAAGGAGGAAGCCTGTGGTATGCGCTTGGTTCGGTGAGATGGCTTGCTCCTTGGGCCGATACCACATGAGACGAACCATTGGATTAGCCCACTAAGCTACTAAAATAAAGCTACTAAGGTAAAATAATTAGAGAAGCTCCTATATGCCACTTGGACGCCCCGCCACCTAGGTGGTCAGGTGGGCCTGGTATTGCCCATGTGTATTACTTTGTGTTATTTTTTGTGTTTCAAGAGTGAGAGTGGGTCATGGGTTGCAGGGTGAGGCGCTTGGCCCCCTGTCGCGTGTGCAACATATGGAAGTCATGTAGCAATTCGATATTTACCATATGAACACTCCGTTTGACCTTAGCCCGTTTTGTCATTTTGGACTCCGGAGGTGGGGTTGGGAGCGCAAGCGACATGGCAGCACATCGGCGGTGGCGAGCTGGCGAGAAAGACGTGATGCGGCCATAGGCCGATGGAGAGGCTGTTGCGGGCGCTAGGCCATGGGGTGCGGCTACGTAGGCATCATGGTGAGGTGTCAGCCGACATTAGCAAGGTGGACGAGGAGCGAGCAAGGCAACAAAACTAGGACTTGGATGATTTTGTTCACATGCAGATACAAATAAAGCGTACCTTTATTTTTACATGTTTACATGTAAATTATTTTGTTGGATTATATTTAGTGCCATATGTTCTTATTAGTATGATTATAATATGAATCATGTATATCTTGTTTTACTATTGGACAATTCTATTAGCACATTTTGTCTCACCTAGATTTTATTCCTAGATCTGTCAATGATCTAATGTATGGTAGAATAAAATGTTGGTAGAATTCTTGTATCTTTCTCTTTTGTCCACATCTTCAAAATTATGGCTGAATTTATATCTGCTACTATTCGACGCCAGAAATATGCTGCTCTATAAAAGATCAACAACAGCAAAAATTCTTGAATTTTCTTTTTCTCATTTTTGTTTATTTCGGAACAGTAGCAAATTCCAAAACCTTATCCCACGCTCGTCGTCTTCTTCCCGCAGCCACCTCCCGCTCCCCACTCCAACCCGATGGCTCTAGCGATGCCCACGCCGCTCCAACTCCAACTCCAGGCGCGGCCTCCCGCCCTCGCCGCCGCCCACCGCCACCGCCGCCTGCTCCCCCTCCGCGGCCTCCCGCCGCGCCGAGCTCGCTGGTTCCGCTGCTGCGCCGGCGCCGACGCGGGGAAGGCGCAGGCGAGGAGGGCGTACCCGTTCGACGAGATCGAGCCGAGGTGGCAGAGGCACTGGGAGGAGCACCGCACGTTCCGCACGCCGGACATCGGCGACGGCCTCGACACCTCCAAGCCCAAGTGCTACATCCTCGACATGTTCCCCTACCCCAGGTACCGCATCCATCAACGTGAATTCGTGCTCCAATTGTTCGAGTCTGTTACGACCCCGTGTAGTAGGATAATTGGGTTGTGCTTCGTCTGAGTTCATGTAGTAGGATGGTTGGATGTAATTTAGTTTTTTCTGGAATCATCAACTCATCCTAAATCCTATGGTTAGGTTAGATACACTACACGCTGTTCGTTGTTGCATGACTGAGCAAAATTGTTGTGCAGTGGGGCTGGGCTGCATGTTGGACACCCCCTTGGGTACACGGCAACTGACATTTTGTCGAGATTCAAGCGTATGCGAGGATTCAATGTTTTGCACCCAATGGGATGGGATGCGTTTGGTCTTCCTGCTGAGCAGTATGCTATCGAGGTCTCTTGATCCTTCTTTTGGGGTCTCTTCATTTGCCTTAATTCTTCTCAAAAATTTCTGATGTGCTGTTGTTATGATCTGACTGATGTACTCTGCGCACAGACGGGAACCCACCCTAAGATTACCACTGCACGGAACATTGAACGCTTCCGCTCACAGGTAATATACTTCATGTCTATGTATCTTTATTGCATCTTTTGCTTCTAAGGTTTAGTAGACATTATGGTAGCAAGTAAACCACACTCTCATGCTTCATTTGGGCTGCCAATATGATATGCTTTGCACCTTTTTGTGGTACTGCAATTGCCAACTGGCATTGTCCATAGGTTGCATAAACAAAACAGAGCACGCTACTGGCTGCATTAGTCTCTGGCTCTCTGCTACTGAGGTGCCCTTGATGCTTGAGCCACATTGCAAATATAGCAAAATTTTTGAACCAAACAAGATCTTGGTAGCGATCTAACCATGGATGCAGTCACGTGACTTATGAATAACTTTTATAACTCCTTATAGATAAAATCTTACCTTGTGGTGCTTGTATGGATCTTGGTTTGATTGGTCAGTATGAAATCATTGCTGTTAGTTGTACCCTCGTCATGCATGTTCCATGGTTCATACTTCATAGCCTGAAAGTTTTTTATGCAGTATTGAAGTAATACTCGCTTTGTATCAGTCACGCAGTTTACAACTGCCTTGCTCCTTCATTTGTAAATCGTAATTACCATGAACCATGGATGAAATGTTGGTATAGAAAATAATGGCCGTACCTACCAAAAGAAAAGGTGAAAATGCTCTGTGTGGTACTTTGGCTACCAGTTGTTCATTAGGAAAACACTTTCTTGTGTTGCAGCTTAAATCATTAGGCTTTTCATACGACTGGGATCGTGAAATCTCCACAACGGAACCAGCTTACTATAAATGGACACAGTGGATTTTCCTTCAACTACTGAAAAGAGGACTTGCTTATCAGGTTAGAACCACTAGTCTTCTCCTTGCTTGCTGGATCGTTGGAGTTGCAAACATGTTTATCATCTGATGCTGTTCCTGTTATGAACTTTCTTTATTTCAAATGATCATCTGCTTTGAACCATTCAACTTTAGGATTCTGTTTTTTATGTTCTTAGTGTTGTATCTGTGGTTTTCAATGATTTTTAGGCTGGCATTGATATCTTACAATCAGGCTAAGGTACCGGTTAATTGGTGCCCTGCTCTTGGAACTGTTTTGGCGAATGAAGAAGTAGTAGATGGTGTCAGTGAACGTGGTGGTTATCCTGTTATAAGGAAGGTATGTTGTAGAATCTGTGTAACTCTTTCTGCTGTCAGTTTAGATTTTCCCTTTGATCTATGTTCTGGCATGTGCCCATGTCAATGTACCTGTTGCTAAGCACCTATCTACAGAAAGCATATTACAGTCATCCACTTTATCTTCTGTTGTGTAGCCAATGCGCCAGTGGATGCTGAGGATAACATTGTATGCCGATCGACTTCTTGAAGATTTGAATGATCTTGATTGGCCTGAGAGCATAAAAGAAATGCAAAGAAATTGGATAGGGAGATCAGAAGGTGCTGAGCTTGAATTTTCTGCAGTTGACCAGGAAGGATGTGATCTAGGTGCTAAACTGTTAGTTTATACAACAAGGCCCGACACCATTTTTGGTGCAACGTGTGTATTCTGGTTTCTTTTTTAATCTTGTGCAAATTATTACAGCTTCTTGACCCAGATGGGCAACATACTGCTCCTTTTTTTTCTGCTGCAGATATCTTGTTGTGGCACCTGAGCATGTTTTGTTGCCATCTCTAACATCCGAGGAACAACGTGTACATGTATGTTGCTTTTGTCCTTTTCTCAACTTTAGCATCACTATACTTTGATATGGACTAATTGGAAAAGCAGGTAGAGGAATACAGAGAAGTTGCAGCAAGAAAGAGTGAGCTAGAGAGAACTGAACTTCAGAAGGAAAAAACCGGAGTTTTTAGTGGTTCTTATGCTAACAACCCAGCAACCGGGGAGATCATTCCAATATGGGTGGCAGATTATGTCTTAGGAAGGTCTGTCAATATATCTTTGTCTCTTTTGTATTCCGATGTTGTGTTCTGCATCATCATTTGTTGTGGTCGGTGTTGGCCATGTTGCCGCCAAGGCTCGAAAGCTTAATTGAAAAAGAGGGAGGAAGAATAGTAATTTTGTTTATTCATTACTTAATGATAACGATACAATTCTGTGCTTTTTATAGAGATGACTAGACTTAACTCCTAAGAAATATATCCCTGTATTAAGGAAACTCATCCTAATAATATAAAACTTATCCCTAATACATGGAATAAATCTAAAAGGAAATAAACCTAAATAATAAGGAAATTAATTATTATATTCCTAATCCGCGATATGCTATCAATACTATCAAACTATCTAAATAGACATAGCCGCACAGTACCATACGGATACTGTTTATGTGCGCTACAGTACCCCCATGCTGTTCACATGGTACCGCGTACTGTTCACGCGCCTGTTGCCGTACCTCACCGGGCTCATAGACCATAACATCATTGCTATCTTCATCTTCTTCTAAAGAAAAATTCGAATGCGAGAAACTCTAGACTTTAGGTTGGTAGAGAACCTAGTATTTCTACATCTAAAGAGTAAATACCTTACTCTGCTTGTTGTAGCATTAAACGCAAGTCTGACTTCGGAATCCAGTTTTCTACTTCAGTTCTCTATGAGACTATGAAGATTCTTTTCAATTTTTCTTGTTATTGTTATTATCATTTGCTTTTCTTTTTGTCATTTGGAATCTGCTTTTATTCAGATACATGTAAAGGGTCGTGGCAGAATGTTTTGTAAATTGCCAAGGAATTATGAGTTGTTATCTTTGGAAATTCAACAAATAACTGAGGACATGAAAAACCTAGTTTTACACTTGTGTTAGTTTTGCGCCCCTAAATCTAATCTTGACTATTTTGCAGCTATGGCACTGGAGCTATCATGGCAGTGCCTGCTCACGATTCCCGTGACCATGAATTTGCCTTGAAATATAAACTTCCAATCATTAAGGTTGTAAATCCACCCAATGGAAATTGTGATCCTGAGGAGGCATACGCAGATGATGGTATCATGATAAACTCATCCAATTCGTCATCTGGATTAAATATTAATGGTATGCTTTCTCAAGATGCTGCTTTGAAAGTTACTGAATGGGTAGAGAGTAATGGCTATGGAAAGAAAAAGGTGCTTACTTTCTCCCACTTCATCATATAGCAACGTACTGCGTGCTACTTCTTTCATGATGAATTAATTGAGCAGACCCAACCACAACCGCCAGGTAAACTACAAGCTTCGGGATTGGCTTTTTGCTAGACAGCGCTATTGGGGTGAACCTTTCCCTGTGATTTACCTTGATGATACCAATGAAATGGTGTCTCTTTCAGAAAATGAATTGCCTTTAACTCTCCCTGAATTGGATGACTTCACTCCTACTGGCACTGGGGAACCCCCTTTGACCAAAGCAACAGATTGGGTATGTGTTTTGAACAATTTGATGCTTCAAATATATTATTTCTTTGTGTAATGCTAAGAGCTTTTCTAGTCATTACTTGTCTATTGACACATACCGTAAATGAGTGGAAGAGAGGAAAGAAAGGGTATTGGTGTAAAAGATGAAAAAAAAGGGAAATTACAAACTACAAAGGCAAAAAGTTAATATTATTGCTATATTTTGTGAAGCAAAGATACACAAGAGAATATATAAATTGCAAAGATGACTTGGGAAAAAAATGTCAAGTACCCAAAAGTTGCATGTAATCTCTTTTAGTTGGACTGCTCTGCGTCATTCATATTTATGTGTCTTCGAATGAGCAAGCTAGAGAGGAGCTGGGGTATTAACATTATTTGTTTGAAACTACAAAGAATACCTGGCTACTTGAGTGTCATGATATCTAATGTAAGCTACTTCTTGTTAGTAAAAGTTTGTCCCTTCTATGTTTATCAAAATTGGCGTGAACATGTATTTTGAGTTTATTTAATTTTGCTTATACCAGTACACCTATTAAACTGTTTTGCTGCCTTTTTCAGGTTAGAACCATGGATCCTTTATGTGGGAAGCCTGCAAGAAGAGAAACAAGTACCATGCCTCAATGGGCTGGTTCATGCTGGTAACTTTTGCCACGATGTAATGTCAGCTATTTATACTAAGCTAGCTATCACTTGGAGAAGTTCAGTTTTATAATAGTAACCTTTTTGTGATGTACACAATTGGCTCCAAAAAGAGTACATTTGTCCACATTTGTTTCATTATATCATGTCCTTTTTGGGTTTGTGAGTGGCTTCTAAACCCTTACATTTTTTAATGTTTTTGATTATTCAGGTATTATTTGAGATTCATGGATCCACAAAATTCCAGTATGTTGGTTGACAAGGATAAAGAAAGGTGCATCCTTATTTTGTATATGATCTCCATTCCCCAGTAAGGGATGTGCCGTATGGTGTAACTTTTTTTTTTTTTTACATCATGCAGTTATTGGGGCCCAGTTGACATCTACGTTGGTGGTGCTGAACATTCTGTCTTGCATTTGCTTTATGCAAGATTTTGGCATAAGGTTGTGACTTTTTCCCCCAAAATACATACATCTGATCCTTTTATAGTTCCATTGAAGGCTATGAGAAAGTTTGTTACCTATCTTGTGAAAATATATGCAAATCATGTAGCTTAATTTGTTGATATCGCGTTATCAGCTTGCCATCTGTGCAATTGTATTAGACTTTGCTGATTGAAGAATTTTGACATAAGGTTCTAACTCTTTTTCCCCCCAAATACAAACATCTGACCCTTTTATAGTTCCACTGAAGGCCATGAGAAAGTTTATTACCCATCTTGTGAAAATATATGCAAATCATGTAGCTTAATTTGCTAATATTTTGTTATCAGCTTGCCATCTGTGCAATTGTATTAGATTTTGCTGATTGAATATGTCTCTTAGGTTCTGTATGATATTGGCGTAGTCTCCACTAAAGAGCCCTTCAAGTGCCTGATAAATCAAGGATTAATACTAGGAGAAGTAGGTGGAACTACTTCCTTTCAAAAAAAATCTACATGTTTATCGTGCATTTTGCTGTTCCTAAGTAATGGATGTCGTAACAGGTTGAGTATACTGCATATAAAGACAACAAAGGCAGATGGGTTTGTGCAGATTCAAACTCAAGTTTGATTGATTGCTACCAAGAAAAAGTACCTTCAGATAAGGTGTGCTCTGGTACTTGTATTCAATTGGAGTGATAAATGTTTGGAGTTTGATTTTTTTTATTTCCTTGTATGTTTTTCAAGGTCACAAAAGTTGGAGATCATTATGTGCTAAAGGATGATCCAAACATACGTCTAAATGCTCGTGCCTACAAGATGAGTAAAAGTCGAGGAAATGTCATCAATCCTGATGACGTGGTTTCAGAATATGGTGCCGATTCTCTACGCTTATATGAAATGTTCATGGGACCATTGAGGTACATCGATTTTTATATATGAAGGTTGCAAGCATTTTTAGAAAGCTAACAGAATATTTGATACATACAGAGATTCAAAAACATGGAGCACTGGTGGAATTGAAGGCGTGCATCGGTTTCTAGGAAGGACGTGGAGACTCATAGTTGGTGCATCATTACCTGATGGATCATATAAAGATGGAACTACGGCTACTGATGATGAACCAACCTTCGAGCAGCTTCGAGTTCTTCACAAATGCATTGCAAGGGTAGGTCACAATTGTCACCAGAGTCAAATAACATTTTTCATTTATGCACTCTGAAATGAAAACCATGCAAAGTATTGGGTTTACTAGCTGTCTGGTGGGGAACTTGTATTGTGTTTCAACTTCCAAGTATACATGATAAGAGAGAATCAGACCCATTATATACCATTTGGTTTGGTGTGTGGGAATAAGAATCTGTACTAATTCATTCCACAACCCAAACCCCTTCCATTTCAATTATTTTGAAACCCATTATGATTCCAATGTGGAGGTGGACCAAATGGAACGAATCCTTACTTCTATACCTCTATCAGTAGCCATGTGAAAAGCTTTGCCCATGTACAGATGGTTTTGTCACAATTAGATTTTCTGTTGTTACCTAGGTCCTACACTCATTTTTCAAGACTGTATTATCACAATCATCAGTGTGCTCTTACTGCAAAACATGATTGTACAGTGATCATTTTCCTCCAGTCGTGCTGTTGCTGTGGTGACTACTTTTTGACTGCTTTGACTACCTTGTATTATTTTGGTTTGTAGGTCTCAGAGGAAATTGAAGAAACAAGATTTAACACGGCAATTTCTGCAATGATGGAATTTGTAAATGCTGCATACAAGGCAAATTCAAGCACCATCTTTACATGCCTAGTTGCATTTATTGTTCCTTTCCCCCTTGAAGGCTTAAGCTGCTGCCATCATTTGTATGGCACATTCATTTTTTAGTTGCCTACAGTAATGCTGTTTAGGTTCCAGGCCAAATTACTTATGATAAATAAGTACGTAATATTTATGTTTCCACTGTTTTGCTATGAACAGAGGTTAAAAAATGTAGCTACTCTACAAAGTTCTAGTTATTTTCCCTTGACATGGCAATACATTTAATGTATTCATCCTGGTCACCATCTGTAATTTACCAATGTTATAGCACTGCCTGTGGAATGATTATTTGTTGAGCCAACACAGATGGCAGAACACAGCTTTTCTGTTGCACCAGTGATCTTCCATAGCACTGGTTCACTCTGCTGTACTGCAGTTATTCAAATCTGTGCAAGCTGGTGCATTCTTTTCGGCTACGGCTTATGTCTTTTAGCCCTATAAAAAAGAATGAACCGTAAGCCGATAAGCCACTTCCAAAAGGCCATCCTAATAAGCCGCTTAGAAACGGCGGCGGAGAAGACGTCTCATTTGTTTGTTCGAGGAAAGTTATAACCATATATATGTGTGTGTGTGTGTATGCATGTATATATATATGTATCGCATGTATGTATGTATATATATGTGTGTGTGTGCATGTATATATATGTATTGCATGTATGTATGTATATATGTGTGTGTATATGTGTGTGTGTTTATAAGATCTTATCTTTTACTAGACATGCTTTTTAACTTCTCCGATTGTACAGTCGACATCATTTATGGAAGAATCTGATGTGATGCTCTCTTTTACAGTGGGACACCCAACCGAAGTCAATTATTGAATCCTTTGTTCTGCTGCTTTCACCTTTTGCACCACACTTGGCTGAGGAGCTTTGGTTTCGCCTTGGATACTCGCGATCATTGGCCAACGAACAGTTTCCGGAGGTAATCTTTAAACCTGTCCCGTTTCTACATGTCATCCCCTTGTTTTCCATGTGCTCATACATCGCTGGTGCATTTGAAGATGAAAATTTAGTTAGAAAGTGTGCACTGCCTGTACAGCAATGTATAGCTAGGCAGCAAAACAACCTAATCTTAATAAGCGTAAAACGCACTGCTCTTTTTTAAAAATTGTATAAATTGAAGGGGTATTATTTTCAACGTAATCAGCATCTTTTTGAATCGCTACTCGCATGTATGCTATATATATCAAACGTGTCTGGTGATTTCAAAATTTCACCTATGGGTGTGAAATTTTGTTCTGCGGCATATCAGAAAAATTTTAGTGACTTCCTTTCCTGTCCAGGCAAAAAGTGAGTACTTGAAGGAATCAAAGCTTGTGCTCCCAGTCCAAATCAACGGGAAGACAAGGGGCACAATCCTTGTTGACAAAGAGTGCTCCGAGGATGATGCATTCCAAATAGCAGCCTCAGATGGTAAACTCTCCAAATATTTGAATGGGAAGGGCATCAGGAAGAAAATTTATGTGCCTGGAAGGATCTTGAATGTTATACTAGATCAACAAAAGGCAAGGACCTGATTATTGCTCTTGCTTTTCCATCAATCTTGCTAAAGGGTCCTGGCGGAGTAGTTGAGAGAAATTATTGAGACATAACATATCTGTAAATTTCCATTCTTTTTGTAGCATTTGCAGTTATTGACATGCATCTTTTGTTTTGTGATACTCCTACATGTAATCATAGTTTATTTATGAGTTTTTCCCCTCTTGGGATACAAGTTCCGCTGGAGATAGCAGAAGCTTTTTTTTTTTAAGAAAGTGGAATGCAACTATGCAAGGTTAAAGTGGAATGCAACTATGTAAGGTTACTCCTGTTGGGGCCGCGAAATGTACTATTGAACCTGACATTACATGTCCATTTCCAGTTTCTGAAATTATGTGGTTGTGCAGTGCTTAGTTGCTTCACATGCAGGCAAGGAGGATTTGACTACGAACAGAATCCTGCATGTTGTTGTTCTAACATGGAGTTGGACGTCCTACCTAACTGCGCAGTAGTACTCTCTTCAGTCACCTAACAAATCAACTGTTGCACTGATGTAGACCTTTACCCTGATGTGGTGCATCCGTGTCCATCAAGTTTTCTGATGCAACTAATTCTGAACAGGTATCTCTTCACATTTCACTGTTATTTTCTGCCGATTTATTTGTGCATCATGCTCCGTTTTCTGTAGAAGATTTTGATTGGGCTTGTGTGTGTTTTGAAATGTCATGTGGTATTGTTAAGGGTTCTGAAAAAGCATGTTCTCCATTATCGAGTCATTCAGTTTGGAAGATTTCTCAGCTGCTTTTTGTAAAATCTCGAGATGCACTTTGATAAATAACCAAGCTGCAGACCTTTCTAACGGCAAATTATTTTTGGGCTTCCTTTGAGTGAGAATTCTGCAAAAGTTCACTTTATGCTGTAACTAACCTAGAGATTTTCAACAGCTAGCTACAATAATCCTATTCCTATTTCCTACCAAACCAAAAGGTGAGGGAGACACATAATTTGCTTCATTTGTTGCTTTCCCTCATGGAGTTTGTTCATCCAACTTTACACGACATCCCAATCTATTCTAGACCTTAGCTGCTTATTCTGTTGTTGACTCTTAAGGGATCTCCTCAACAAACGGTACTTGTTTAATTAGATTTTTGAACTAACAGAGCAACACTGAGAAGGTTATTTTTGTCAGATGGAGAGGAATATAAGTATATAACCACAATGGCAACTCAAAGAATGTCCTCTTCAGTGCATCGATAGATGAAGGTCTCAGCATTGCAAGATGGCAAGTGAGAAGAAAATTTTCAGCAATTTTACTGTCAAGGTTGGATTGGTAGTGTTCGCAGGATGCATCCTTGTGCCGATTTTGGTTGTGACAATGTTCATACATCATGCAGTTCCTCTGCAAACATGTAAGCTCTTGCACCAACATCATCCCTCTGTCGGTAAGATGTATGTTAGTTTCTTTCCCTTACTTGTCTTTTGTGTTTGCAGTGAGCTTACTGTTTTCAGTTGATTCGGCGTCTCATAATTCAGGTAACATTCAGAGCCAGAGCCCAGAGCATGCAGAGAAAGCCAATGTTGTCTTGCTATCTATTAGCTAATTGTACCA